>CAJNDT010006045.1:0-415000 GCA_905221615.1 Symbiodinium sp. CCMP2592 | reverse complement strand
AGAAATCCGCGAGACAACCTGCAGGGCCACGGGCAAAAAAGTCGTGAACAATCGATGCCCAGACAGCCAGCCCGTTTACTGTTCGTTCTTCAGACGAACAATGACGATCTTAAGTCAGTTCACTGCACGTGGAGCCACATCGCTCTGGTACAGGCTCGGAAAGGATGAAGTCACCTCGAGCTTGATCAGACCTTCTTACAACCAAGTCCAGATCCAATCTTAACACTATGACGAGTCTTATGGGGAACAAGCATGCAAGCATAGATTATTGAGTTCGATGCACAGGCTTTTCAAGGGCTTTAAATATGATTCTGTACCGTCTTTGTAGCGAGGGGTTCGAGGATCGAAGGGTTGGGCAAAGCATGTAGCCAACAGTATTGGCTGTAGCGGGATCTAGCGAGACCGAGCCGATAGGGGTGGGCGGGGTTGTTGTTGTTGGGGGGGAGAACGGAGAACAATAAGGCGGGGGTGGGGGTGGGGGTTGTTGTTCTCGACGGACGACGGGTCTGCAGGCGCGGTGTGCCTGTTTTGGCAGTTGGGACAATGGCGGGGTGGGGGTTGGTTGTTGTCGATGCATGACGGGGTCGGATGAAAGGGGGGGGGGTTGTTGTTCTCGGAGGGGAGAACAAAGGGGGGGGGGGGGGGGGTTACGGGGTTGTTGAACAATAGGGGGCGGGTTGTGTTCTGGACGCACGACGGGTCTGCAGGCGCGCCGGGGGTGGGGGGGGGGGAAAAAAAGGACAGGGGGGGGTTGTTGTTGTTGTTGTTGGGGGTCGGGACAATGGATTGTTCTCGATGCATGACACGGGTCGGATGACATTGAAGGGAGGGAGGTTGTTGCTGTCGGCGGCCGGGACGTGCTCTCGCTGCATGACGGTTTGCAAAGGCGGCTCCGCCCCCACCCCAACCGCCCTCGCGGCGGGGCTGTGCCCACCTCGACCCCCCGACTACTGCTACTACAACTGGTACTACTACTAGTACTACTACTAGTCCTACTACTACTACTACTACTACTACTACTACTACTACTACTACTACTACTACTACTACTACTACTACTACTACTACTACTACTACTAACGACGACTCCTACTACGACGACGACTACTTCTACTACTAGTCGTACTACTACTACGACGACTCCTACAACATACTACAACTGTCTTTTCATTCCAATCCCGGCCGCCAGCCGGTCGCTCAGCTTAGCGTCATGTATGTGGCAGTGCATTGCACCCGGTGCTTCTAGAGCACAAAATCCACGTGGGCAAGTTCCGCTTAGAATAGCAGCAAACTTGCGACCTACTCAGCAGTCAAGAGAACTGTACAGCGATGCACACATACACCCCAGCATGTGGTACTAACAGAATTGCTTGCCTTCATACTGTACAATGTAAAAAGCTCATCCACACATGCTTGGGGCATGAAAAGATCAATGAATGCTGTCACCGTTGTGACGCAGTTTGCGACCAAGAAAAGTGGCTTCAGTTCCGGTCTTCAATTCCGCAGTAACTTTGACCAAAAGCTGCTTGTTCAATGCCTCAATGAACTCTGCTGCTCTTTGAGAATCACCAGCAATCAGCAAGTCATCCACAAAAGCCAATACATAGAGTTGCCTACTTGAGTGACAATACAGGTTAGGGTCGGATTTGCAACGGCGGAACCCCAATGCCTGCATGACCGAAGCATAATGTTCTTGCCGCAATCGAGGACTTTGTGGTTAGTCCATACATAGCCTTATTGTTCAATCGCCACAGACAATGTGGGTGACCGTCTGGTCCATTGAAAAATAGTACTCAACATGCAAACGAACAAAAACGATATCACTCATAGCAGCGTGGAGGAATGCGGTTGAACTGTCGGCCAATGTGATGGTCCAACACAAGGCAAAGAGTAACCAATGATGGTGTGCTCGCAAACACTGAATCTGAATCCAATGCCGAATCGTCCTGGTAGCAGCCCTGTGCCACCAATCGCATCCTAAGTTCCTCATCGGACTTCCAACGCTTAACCCATTTCAATCCAATCGCAGTTTCGATTTCCTCCTCAGGACACTGCTCAATAGGCTTCTCAGTATAGACACAAAAATCCTGCATACTCTCCAATTCTTTGTTCATCCCTCTTGTCTGTGCAGCAGCTGGGAATTCCTTCGTTGCGTTCCAGATCAATGGTTCAGAGAATTTGATTTCTTCATGCGTCTCTTCGATGTCCTCATTCACATGAACGGGAACTTCCGAACCGTCCTTCAAAGTCACTGAAGCAACATCAGTCAAAGAAGCAACCCAGTTCGTAACCGAAGCAATAGTGAGATTAAGCTGGGATATCGCACTCAACCGCTGTTGTCTTTTTCGATAAACAGCTCCCAATCGTTGTGGCTTTTGTGGCTGAGTTGGGCTGGATGCTTCCAATGTTTCAGACTCTTCTTCAGAACGTTTCGAACCTTGTTGTGGTGCAATCTTCTGACGCTTGGCCTGAGGGGCCCTGGATGTTGACCGAAGACATCAGGAATGTTCTTCAATCTCACGTCAGGCTGTAAGGGTCATCATCACCTTCACCAATCGGTTCATCATCCATCACAGCCATCACACCATCGTCAGGCAATGAAGGTTCATACTCGCTGTTCTGTGCATCTTCAGGCAATTCGGGAATCTCCGAGGGTAACAACCTATCTGGCAGTTCAGGCAGTCCAGGAGGCTGTTCAATCTGTTGCGCTGACTCGTTGGTCTGCGATGACGCAGGATCCAATCCAGGTGTGCACGAGTCTTACCAAAGGCCAATACCTTAGAAGTCGGAGACAATATAAATTCCGTAGTGAAGTCTCCTTCAGTTTGTGGTTTCCATGGCAAAGCCTTGAGTGCCACAATAGGGGCTTGCTTCCACTGCTCACTCAGTGGCAGCAATAATCTCGTTAGCTTCTGTATCACGTCCTAACCACAATGCCTCTTTCCAAGGAATGCTTTCATTCGCTGATCCCAATGACTTTGCCCTGAATGTACTCTCCGAAACAACACAATCCTCCTTAATAATTCTGTTCCTCCTTCTGAGATAGGAAGTGAATCCATCCGAATGAATCAAGTACCTGTTCAAAAACCACTGGGCATGCTTCACAGTCCACGGGTACTATGCTGAATACGATGTGACCTCAATTCCAGTACGCTCGTGGGTTTGATAAAGCAATGTCTTCATCTGTCCGTACAATGTCCTTTGGGCCGCTTCGACGGACCCATGACTTTTGAGGATGGTCTCTAGGTGCTGCCCTAACAGTGAGACCTCCAATCTCCTTGCGCACTCGAAGACACCCTGCTTTCACTGATGATATGCCAAATGTACGTCCACATTCATAAACAAACTTTAGCAATTCAGCAGCTGAATACGCAAGCTCGCCTTTCTGTGGAACTACAACTGCCATCGACAATCCAGTCAGTATGTCAGTTGCAACAGCCAATGTTTGCATCTCCAATTTAGGATCAGATCGAGTGAAGCAATAAACCCAATACCTTGGATGTTGGAACCAGTAGTCAGCTGTCCTTTCCAATCCAGTCACTTGATCCGAAGTGTGGAAAAGCCGCACCAATTCTTCAAGCATTTTGCTATCAAGCTTCGTCAATGACCTCACCCGATCCTGAATAGATCTCTCAGATTCTCAATATCATCAGACCGAACAATGCTAGAATGATCGGCTTTTGCCAATTGCTTGTGCTTTAGAGAAACGCTAACCAATGTGAAAGAAAGCCCTTCACAAACGTGAAAATGAACACACATAGAGTGACCACCGCAATCAAGCTCAATGATTCTCTTACCAACAATGTTCAGGGTCTTGCTTGAGATGGATCTCAAGGCGGGACAATCCGAACCAACTGGATGCAATGATGATCCTGTCCAAACCAAGGTGGTGCGCAATTCGCGGAAGCGCCACTATCAAAAAGAATCCAACTTCGGTCAATAACTCCAGACTGCATGTGAAACTCAGCGAGAGAGGAGCCTTGGGATCCGACACTGGTTGTGGTTGATCAGAATGCTCAATGTGATCCGTAGGGTGGTACAGAGGTACGCTAGAAGACAATGTGTCAATTTGGATAAAAAATTCAACGAGCAATTTGCTGATCAATCCAGGCTTGGGAGGTCGCGTGCGACCACCGGAAGAAGATGACGATGCAGGCAATGCTGCAAACACTGCCTCAGTTTCATCATCGTTAGTTTCCTCAAATCAGAGGTTTCCAATGGAGGACCTCGGTGTTCCTCAGTCACTTCACGATCTGGGTACCAAACATCATGCCACCACTCTGGTGCACTCCAATGATCATAGCTCCAGCCATCATCAACGATTGCTGCAGTCCAATCAAACCAATCTGCTTCTCCGGAGAAACCATACCATGACGAATCATCATAGTCATTCCAATCTTCCCATGCGCCATCAATGACACGGTTCGCGTCATCCAATGTCTGCGTCTGCTCTTCTGTCTGTTCCTCAATCACTCCATTCTGTCTTGCATTCGGGCAATCTCTACTCCAGTGCTCACTGGATCCATAATTGAAACATCCTGATCCTTTTCCTTTGCCTTTTCCTTTGCCCTTTCCTTTTAGTTTGGCTTTTCCTTTGCCTTTTCCAGTTCCAATTTCCTTTTCCTTTCATCCTTCCTTTTCCGAAACCTTTTGTGCAGAATCCTTTGGGCCAATAGCCATCAACAGTTCAACAATGTGACCGAAAGATCATCATCCAATTGCTTGCCTGTTGCCTTTTCATGTTTGTTCTTCAATGTCATGAACTCGTGCAAGTCTGTCTCAAAATGGGAGTCGCGCAATCTGTAGTCAATGATCCTGCTCAGGTAATTCACACTTCGTGCTCTGTCTGGCAATGAGAATCTCTCATACAATGCGGTGTCGAAACCGTTGCCGTCATTGTTCAATCGAACAGTCAGCCTTGCAGCCTCATGGGTCAGCTGCGCCAGTAAATAATGAAACTGTTTCCCTTCAACGGACTCTATCATTTTCGCAGTGTGCGGTTTGAACAAGGACATGTAGTTCTTGAATTGCCAGGACAGTTCTTCCCAATGTTCAAGCGATAAGGAAAACGGTGGCGGAGGTGCGAGCTTCAATTCTCTCCCTAAAGCTCTCGAGTCGCCAACCGATGCCTGTCGACAAACGAATGTGTTCAATGAAATACCGAAGCTCTACAGCGGAATGGAGTCCCGGGCCTTCGGCCAGAGCTCCGCTACCATGAAAAGTTTCAGTACCAATGCCGTACAATTTTTTGTACACCACTGCACAGTACAACAGCAATGCTCAGGAGGCAATCAGATCCCTTGCAATCCGGATCCTCTCGGTCTCAACGTTTTCACTGCAGACTCTTGAGCCAATGTCAATCACGGCAGCGACCCTCTGGGTGACCCGATATGCCAGAAATGACACAATGCTTTCTAAAACTCAGAGAACAACAACCCCCCCCAACCCCGCCCCCCCAGAGAACAACAACCCCCCCACCCCGCTATCGGTTACATCTGGATCTAGCGGACTAAACGAGAAATGTGAACAACCTGACCCAACCCAAACCAGCTTGAGGAACTGTTTCCTGCATGACGCATGACTGAGCTCATTGCCCTCAACCAGACTGCAGCTTGTTGGAATGCATTTCTGGTCCAAAGCTCTCAAAGCTCGCCAGAAAGAACCCAGGGCAAGCCTTTGGCAGCATCGGACTCGTCCACGGAAGCCTGGTGAGAAATTCCGCAGCTTTCGATCTTCAGATCAGGCCTGCCGCAACTTTCGACTCCAAAGAGCTCCTGCTTCTGCAGCTTCATGGCCTGACCCAAGTTGCAGTTTGCTATGGCGTCTGTTGCAACGACCATGAGCTGTTCTGAATACCTCAAGCCCACCACTCCTCTACCCGCTTTCAACCCTTGCGCCTTAGTTGATTTGCCAAGTTTCTTGCATGAGCGTCTTGCAAGCCTCCTTTTTCTTTGCCGCTGGCGGCTTTCCATCTGCAGATGTGATTTTATCCCACCTTCGGCGGGGGGTGATAGTTTCCGTGTTATGTCATGTTGCATCTCGATTCCCATGTCTGCACCCCCCGAGCTACAAGTAGTCTTACCGCCTTAGCCAAAGCATCCACTGTTGACAAAACGGACTGTACAAAGAGAAACGAAGAGAAACGAACAACATCGCTCCTTGCCTGAAAACTTCACGCTGAAAAGGGCGACGTAGACAAAAGGGAACAACGGCTCACTTTGCACTGAATGTTAGGACCCCGCAAAGTGTACCACATTGTCTGGGGAACTATCTGTCGTATCTGTCCATGGGCACAGCCGGGCAACACCTGCGCCGAAACTTGACCCAAAGCAACCATACGACATGGACACCCCAGAACGCAGGTACAACCGACGCTCAAATTTCGACCTGTCTTCCTCTTGTCGGGGAGCCAGCCTGGCAAAAACTTTGGGTTTGCTGAATCGCTCGGCTCAAAGCTTAAGAGGGGTTGAGCGTGTCGCCAAGCTGACAGAAATTCTGAATCGGAAGCTTCCCGTCGGTGCTGGATTGCTCTGCTTTCGCTAACTTCGCTGTGGATCCCTGAAGGATGCAGTCCAAAGGCAAAGCACAGTTGCCAATTCCAATCAAGTCCAACATGTGAGACCAATCCCAGAATGTACAAGCAGATGGAGCAATGTTAGAAGAAAAACCCTTCACTCCTCCGTCGCCGATCGCCAACTGGCTTCTGTGCCTTCGTCTCATGACAATGTTACACTTCTGAGGAATTGGTACTTTTGGCTCATTCCGTGGGGGGAAGCCAGGGTCGGGATGCATGAATTCTGGGGGCGATTTCTGACCCCGCAAAAACCTTTCTCGTGGTCATCCAGCATCTAGAACCCAAGCCTCGAGGAACTGCAAGCATCTGAGCCGATGCTTCTGACGCTTTACAACTTGCAGATCACGTACATCCCTGAGTGCTTTGCCAACTGGTTTCACACCGGGGGCGACGTCTGCGGCTTGTCTTCGAAGTCGTTCAGTTTTCTTTTACTGTACAAATGCATCTGGATTTTGTGAGGACCGACCCATTCGGATCGGTCGAAAGGCACACAGGCAGCGGTGGAACATCGACAGTGCCGCAGGAGAACAGAAGTTCGATACTTTATCCCTGAGCGGCACGAGGCATCACCAACCGACCTGACCAAATCTTATACCACTCGAAGAGCACGAATTGCTTTCACTGCCACTTCGAGAACATGCGTTCTACACTACCAAGGCCAGTCCATCGGTCTTTTCGCTGCCTTTGAATGTTATGCTGGCCTAGTGAGACCACCAGCAGACCGGATAATCTGCCGCTTATCAATCAGCTTCGATGATGCTTAGGGTTGAGGCCCTGGTGGGCGATGGGCATATCAATACAGTGCGACAACGTATGTAGGGTTGACCACGTGACAAGCTCCGATTCCGATTGCTTCCGTAGCATGCCAGGTGAAACAATTGCGCAATGTATATAGCGGTGGATTTACACAGACAAGAAGCCAATGAGGGCGGGGTTGCTGCTCGGAACAGTGGCCGGAGGCAGCAAAAGGTAAATGTATGTGAACGAGTATCTGGCTGTGAATTTCTGTGAACTTCTTTCTGATGAACCCAGATGCCTGCTGGCCGTATGTCAAGCAAAGCTGAATTCGAAAGCGATGGAGCTCAAGCAGGGTTACTGAAAATTGAAAGTGACGGAAGTGCATTCAGAGCAAGGGCCAGTGTCCAATCAAGCGTGACAGTATTCAGCGGATGCGCGGTTCCTGGAAGATGTCTCGGTGATGTGATGTCGGTAGACTGCAACATATGCACGGGCCTCACGAAACTGAAGTCCAGAGAGAGGGACTTTTGCACCGTAGCAAGAACTGGAATCTAGAACATGCCTGTGGACGATTCTCAATGTGAATCCGAAACCCTCCGTAGCCAAGTAAACATAATGTTCCCAGTCCCCAGGCCTCGGCCCGCTTGCACTCCGGCTCCCACGAAAGATGAGGCATGCCCAAGAGAGCCTCGTCACCGGTCGGGGCTGCAGGATCCAGGCCGCAGTCTTCCGGAGCATGTACTAAAGCCTACATGCATGCCGCCAAGAAACTGCAGTGACCACGCTCAATTCTGCATTCGTCTTACTTGCGATGGAAGCTGCTGACGCACACACAGACAGACAGACACAGACACACAGAGAGACACAGAGAGACACAGAGAGACACAGAGAGACACAGAGAGACACAGAGAGACACAAAGAGACACAGACAGACACAGACAGACACAGAGAGACACAGACAGACACACAGACAGACGTACACACACACACACACAGACACAGACACACACAGAGACACACACACACACACAGACACACACACACACAGACACACACACACACACACAGACACACACACAGACACAAACACAGACACACACACACACACAGACACACACACACACACACACACACACAGACACACACACACACACAGACACACACACAGACACACACACACACACACAGACAGACACAGACACAGACACAGACACACACACACACAGACACAGACACAGACACAGACACAGACACACACGGAATGTCAAGTGAGGTTTCTTTTTGCGATGAACCACTTGATGCCCAGGTCTCGAGTGACCACACATCAAAAACTTCTGACATGTCAGCACATGGTCAAGAATGTCGAAGAAGCACAGCAAGAAGAACCCTGCCAAAACCTGCCAACCTGCTTAAACCCCAACACGGCCTGACTATCTGCAAAGAGCTGGCTGTTTCCAAGGTGTACAACGGCTGCAGGAGAACGACCGGTGGGGTTCTTGGCTTAGCCCCGCGCCACATCCAGATACATCGACAATAAGCGAGGTGAAGAATAACCAATGCACAGCGAGGATGCTAGATGCCAGATACGTTCGTTGAGCAGGTACACACCGGTGGCCAACCGGTGCTTCCCCCACCATACCATAGCTTCGTTGCGTCAGGTAGGCATGGTGGGCCTGACGCCCCTGCATATATACTTTGTCCAACTGGCACTACAGAGTGTGAAAAGCAATGGTGACAGCACGTACAAAAGCTGCAGAACGTGAGGTGAATGCCCTTGGATACAGGGTTGTCACACACACACCCCGCCGAAGCGGGGTGAAAGTCAATATGGGCGCATCAAATAAAATCGTTGAGCATGTAAAGCAGGAAGAGCCATCGGATGAACTTGAAGAACCTGGCAATGGTATAGGGACCGTCGCTGCAGAACGGTTTGGAGCGGCAGTGGAAGCTCATGTCGTTCATATCGATGTCGGTGAACATGTTGAGCATCATAGACCGATGGTGCCAGAAGGCTAATGCATGGTTGCCACCGGGAGTCGAGTATGATTTGTCGCATGGCATAGTGTAGTCGACGATTCGTGAGGAGCAGAGGGCGAATCACACTGGGTGGTGGTGCGGTCATGAACAAGCTGTACTGGTACTCGCAGATGGAGGAATCTTAGTAGTCCAAGCGTTGGAAGGACGGGTTAAGCTGGCATAGTCCATGGAGAGTGTCCAAGTAGAAACGGTTCTGCGATGTGGTAAATCGTTGTTGTGATGTGACGAAACGTTGATTGATGACGTTGCTCGGTATTCGGAGGGCAGGTAGTGTAGTCATTTGAAGAACTTGCCAAAACCTGATCTCCACGAGGTAGTCCAACCACCATCCCACTTCGACGTCGTGCAGGTGTGGGGCCATGAAGTGTGAGGGCCCAGGAGCGGAATCGGGGACAGAAGGAGGCTGAAAGCTAAAACGGCTGCGGTAGGCTTCAAAGAGAGGAAGTAGGTCAGCACGGAGTAGGAAAGGATCGTGCATGGCAGGTAGATGCAGTTTCGATCTCGAGGCGCCAGGTCTCACGGTCGGACAACTGGATGAACACCGTGTCGTTGCTGTTCCTGTCTCCAATACGGATTTTGTGCGATCAAGGTCGTAGGAGCTGCAATGCGGTTCCGAGACGCAGTCGGTGTCCACTTGGAAACGGTCAGGCAATGTGCGGCGCACCAGCAGGTAGTAATCCAGGGTCCGGACGGTGTAGGTCGCCATTGTGCAAGACTGGCGTTGCCGATGCGGACTCGTAGGCAAAGGCGTGCTGCGGAGCGTAAGACTATGTGGGCTCGCCAACAAAGTTGATTGCAGTGCACGATGATGGAAGGTTGATAGTGGAAGATGGTGAAGACCGTGTTGTCCTGGTGGAACCCGAAGAAGTTGTGTGCACTCATCTTGTGGTCCTGTAATGCTGCCAGGAACTGTTGCCAAACGCCATGTTGGTGCCATGCGCAGTCAGCTCGATGTGCGGCGAGTAGTGCCAAGGCCGAGCGAGTAGTCCGTTGGTCGTCAATGTGAGGTCGTTGACAATGACGGGGATCAAGTTGTATGACGGTCTGCATCTCGAACCAAGAAAGAATAGTGGGGAGGATGTCGACGAAGGAAGCCATGGTTGGAATGGAATAGTCCCGTAAGTAAAAGGTCTGCGGAAAAGGCTGCGGGGGATCATCACAAGGGAGAGATATATACAAGGCGCAGCAAAAGTTTTGGTCGCAGCGGAATCCTGAACGAGATCTCAAATTGAAAGGTGTTCCCGTACTGTGCGTCGACGTCGGGTTGCGGTTTCCCGGAAAATGAGTGCCAAGGGAATCAGTTGATCTTCCGGTAGGTCATATCGGCGTCGTATTCGAGAACTGTCCGAGATGGCAGTGGGACCACCTCTCTCATGAGCGATGATGTCCAGCATGATGCGAGCTCGATGCCGGATGCAGTTCTGAACGTCCTGGTACTACGGGGATGCCGGTGAGCAGCGACGCCACTGTCGAAGCCAGCTCTGTCTGCGACGTTCAGCGTCATCTCCGTGGAAAGACACATCAGTGCGTATGGTACGCGATCCGGTCCGGCGGACTTGGTGCAGTGTGAAGCCTTGTCCTCGTGGTGGTAAACGTATACGAGGTGCAGTAGTCGAGACGTTCGAAGGGGCAGGTTGCATAGATGCCGTACATGGTGCTACAGTACTCGAGGGGGAAGATGAAGAGGAGGTAGAAGAAGACGAAGACGATGTGGACGTGGAAGAGGACGAGGTTTGGATCGATCGTGAAGAAGAGGACGATGATGAAGGTCGGTGGCGGTGACGGCGACGACGTTTCGGAGATTGCTGTTGCTGTTGTCGTGGGGTTCGGGCTCCGTTGATGTCCGAGACTTCTGAAGGTGGGCCCACGCTCGCCTCCCACGAGATGTCCTGGTCCGAGTCGGTGTAGGGGAGTGGGTGCCCATTGAGGTCGTCCAGCAGGAAGGAATCGGAGGAAGAGCCCGACATGATCGCCAAACGAGAACAAGACTGTAATGCTGCTCGACCTGAAAACCTGCGGAACCTAGAGTGAAAACAACCAACTCCAGAAGCAAGAACAGAGGGAAAGAAATGCATCTATTTCTCAAGAGGCGTCGCTAACCTGTCGCCACCGAAGTCCAAAACGACGAAGTACTGCTCGGGAGGCGTTCTCCAAGGAACGCTCCGAAAAACCGCGTTCGCGGTAGAGTTGCACAAGTTGTCGTATCTGAGGCACCAGTGTATCCTTGGGCCAGGACAATCGGCATATGAGATAGATCCTGGTGGTCAGACCCTGGGTGTTCCTGCGTGTCGAGGACACTGAGCACGGGGAGCGAAGGGATGCTGTTGCGAGGTAGAACCAGTCGAATGCGGCGTTGTTCCGTGTCCACAACTGTGCCCAATAGCTCCATCCCGGGTACATGCTCCAGCTCCAACGGAAGGCCGTAGAAGTGTGGGTGTAGGTAAACGTCCTGAAACCAGCTGTTAGATGTCGTCGAGGACGATGACAGTGGGTCAAGGTGTCGACGAGAGCCAGTTCGTGTAAAGCTAGTCGGCTGTTTTAACTCGCCTTCCCAAATGCGTAGGAGGCAGCGATTGTCCACATAGCGAGATGAACAGAAATACCGTGAGGTCAACAACTGGTAGCGTATGAGTTGGTGGAAACTGGCTTCCCACAGTGCTGCTGTTGCCCCGCACATAGACGGAGCCATGGAGGCGCCACGATGCTGTACCAAGATTTCTGTGCCAACAGTGAAGAACGAGTCGCGTAGCAGAAACATGACCAAGAGAGGTAGGTCGCGGAGGCATAGTGGCTTGTAATGGGAGCCCGCTTTGCGATAGCGGCCACGAAAAAGGCGGCCCAGTGAGTTGCGGTCCCGTAGCGTGATCTGTATGTCCGAGTCCAAGGAGATTTGCTGGTGGCGAGCAAACATACCCGTCAGGGACGAAATCGAGTGGTAAATTCGATCGTGCGGTACTGACGTGAAGAAACCGGAGAGATCCTGTTGCAGCAACTGAAGCTCAATGGTGACCGGATTGTTGCGGAAGGCGTGTATGAACGCATGAATGATGGAGTGAACCGTAGGCGACACAAACTGGGCCGGGATGACGGTCTGTAGCATCTGTAGAACTGCAGTGGATAAGAATTTCGCGAGTTGGGCACACCACGTTTTGGAATAGCTGACAATTGGGCGGCCCTTCAAAAACTTCTTGGAAGGCTTAGGCAACACATAGGCGTAGGGTAGAGGTTCTCGAGGAGCAAGTGCCCAATGATAACGCGGAGGAACGTGGCGTTTGATGGCTCGTTGTTTTTGCTCCGCCAATTGCATCGGAGTAGTGTCGCGTCGCCAAAAGACTGCCGGATCCAGGAAGGTTGCAGACAAAATCTCAGAATACTGGCGAGGGCAGAAGCCGTAGGCCAGGTGAGGACCATGGTCAATGGGAGAAACCACAATGTGCTCAGACTGCTCTCGTAGATTCTTGAGTTCTCGTAGTTGTTTGCCGTCTGGGTTTGTGCGTAGAGCTTGTCCATGTAGTCGCCATTGATGTGAGATGAAAACCTGCCAGCGAAGTAGGGATTGGTCAGGTTGTCGCCAGAGCTTGAACCAGCGGGTTATAGGGGCGACAGTGTGCCTCCTGAATTGAGATTTGATCAACCATCTGCCATCGCCCATGTTCTCCCGATATGTGGGTTCGTTGAGAATAACATCAGCAGGTGCTGCTACATGACCTGAGGGCGTTCGCTGTCCTGACAGTTGTTGGCAGCAACACTGAAAAGGTGTCTCCGGCTCCCACTGTCGTAGCCAGGCATGATGGCTGAATAACGTCTGGCCTAGCGTAGGGGCCTTCTTCTCTGTCACGGTGTATCGAGGAAGGTGATGGGGTGGAAACCATTCGCGATGATGAAGGATATAGGCATCCAGCCAGCGTTGCGCTTGCGACAGGAAGTCATGAGCCAGTTGAGGTAGAGGGAGTAGCCGGTGGCGTGGTGGGATATCCCCGCCCTTGTATCGAAGAGCTAATCGAAGACCTTGTAGAGCACGGCTTTGATGAGGTTCATCCACGAACACGAGGAACCGGGCGAGCAAATATAAATAAGAAATGGGAGTGGTGTGTCGTCGTAGTACACGCTGTGTGAAAAATTTGGAGATGCCATTGCTGCCGATGTATTGGATGATCATGGCCAATGTTTCCCGCTCCTCAAGCAGTGAACGGTTCCCGAGTAGTTCCGGTAGATCCCGATAATGAGTGTAACGGTGGTGAGCGCGAAGGAGACGAGTGCCATTACTGCCCTCCAGGAAGGTGACGCTGATGGGAACTTCAAGCTGCACGCCCAATTTGCGAAGAAACGTGTAGACGAAGGGTGCGTTCAAATGCGGATG
The DNA here is from genome assembly GCA_905221615.1 of Symbiodinium sp. CCMP2592. Taxonomy (NCBI): domain Eukaryota; class Dinophyceae; order Suessiales; family Symbiodiniaceae; genus Symbiodinium; species Symbiodinium sp. CCMP2592. The sequence continues at coordinate 401,291 of CAJNDT010006045.1, read as the reverse complement.
GTACGCGGCGATCAAAGCTTGTTCCAAAGCGCGAACTTGGTCTTCTGAAGGCCGACGTTGTAGCGTAATCGTAAGGTAGTGGTCGTAAGTGCCAGCAGCTTGCCAGATGCGGAGGGCCGGCTCAAAGAAGGCTTGCGTGCCAGCGCACAGCTGGATGTATTTTGATCGGCGACTGACTTCCCTCTCCATGACCGTGTGGATCGTAGAGCCGACGTACCATCCCGGATGCTTGTGGGAGACCTTAATGTAGGCCACACTGGATTGAATGTGGCGGCGTAAAGTATAATTGTGCACGTCCAAGGTGTGGAATATGTCGTTGAGGCCACGGTGGTTGGTGGTAGTTGGGGGCCGCAAGCGGTGAAGTCGTAGAAACCAAAGGGCTCGCACCCAAGAGAGCCGGCCAAAAATGTGGTGTGGAGGTACTTGTCGCGTCAACGGGAGGACGGCGATGTAGAAATCCAGAAACAGGCCGAGAAGTCGATGTGGCTGGGAAGGTAGTCGGTGGTGGAGGGTAGTCGGAGAAGGTAGGTGTAAAGATTCATCATCATCATCATCATCATCCCCCACGTTCTCCTGGAACAACCGGTCAAAGCTGAAAACCTCCAGGCAGAAGAGGAGTCGGAGTGGTGGAATCTGCAGCGCATGACTAATCTGAACGTGAGTCAATGTGTATCTGCGCGCCAGCCAGTCTCGAAGATAAGAGTCGGAGGTTGTAGGTAGTTGTTGTTCTAAGGTGTGAACCAGCTTGTCCAGGTTGACGTCCGAGTCCTTGGCCCATCCTGTAGGTGTGGTAACGGAGGATCTCGTCGAAGGAGAAACGGCGGTCGACGAAAGTGAAGACGTAGTCAGTGAGTGTGAGGTCGGGGCCGAAGTAGATCGGTGCGTATAGTGAAGTTGAAGCGGTGCAACTCTGTGGGTAGGTTCCGGGAAAGTCGATGGTATCAAATTGAGTGGTGGTAATGGGGTTGGTAGTGGGGTTCCAATAGAAGATGGGGAGGGTGTACTGTCGTGCTTCCGTGGTCCAGCCCCACTGGCAATGGATCCCGGTGATCCCGGGACATGTGGGTGTCGGAAGGTCCGTGGGTATGGAGTGCTGGAAGCCGTCCTGGAACTGGCGGATGTAGTAGTGGAATACGATGTCGATGCCGATGTGGTAGAGGAAGTGTTGCCCTGTGAGGGGAAGAATAGATTCTGGGACAAAAGTCGTGCAACGTTGTCTTCATGTACTGCAAGTGATAGAACTTGTGCGGGGGACTGCCGTGCGGTGACTTGTCGGATAACCTCATCGACGAGGAGCAGTGCATCGGTCGACTCGAAGCCACGGGGGTAGACTCGACAGCCATTGGCAAATCGGCGGAACAAGGGATGTAGATGACCCTGGTGTAGTGTCCGGATCAGTGGGGCGGTCTGAAATTGTCGTATACCACGTGGCGGTGACCGAGGCGCTTGATGTCGGGATGAAGACTGGCGCCTGCGGGGAGTTCTGGATCGAGAGCGTTCCCGGGACATCCGAACAATTCAGAATGTGTACGTGTATACAGAGCGTAAAATGGCTGCGGAATGCAAGGAGCACCAAAAGCAACTCAAGTGAGACCAGGGCATTTTCCAGCGCACGCAAGCATGTAAAGTCAAAGAAGAGGGTGAAAACGTATACGTCGTACCGGGAGTCTGGAGTGTAGAATAGCCATGGTCGTCTCTGCACCTTCCTCCTCGTAGAAGTAGAACAGCTTGCATGGGGCACCATGAAGTAGTGCCGAATGCGGGAGTCGTGCTAAATGCAGTTGAATGTGGACGTCTGATTCAAGGTGATCACGTAACACAGTGCACCAATCCCAGCATACGGCTGCCAGGGTCAGGCAGACAAACAAGCTGATGTGCTGGAAGGAGATGCGGAAGATCGTCTCATTGTGTAACCGTGCCGGATGAGGCGTGGCGGGGAGCACTGGATGTGCGCCTGCTGCATAGCGGCAACGACTGAATCTGAGGACATGTGCAAGTAGACGTGGTGGTCCGGGGTCTCCTCGACGTCATCATGCAACTCAAGGATCACATCGATGTACTGCAGGTATGAAGCAATGGGCGCAAGAGAGACAAGGGGAAAGGGAAGAGTCATGAATCCAACCAAAAAGCTGCGGAAACATACACTACCGCAAGTGACAGCGCGGGAAGAGGGCAGAAGCGGACATTCTTTTGTGCGGTCAATGTCCCCAAGTCGGGGAAGCCCCAGCAGGTAGTTGAATGGGAGGTTGCCAGGTCGTTCTGCGTGCTTCCACCTCCGTGAGGGTCGCGATTTCCGTAACGGAAGCCATATAAGGAAGGTGCCGACCGCCTTGGAGGAGCTGAAAGTGACACGGGTGGAGATAGTGTCCATGTCGCTCACGGATGAGTGTAGCAAGGCGATACTTCACTTGGTCCACACTCATGTCGCTCCACACGTGGAAGTCGTAGTGTTCCGCCGACCCGATGCCGTTGAGAAGATCCGTGCAAAGAAACCAAGCGGGAACAACGATATGCAGGCGCACCACGTTGGGTGGACAGTATAAGCCGGCGGCAGCTGCCGAACGTTTGGTAGCGCTGACCATGGTGGCGAGCTGAGGCAACCCAAAAGTAAAGAATGCGGGGGGGAACCCTGAATTCAAACTCCTGCAACCCGAACTAAGAGCCGCGAGCTCCAAAGGTCCAACCACCCACAAATGCTGGCAAACACCGCCACCTTCATGGTCACCAAAGAATATGCACGTCGCCGAAAGAAGCTGGACTTGACCAAGTATGGCATGCGGACAACAACGAAGCCATGATCCACGACAGAGGAGGGAAAGGGGAAAGAGAGCAAGGGAGAGAGCAAGAGAGAGAGAGAGAGAGAGAGAGAGAGAGAGAGAGAGAGAGAGAGAGAGAGAGAGAGAGAGAGAGAGAGAGAGAGAGAGAGAGAGAGAGAGAGAGAAACCGCATGAAGGCAAGCGAGAAATATTTCCAGGCGTCAGAGCGTCACCGTGGTCAGTGAGAAATTGCCATGTCTAGGTGTTGCTGACCGCCGGGGTACTAGCCAAAGTAATCCAACTCCGTTTGCGATTGCTCAAGAAGAAGCGAATCGTCAAGCCTCCGTACCGCGTTGGAGTGCCCCACATCAATCGGATTGAGGGACTAGAACGCGACCCCCGTGCCGCAGGTAGCAACCGGGTAGTGGAGGACATTCATGTTGAGGTTCTCAAGCTCAAGCATCCGAGTGAGTAGATCGTGCGCAGACCCAGGTCGAGGTAGGCGACGTTGAGCCCGAACTGGACGATGCATGGTGGCCAGTGTTGGGGCTGGCGGTGGAATCTGGAAGAACTTGCCGAGCAGGAGATACGTGGCGATCCAGGGAACCAAAAGGGTCATAGTCGTCTTCCACGGTGGTGTCTGGGGCTTCTGGTAGTCCGGGGCGTATGATGGTCTCAAAGGTGTTGATGGGAGATTCTGGCTCAGGTCGGGGAGGTTCCGCAGGTGAATCACGCATACATGGAGACCGAGACCGTGACCGAGACATCCGCGGGGTGAGGTGCACCGTGTTGGGTGTGACGCCGATGATAGGATCGTCTTGTAGTCTGGTCCCTCTGGGCCCGAAGGGGTGCGGCTTGGCCCTGGCGACCTGGCCCCGATAGAGTAGGTGATCAAGGATCCAAGTAGGTCGCTCATACGAGGTGCGGAGGTCGTCATAGCTGAGGCTGTGTGGCTGCATGATGACAACGCTGTCTCAAATGGCTGCGAAAGTGAGTGAAGATGGGCGAAAGTTCAACCGGCACGCAATCGGCGAAGGCTTATTTTCAAAAACCCGTGACTAGAGCGCGTTCCTGGTCATGATGTCAGCAGGTAGAAGCCGTCGGGGCCGAGGTAAAAACGCGCCGGTGGTAGTGGAAGCACTGGCCCAGTTGCAAGTATGAGCGGGCGCGCAAGCAACGGATCTGAGTCTGCAGGAGTTCTCTGGCCTCCCAGGTTCGGAGCTCATGTGGTACCATGAGGGTCAGGACAGCGTCTGAGAAACGCACCACATCAACAAAGGCGGAGCCAAGAGGAAGTTCCCGTGGAGGGAGAAATGGTCCGCGCATGCGGGGGCGTGGTTCACCTTGTAGTAGTTGAGCAGGTGGTACGTCTCGAGTCATGAAATGTGTGATGTTTCGTCCATGTAGGACATGCATCAATTCATAGTTCATCATACGACTCACCTGCAGGAGTTGGATCGTGACGTCCAGGTCGACAATGATCTCGAAAAGGCCATGATACGAATTATCGGCCACGTGCACCACATCATGGAACATGTTCGCTGCTTCCGCCATGACCTCCGTCATCATATGGTAGATGTGTGGGCGGGGTGCAGCCTGGGAGAACGGTACAAGCCAGCCGCGAAGTAGCAGGAACGTAGATAGCCAGAGGTTGATAGGGACGTCGGCGAAGACGCAGGAGCCGAGGCTGGTTCCCGGTGATGACGCAACGACTGTGCTGGAAGGAGGTGGCTCGGCCCGGTCACGCCGTGACGTTCTGGCGGCTGCGACCCACTCTCGGTACTCGGCAGTGGTGGGAAGGTCCAGCAGTGTCTCCGGTACAAAGGTCGTCATGGAGGTCCCGTAAGGCCGAGGCGATCCAAATTGCTGAAATGGCTGCGGAACGACGAAAGCGTAAATATGACCACACGGAAGAAGGCACTGAGGAAGGTTTTATGCGCACACACTCACCGACTCCAGCTAATGTCCTGTAAATGCCTGCTCTGCAGTGCCGTGCCGAAGGCATGGAGGCGTAGCCGAAACAAGCGGCTCCGAGGCACCTCCGTAGCATCGAACTCAGTCAAGTACGATGGGATGTCCAATCGGTAGGTCAAGGATGAGAAATGTACAATGCTCCGAAACTCTGATCCAAGAGGAAGCCGACGTCGAAGTAGGCTGGAAGGTCCGGAACGGTGTGCAGGAAGTAAGGCCACCGTAGTCATCGAGCGGGCGAGGAGGTAGATGGCATGGACGTCGTTGAGGTGTCGGTTGGTGGCGGAGAGGGCCGCGATGGTAGTAATGTCGAATGTAAGCACAAACAATCCATGATAGTAATTGTCCCCGATCCGAAAGAAGCCGTAGAACAAATTGGCATGTCGATCAATGAGCTCAGCCAGACGGTCCCGAATCATGACATCGTCGGGGTGTGGCGGAGATTGACGAGTGGACGTACACGAAGTGCCATCAATGGGAGGGCGTGTCGCTGCCACAGTGTAGGCGAACAAGTAATGGTGGAAATCCAGCAGCTGATGCGCAAAGCCGCAAGGCAGCATAGCGAGGTGGAGCGGCATGAGGTAATCCGGGGCTATCACGATCAGTAAAACGGCTGCGGAGTGCCTACACACGAAAGTCGGAATGCAAGTACAAAACGCAGCAACCTGGAGATATTTCGCTGGCTGTAACATCCGGTGAAGCAAAACCGTCAACCAACTGCGTGGTGTGTCCTCAGGGCATGAGGGTGAAGATGATGTTGGCACTCACGTGGAAGGCGCACTCGGGGCGGAAGGGACGGCTGCCGGTTTGAATGAGGCGAGAACAGCCGTCATGGTCAACACCTTCTGTTGATTGGCCTCCGTCAACTTCGACGCCAGGGTGACGGACAGGCCCCAGTCGACCAAAGTCTTGTCAAGGGCCGGGAGGATGCCAGCAGCAGCTTCTCGAAGGATGGCCTGTAGCTCAGCCAGTTTGGGCGTGTAGGACTCGCGATGAAGCACATCAGTTGTAGAAGCGGATTTCGGGGAGTTGGTGTGGAGAACTGCTCGTCGGTCCAGCTTCTCGAACACTGCAAAGGATTCACGTAAACGGGTGGCAGCATCCGGTGGAGGATTGGGTTCGGCAAGTGGATGAGGGAGGGCCTCGGCTCCGGTTCCGGCGGCATGGAGGCGGAGTTCATCATTCTCCTGCTGCAATCGTTGGATCTGCTCAAGAAGTGGCGTCGCTCCGAAGTGGTGTCGTTGTTCGGCAGGAGCTCATTGATTGTAGCGGCAACCTTGTCTGCGACGTGTTGCAAAAGTTGGGCGCGATACGCCCAAAACGTAAGGTCTCGTGGACCTTCGGTGGAGACTGCTTGAGCACATCTGCGATGTCGTACTGTTCGGCTGATTTGCGAAGAGTACGTATGATAAACGATGCGAGTAGGGCTTCTTGTCGTGTGCGAAAAATCTTGATGACGAGCGGCCTGCCAGCAGCCAGCAAGCGTACTATCCATGCTTGCCGCGCATTTGGTGTCAGAGACACCACAGGCACCAAGTGGATTGGCATCTCTGCGATGCCGAGGCGTCTTGTAAACGCTGTGTCTACAACGTGGCGTGGCAAAAGGAATCCACGATCCGGGTTGGTGTCGAGGAACATGTCGTTCGTCTCCCAGTTCGGGCCAACAGGATGGACATCTTCATATCGTTCCTGTAGTAGTCGATGGACTCGAGGAGCAGGATGTTCCCGGCGGCTGTGACGAGGTTCTTGTCGAGGAGGTGGTGCACCGGAAGAGGAGGGCGGCGCACGTGCATGATCACCATGATGCGTGCGGATGGAATGTGGCCGGCTGTCCGAAGGTTGAAGACGACGATCCGAATCTTGAGGAGGTCGAGGTCGGCGTTCAGGGTGGCGTGGAGAAGAATACTGCAGGCGACGACGTGGAAGAGAATCATCGTCCGGATCGCGGTGTCGGGGGTTGCGGTGTCCAGGGGTATCTCGCCGGTGACGACGGTGATGCTCAGGCGTGTGCGGGGCCGGAGTCCGGCTCCTATGTCGTCCAGCCCGATGATGTGATGCACGGCTGCATGTTCGACTAGTCGAAGGTCGGGAAATCGGATGCCGGAGTGAGCGCTCCTGGAAGGATCGCGACATTGGTAGCTGAGCTGAAGATGTACGTCGTGATGACAGGTGGTCTCCGCGCGGGGGTTCATCACGATTGAGGGGACGCGGTCGTCGAGGAGGTGGTGTCCGAGAGCGGTGCGGTCCCATAGTGACGATGGCACAGGTGAGGACGGTAGACCGACCCAATGACCCCAAAACGGCTGCGGTAATATATGCATGTAGGTGAACGGCACGATTAGAACACAGCTTGTTTGGCCCGCACCACAGTCCGCGCTCAAAAATGCCTTAAACGTATAAGGTCTAGCTCCGTGTAGCTGGAGGGGATGAGGATCCAATGTCGTACTCCACGGTGGTGTGCCATACCTCGAACTTGCGGAGGGCAGAAAGGATGTGTAGTGGGAAGGCATGGCCGGGATGATCGCCGGAGGTGCAGGTCTGGTGCTCGTTCCACGTAGAAGGCATGGTTCAGGCCACGATCGCGAAGTAGAGCTCGAACTGCATAATATGTGCGTGCACACGTTAACATCAGAGAAGAAGTGACACTGGGGTGAAAAGTGAACTCGGCGAGGGCATAATGGAGGTGATAATCACGCTCAGTGCGGAAGGCCAAAGCCTGACCATGTTGTTCAGCAAGTGGGTCGTGGTCGTGATCGAGAACAAGCACGCACAGGAGACCGCGACCGAGAACGTGCTCGACGTCGCCGCCGATCTACTTCACCTCCTCCGCCGGCCTCTTCATCTGCAGCGCCTCTTCATCCTTCTCTGCCTATGGCAGCACCTTCGGCACCGGCCTTATCCGCTGGTGTGCGCACAGCCAGCCAGGACAACCACGTGGAACCTCCGGCAGTGTGCAAACGTTCAGGGCGTGCGCTGGCTCCAAAAGTTGACTCCAGTGGGAACGTTGTCTATATTCTCGTGAAAGCTCGACCACAGCCGCCTCCCCAACATGCGACATCAAGTGCCGAGCTTATCTCTGGACCACCACCACCGGCGCCCCGACACACTACTTCTGGGCGATCTCGCAGCCGACAACGACGCAGAACCCATACGGATCGGGACCATGACCGCTCTCGTGGTGCACGCGGACATCGTTCGGATCGAGCTGACCCACATCTTGAAAACGCCCAACGAGACCGTGAACGAGACCATCATCGTCGCACCACGCGGTCCGCAGACACAGATGCTGACAATGGCGAAGGGCGTCCGCCCCTGACTCTTTACTTTGTCGGCCGGAACTGAGCAAAACACTGCCTCACTGACCGAACCTCTCGTGCTCTTCCTCATCCTACGACCACACCTGGAACTACGTCTACGCACTGCCATGGTTCCTTCGGACGCGGCTACTGAGAGCGCCGTCGCCCAGTACGTCTCCCCAGATGAGAAGCGTCCGCCTAGACCGGAGTGGATGGTGCATCCGTGGGTGCCGGTGGAGAAGAGTGTCCACCAGGGAGAGATCCAGGTCCAGGAGGTCCGGGAAGAGGTCCGGGAAGAACTGGAGAAGTGTGAGTCGCTGCAGCTGGAGACGCTGATATCGGGTTCCCAGGCAAAGTAGGTGCTGCTGGAGGTGACGATGTGGTAGTCGCCGGTGCCGACGGTGGAGGCGGCGGGGGTGGAGCAGCTCTGTCAGAAGGAGGTGGTGCAACGTCGGTAGGTCTAATGTTCGGCCGATTCTGATGAGTTCGACGTTCTACTTCGCGAACTTGTAAAAGTTGTCCGTCAGAGAGGGACTCAAAGAACACAAAGAAGAGTTGAAGGTACTCCGAACTGAATGCGGTGGAGGCCATAGTGTATGTAAAAGGCTCGCTGAAAAACGGCTGCGGAAAACACACTGAACACTTGCAGGCATGTAAAGCATCTCAATCACAAACCGAACTGTTTCTCCGGGTCTCATTCAGAAGAATACCGCGATGCCTTCCGGCTGGGCCAGGGTGGAATGGACCCCCCACCTATTGTCGATGCCGTGGACAACCGAGCAATAATAGCTCGCGGCGTTCTCTGGAACAGTGCCGCCGGACTCACTCTTGAGATGGTGTGTGGCAGGCATGTTGGGTAGCACCGCGGCAGCTGAAGTGGTTGGAGTAGAAGTAGCTCTCTGTACTGCGGTGGTCGTCACATCGAGGTAGGAGAGAGGAACGCGCCCAAACACACAAATGGGTCTGGTGGACGACCATCCTCCAAACCGTGCAGCGCTGGGGAGTGCGTCGCCAAGGCTATGCACTGATCCACGGGCGTAAAAGGCTGAGCTTGGAAGCCACGCCGCGTCCAGCGGCTCAAAGTCACTGGGACGAATACAGCCTTTTCTGAGAATACTGAGCGTAGCCGGCAGGTTCGCATTATGCCCGAAGTAGGCCATCGCAGGGGCTCCGCCAATACGCTGCGCAGCTGCGGGGAACGGCAATGTGACCATGAGCATTGGGCGGCCTGGTTGATCTGGCTGGTGTTGTGGCGGGTCCACGTGAGTGAACCTGAAATGCACACTATGTGGGTGAAAACCCGCATGAATCAGCAGGTGCATGACGGTGACAAACGGGTCCGTAGGCGTGAAGGGGAGCTCAAACTGTCGGCCTGCAAGAACCAACTCACGTTGACACTGGTGTCGATGTGGAAGGGCTTTAAGGTAATCCCGGTGCGCCAGAAGGGCCTCGTAGACGCGGTCCCAGCGGATCGACTTGAACGATGCCATCCTCGTAGAAAAGTCCGCCTGAAGATAGGCGTCGAGTTGATCTGAAGTCTCAAGGCATTGCCTCAGCGTGGTCAATGTGCAGGCGGCCCCAAACGGAGCAGCAGAAGAAGATGACGCAGGTTGAGGTGCAGAAGACGATGTAGAGATCGAAGGGACGCCAGGTGCAGACGTGGATGTAGTAGGGGCTGTGTTCGCGGGCTGAACCGGAGGTGCAGCGTCCGTGGCAACCGGGGCTGCAGGCAGACCAGGCCAAAATGCTTGTGCCGGTAAGGGAGAAAGATCTGGAAAGATCTGGAAGGCTCGCGAGAAGGGGCTGTCCGGTAGGAGGAATGCCGGCTGGAACGGGTGGCAACGGGCCAGCCACACGGCCCGTCAAGGTGGAGCGACGGGGCAAAGCTGCTCGACTGAGAGGCTGAGCCGGAGTCGACGATGTAGAAGACAAGGAAGAAGAAGACGATCTCGAGCGTGATCGAGAACGGGAGGTCACCGATGTCCGAAGGCCAGGGGCGCAAGAGGGCCGGGGACGAGGAAACATGGCCACTTCACAAGCAGCAGGTGCAGTCTACCCTACCGAAATAACCGAAAAGAGAAAAACCATTAGAAAGTTACGGTCATAACGTAAACTTCCCGCCTGAATCCTTGGATGTGGTTGCTTGAAGCTGCTTCGGCTGCAATCGCGGATTGGTAGGCCTGAAGGCGATTTTGTGGGTGCCATAAGAGGCGGTAGTGCCGTTAGGCTCTAAAGATCTGTTCATTGGACTATCCTGCGCGCTGGCACTGAGTTTGGCGCCTCCGGACTTGGAGGATCTGAGTGCAGCACCGAGGCATACACCACCGTCCCGGAGGACTACACACGGAATGTCAAGTGAGGTTTCTTTATGCGATGAACCACTTGATGCCCAGGTCTCGAGTGACCACACATCAAAAACTTCTGACATGTCAGCACATGGTCAAGAATGTCGAAGAAGCACAGCAAGAAGAACCCTGCCAAAACCTGCCAACCTGCTTAAACCCCAACACGGCCTGACTATCTGCAAAGAGCTGGCTGTTTCATGCTGTTTCCGAAGGTGTACAACGGCTGCAGGAGAACGACTGGTGGGGTTCTTGGCTTAGCCCCGCGCCACATCCAGATACATCGACAATAAGCGAGGTGAAGAATAACCAATGCACAGCGAGGATGCTAGATGCCAGATACGTTCGTTGAGCAGGTACACACCGGTGGCCAACCGGTGCTTCCCCCACCATACCATAGCTTCGTTGCGTCAGGTAGGCATGGTGGGCCTGACGCCCCTGCATATATGGTGCCGCGTCGCCGCGTCGCAGGCCCCCCCCCCCCCCATGGTATGCCCCCCCCCCCCCCCCGCGGCCAGGCCTCTCGTCCCAGCAAACAGTTACACATCATCCGCGTAATCCCCCTCAAGTGTTGCTCTGGACTTCGGCACCGCATGCTCATTGTTTTACGTTAAAAGTAAGCTTGAGCACGAATTTGAATGGTTTTCATTCGGGACTCTTGAGCAAGGGACCGGAGGTGGGAATCATGACCACAATCTTGGTCATTATCATAACCAAAATATTCATCTTTGTCATTGGCTTTGGAGCTCAGGGCAGGTGGAAGGGGGCACAGCCGACCGCAACCACAGGGGGGAGGGGAGGGGGGGAACCCACACCACAGCGAACCACAGGGGGGGGAGGGGGGGGATACCATGGGCTGGGGGGGGGAGGGGGGGCCTAGCAGCGCTGCACCATATATACTTTGTCCAACTGGCACTACAGAGTGTGAAAAGCAATGATGACAGCACGTACAAAAGCTGCAGAACGTGAGGTGAATGCCCTTGGATACAGAGTTGTCACACACACACACACTCTCACACTTACACACTTACACACTTACACACATACACACGCACACACAAAAGTTCTCGTGCCTTCATCGCATTTCCGCTCTCGTGGCGCTTATACAGTGGAGTCTGTCGGACACACGGGCCTTGCAACAGCGCGCATGGTCCGAATGCACACAAGGTTTCGTTTAGGCCAGGCTTATGGCGTGCTTCCGAATCTAACCAAGCTGCGAGATCCCAGGCTGTTGCCCACATTTTGCGAGCACAGTGCGTCATGGCGGTGAGAGCCCTCCGGCATGTCGGAGAAAGGATTGCCAGCAGTAGGCAGGGCTGCCCAAGCCATGATGGGCTATGCGCTTGTGAAGGTGCGATGAACTTGATCCGCACTATCGTCTCCACACGGTCCATACGCAATCAGTCATTCGTACCAGTATGTGTCAACATAGGTCTTGCACCTGCTCTTGGTCCTCTGCAGCTCCAGGGTCATGTCATGTCCCAGTCCCTGGTGACTACTTGAAAGAATGAGAAGCATTGATACAAGTACAAGGTCATGCCGGCCTCCTGTACGTCACACACGGCCTACGAGAAAGGATTCCACGTCCCCAGATCTGGCTTCCCGAAAAGCTGCGACCTATGTGCTGCGCACATATCTCCTTGAAGGGATTGCCGCACGCAGGCTCGCTGCGTTCTTCATACATTCGCCTGATAGCTGACGACCGTTCCAGCGGCTTTTGCAATTCGCGAACTTGCCTGTAAAGAGAAAGAGAGTTCTGGAGCAAAACTCGACTTGGCACCCTGCATGCACTTTGAGGGTTGCGGGTACTGTGACCCGAAACAAGAAACAAACGGATCCTCGGGAGATTTTTCTGCAGTATATACTGCTGTCCAACGCATCGGACATCGGGCAAGATGACAAAATCCAACAGCGCAGGCAAGTCACCAGTTAATTCCTCACTTTTGGGGCAAGCCAATACAACAGCCGCCCAAAGGCCAAGAAAGGTTCGAGCCCATACCCAAAATAGTCGAGACCGGCAATAAACTGCATCGCACAAACGAAGTTACTTCGACTTCGTTACTTCTGTGTCTTTGGCTCTATGACTGCTAGATTTTGCTTACACATGCTGGTCTCCGTACACCAACACAGAGTGAAATACTCACCACCGGCTTGGAAACCTCCTGTCGACACACATGTCTGCGTCCTCGCTGGAGCATTCTGAGGCGGCTATTTCGTCTGCACATCTCGTCGCCACGACTGCACCGACTATGCGGACTTTTGCCCCGAAGTTGCATCGCTGTTGCTGACATTGAAGCTCAGGAGCTGCAGCCGTGCCGCCTGAGCACCTGAGTCCTAAGAGTGCCCATTTCCTGCGTGCTACAAAGCTGTCATAATTCGCCTCAGCCCCGGCCGAAGCGTTCAGAGGTTCCTATACGGATTCCCTCCCCCCCCAAATAACCCTGCTCTGCTTGACCCCCACGCCTCTGTGTCAGGCTGGCATCAGGGGCTGCACTTTCTCTCTGTACACTGCCGGTTTGGGGTTTCGGGTTTAAGGTCCAAGCTTCAAGGTTTGGGGTTTAAAGTTTCGGGTTTCAGGCCTATGGGCCTTGGTAGGCTTTCGGGTTGCTGCTTTCCGAACCAATGCACTACAGCCGGGCCGAGGCGGACGACGCGAAGCGTTTCAAATTACATATGCAACATCATGTAGCTTCATGTTTCCCGAAGGCATTCCAGGCCCATGCATACCCACCATATATGATTCCTGTTCGCTCTCTGGTGCATCATTCTTGACTACAGGTCCGGAAACAAGAACCTTGGCTCTACGTCGTGGGGTCTCCCGCGCATCTTTCTCAAAGGCATTGAGCCATCAGCTGCCGGGCCGCAGCTCCTTACATCGCTAATGACCGGCTGACCTATCAGCCTGTGCAAATCCCCGAATTAGTGGTGCAGTTCAGACATGAGATCTCCAAGACCATGCGCAAACGGGGCCATGGTACCCTATAAGATCTCGCACGATCATGCAAAGTTAGTCTATCTGTTGTTGGTAGAGCTGTCTGCCTGAGATCTCGGTTCAAGCTTTCGCATTGAATTTTGCATGCACATCGCCAAGCAGAAATACCGCTTTCGTGGTTGAATCTCAGTAACACCAAACACAAAAAGCTGAGAAACGAATCTGTGTACAGCAGGGCCTTGAAGCCGTAGGTTGCACGTATGCGCGATGAGCGTCAATTCAAGCCCCAAGCACAGAAGTATTCATCGGCATTTGTTCCTCATGCTCAGAGTGGAGATCATTGAGCCGTCGCTCTGAAGAAGCCGATTGGCGACACTTCGGCAATGCAGTGAAACTGATGTCAAGGGCAAGCATCTTTGCCTTCCGGCCGGCTTGAAATAGCACAGCTGCTTCGCAGCGGCAAGCGTGCGCAGTTTTCACAGGCCTGCTTGCCACGAATGAAGGTCTAAATACCTTCGAACCTTCGCAGGAAAGTGGCGCTGCAGCGGGCCAATGCGGGAAAGCACTTTCCCGACGAAATATGGTATTCAGCATCCCTGCTCACAATCTCACAATATGACGACCATACGTGTCACCTCACCACAAGTCGTTCGGAACATCTTCACCAATCCCCAACTGATTGAAGCCCACCGCCATACCATGCCAAACTCCTCAACTGCCTGCAATCAGCATTACTGCGCGCTGAACTCGAAGGGTTTGGAGCGCAAAGATGAAGGATGCAGGATGGAGCTGCACATTGTCGAATTCGGGCAACCACCTGTTGCCAGCAACACTAGCAGCCCTTCACCCCCACCTGCTTCCCACCGTCACCACCACCATACCAACAGCCACCACCACCACCACCATCAACATCCATCAACAACAAGTCCACCACCATTATCATGATGGTCATCAAGAGCATCATCATCATAATCACTCTCACCACCAACATCGTTATCATCCGAACAATAAAAATGACAGTCATATTATCATCGTCGTCGTCATCATCAGCACCGTCATCGTCGCACTCCTCGTCAACGCTGTTATTGATTGACATAGCTCCTGATTAGACGGGGCCGTCTAGACCCCCGCCCCCGACTAAGCGCGGAACCAAAGTACCTTGCCAGGCAGGACCCTCCCCCATAACCTTCCGATTTAGGACATACCTAGGGTTTAGGGAGACTTATACTCACGGACTGTCCTGAAGCTGGCGCAACATTATCGTCATTTCCAGCATGGTTCTCGAAATGATCCTCGTCCTTGCTCTTGGCACGTCCTAGCCACGAGCATCTGTGTCGCTCAGTTTCAAGCTCTGGGCTGCCCGGCCACGCACTCTATGCTTCCTCTCGTGCAGCCATATCTCGGAAATACCTCAGTGGCTGTAGGCACAGTAGAGTCAAAGCAGCATCGAATTTGAATGTCGGGGGATTGCATTGATGCGATCAGAGAATTATTCGAAAAGCTCTGGTCTTTCTCTCTGCTCGCAGTAGAGACTTGCCTTTTGTAAGATGCTGATGTATTCTGAGACACTTGCCCGAATCGCAACCCGACATTCGTCAACGCCACCATGTCTGGCATCTAAAAGTCGTCTAACTTGAGCAGTTGCTATCTCCTCACATCTGTGTGCTATTTACAGACAAAGTCACGGACATGATGAAATGCTTGGCTCATGGGTTCAAGGCTAGCCAAGTGCTCAAAGGATCGCAACCGACCTGAACAAGCTTGATGTTGATCAAATTGAAAAGTTCGTAATTGAACCACTTCCTGCATGAGGATCTTCTCAGGGCCCGGAAGACACGTACAGAGTCATCGCTCCTGACTCGCAAGGTGCAGTGCCGCAACTGCAAACAACGTTTGGACTTTAGACTATTCAAATGTTAGCAAAACAGCCTTCTGTGTACTTGGAAGAAGCGGCTTGCAAGTAAGTTCCTGCTTCGAAGCAATAAAGTGGAGGCCGCTGAGATCTACACCATCAACATCCAGTGAATGGCAAAGGCCGCGAGGGGAAAGATCTGACTTAAGCTGCTGGCGGATGCTGCAAGGCCTTGTGGGCGCTCACACGCCTCCAACAGGCCAAAATGAACGGACGGGTCCTCTCTGACGTTCAGTTTGAATATGTTTCAATGCAGGTTGCCGAAACTTACCGAAGTGGTGCTCTAAAACACCATTGGCTTGCCGCTTTTAAGCGCAAAGCCGGATCCGTCGACTAGGCATCCAAGATCCCACAACCTCCCAAGCGTCTCTCTGGCTGGATGCCGGCCGAGAGCATCCCAAGTAATGCCCAAAGGAGGGACGATTCAAGAAACGACATAGGGACAAACAAGTACTCAATCAACGAATTGAGCGGGTGGAGTTGCACTAGTGCCTACGGAGGTGTTAATGGCAGTGAGACATGGGCAAAGAGCTCTTCAACGCAACAGGGACTGGCAGTACAAGGCAGCAAACCGAAACAATTCCTTCGCTTAATGTCACGAGATGTCCTGAAACACTAGGCTAGGCCTTTTGCAGAACATGATATTCATGCATACAATACCGCTGATATCAGCGCATCCGACCTTCTCAGATCTCAACCCACAGCGCCGCATCGAAACGTCGGGAATTGTATTGAAGCTGTGGGTGTGTGCGTTGAACACCAAACTTCCTGGAACATGACGCAACACTCATTGAGAATGGAAGCCCAACTGTGGCATTGAAAGCTATTTCAGCTTGCTTTTCTCGTTGCTCCGATTATCCGAATTTTTGTTGCTGTTACTGCTGCTGTTAGTGTCGGTGTTGGTGGTGGTGGCGCTGGCGGTAGCGGTGGAGGTGGTTGTGGTGACGGTGGTGGCGGCGGTGGTGGCGATCCTGCTGCTGAATCTGCTGGTTGTGGTGTTGCTGCTGTGAAAAAAGACTGGTTGCCTCGTCGTCGTTCCTGGTGTCTCTGTTGCTGTTGCTACGTGTTGCTACGTGTTGCTAGTGCTGCTGCTGCTGCTGCTGGTGGCGGCAGCGGCGGCGGCACTGGTGTCCCGTAGCTGCGTAGCTGTAGTTCCAGCGGTTTTCGGGGTGGAGTATAGCTTCTGTAGATGTAGCTGAAGCACCACCAGCTCTTGCTCTTGCTGCCCCTGCTTCTGCTGCTGGTGCTGCTCATGATTATGATGCTGATGGTGATGATGACTTCGTTGTTGTTGTTCTGACGATGATGATGATGATGATGATGACGACATGGGTGAAACGTGACCTTCATGTTTTTGCGACTGATTCTGAAAGCCATTCTCGCCGTTACCAGCAGAAGAGGAGCATAAGAACAGCTGGCCAGTCAAACCAAGTCTTGCCGGCCCCTACTGGCGCAGGAAGCTTTTACAACTCATCACAGGTGGCGTAAACGCCTTCATCCCAACATGCGTGCCTCCTCGGGTCGTAATACATCAGCTTCTCCAGCAGATCTATGCCATCTTCGCCGACCTGAAGGGTCGTTGGCCCAAGAAAAGCACTGGACATTGTGATGCACTGTTCGATGCCGGTAGCAAGCTGCCACTACCCGAGTAAACCTATAAGTCCACTTTCGTCTCCAGCACGCTTGAATTCACTACTGTAGAGCTTGAGCTGCAGCTCTGCTAGACATTCTGCTGGATGTGCTCCGTAGTAGACTGTAATTCGATCACGCAACACCGGCAGCTCGCACACGCTTCGCTGCCGACTCCTCTGCCCCTGTCCTGGACTGGCAACTACCAGTAGAGTCTTCAAAGGATCTCAGTGCCTGTGCAGCGGTGTTTCGGATCGAGGACCAGGGCTGGGCTGGCCAACGCGGAAAGCTTGGCCTCAGCTCGTCTTCGCTCAGGGGTGGTACCCCCTCTTACAGTAGCGGGTCTATGCATAAGAGATCCGACTCAAATAACTGGCCGGGTGGCTTGAAGTCTGGCAGCTTTGTGAGGCCAGGCCAGATATCCTGCAACGGCTGATGTGCTTGTCTTGCTTCGGTCGGCAAGGTAAAGCTTGTAGAGTCTAGAGGTCAGACCTCAATCTTGCTATCATCGCCTCCAATCTCCTAAATCATGCGGTGCGGCTTCACCTTTCTGTGCTTCTCTGGGTTCGCAGATGCTGCTTGATTTTCGAGACGGAGATTCGTGCAGAGGTGAGCACGAGTGGTGCTCGAAGTCGGGGCTTGACAACCGCTTTCCGGTGCTGTGCCGCTGTGCCGAAGCTGTAGAACACGGAGGCTAGACTTCAAGACTTCAAGCCCCTGTTTCCACACGTAAACCAAACAAGTCCTACAAGTCAACCCATCGACTTGTGGATCCCACGACAACTCGCCTCATGCAGCATTTCTTGTCGGATGATGGTGACCCCGCAATAAACTCCTCCGTTGGTGTGCCAAGCTTCTGAAAGATCCGGAATATCGTGTCAATCTCCTCGCGTCAGCTTGACAGGGAATTGCAAACTTAAAATAATCATCTTCATCTTACGCGCAAAGTTTGGCTTCCGAAGCTTTGGTGTCAAGTCTTCCAGGCTGGACTTGCAGAATGCGATATGCGAGGGCGATGCATCCTTATCCTTTTCAGGTGTTGAGAAAAGATTCGATGGCACTTTTGAAATTGAGAAACTTTCACAGTTTTACCGATGGAGGACGTGTGTTGAGGTTCTGCCCCGAACTCTATCGCTTTTCTCAGCTGGCAGCACACGAACCCGCCTCTACATGAAAGCTGCTGCTCAAAGGTCCATTTCTCACTGTCCAAGCAACATGTCGAGGATTGTCAATGTTTGGATCCCGCTCAAGGGCTTGACAATATGATAAACATCTGGTATGGCGGCAGAATGCGGATCAAGATGTTGACAGCAACCCGTACAAACAAAGCCGAGCATCGGAGTCACCAGCAAAGAGGGGTCTTCCCGTCGCCATCTGCATCAAACTTTTTTCAGGAACCCCACGCCACTTCAGATCATAGTATACAATCACAGCTGACCGCACATGGCAAGCTTCCAAGGAAATCTCATCATATGTTGCGATGAGCAAAAATGAGTATTTCGAACGAAGTAGCTGCTGGAATTTCTGCAGCACTTGCAGACTGCTGACCGGCAGCAAAGCAACAACCCTGAACTCTCCAACGCGTTGCTGAAGGACTTGGTGATAGACCTTTTCATGCGCCTCGCAACCCAACACCTCCACCAAACATCCTTGACAAAGAATCCCACATACTGCAACCAGGTTGGCCTCTGCGATAACACAACCGATGCTCCACATATCCACTGGCAGACTGTATCTGGGCGCGGGCAACTTTGCTTTGGCGTAGCTTGACAAGCATGGTGCACCCGACGAATCGAATGTGGTTTGCTCTGCCAATGCCGGCGGCGATGTCGCAAAAGGCAACGACCACGACTTACTACTAGTAATGTATACTAATAATGCTGCTACTGCTAGTGCTGCTGCTGCTACTACTACTACCACCACTACTACTCCTTCTATTCCCCCTTCTACTCCTTCTTCTACTCCTATTACTCCACTGCTACTCCGACTACTTTTGCTATTCCTACTACTTTTGCTACTGCTACTACTTCTCTTACTACTTCTTCCTACCACTCCTTCCTGCTACTCCTGCTCCTCCTACTACTCTTACTCCTTGTACTCCAACTCCTCCTACTCGTCCTACTCCTGGTCCTGCTCCTACTCCTGCTGCTGCTACACTGCTACTACTGCTGCTACTACTACTACTGCTGCGTCTACGACGACGACGACTACTACTACGACTACGACGACGACGACTGCTACCACTACCACTACCACTAGCACTAGCACTACCACTAGCACCAGCACTACCAGGACTAGTACCACTACCATTACGACCACTACCACCACGACTACGACTACTAGTAGTAGTACTGCTACTACTAGTCGTAATACTACTACTACTACTACTACTACTACTACTACTGCTGCTGCTACTACTACTACTACTACTACTACTACTGCTGCTACTACTCCTAGTACGACTACTACTACTACTACTACTACTACTACTACTACTACTACCACTACGCTTACTACTACTGCTACTACTACTACTACTACTGCTACTGCTACTGCTACTAAGCTCCTTGGCTCCACAGCGTAGAGATGTTGAGTCCGTTGAAAACGTGGGGCCCAACCACCCATAACGGTCAGGGGCGCACTAGAAGGTTCAAGACCCTCAACCTCAACATGGCTGTAGGCTGCATGATGGCTGTGTTTCTCGCTAGCCTAGCCTTCTCTGCCCCACCTCGGCAGCAGGGCTCAAATCCTGTGCTGCAGTGTCCCGGTCTGTGCGATTGGCCCGGCTCTCAGTCCCAGATGTCTCTTTCACTGTTCTGGCAAGCTGAGGGGTGCACTCAAGCGCAGCCACTTTCAAGCGCTGCCCTCTGTGCTCAAGCCTTACTCCCGTATAGCCTAGACAGTACGGGATGTCACCCAAGGAAGCACGGCGTGGCAATCCATCGAGGTCGCGATCAGGAAGGCCAAAAGCCAAAGCCAAAGCAGCACCGGAGACTTCATCATCCGACAGCCCGCCGAGTCCCCCGAGCTCAGGAGAGGAGGCCACCGCACCTCCTGCCTCAACTTCGAGTGCTCCGGCGGGACCTCCGCCCCCGACACCCGTCAATAGGCCACCAAGGGGAAGTGTGGGACTGGCGCCGTGCAAGCCAGCTGGACCACCTCCACCTTCGCCGGTGCCACTGACACCGACTGTGCTGGGCAGTGCTGTGGCACCCACGATCGGGGTGCTACCTACCCCCTTTCCTACTACGCCGGCACAAGCATATGCGGCAACGGCACCTCCTGGACTCCCAGCCAGCACTCCGACTACAGCTACTTCGCCGAGACCAGGACCGCCTTCGACACTGGGCACCACAGGCACAGCTGGAATGGCCCGAACACCTTCGCAGGTACAGGCCAAGGCTTTTCCTGCCACCATCACCACTCAAGCAGCAGGTTGGCACATTACGATCTCCATACGACCAGCTCAGCCACAATGAGACTTCATGGATGCATTCCTCGTCTGAGCCGCCATCTCTGCAGCGCCAAAGGACTCAGCACTACAACCTTGAAGCTGCAACTGATAGCTGGCACAGTAGCAGTCCTACCATCTCCGGTGCTACGGCCTGGAACGTGGATCAGGCATGGGAAGCGAGGTACTCTTCCGCGAACAGACCAAAATGGCCCAGACATGACTACTCAAGTGCATTGACACCACCTCTGTGCTGTCACTGGCCTTGCCCCTCTGCTCAGGTCCATTCCATGGTATTGCCTTTGGCCCGTCTACAAGGACATAGTGCCCTGCCTCAAGCGTGTCTGTGGACTCTGCACATTGACAGGACCCGGCGATTGGCTGGCACCTTCGACCTCTCGCACCTGTCCAGCACGCCCTGGCCTTCTGCCCACACCTCAGCTGCAGTGCCAACAGTCTGTCTGCGGTCTGGCACTACACAAGATGCCTCTGCCTGCTGGTTTGCATGTGTCCTGGCCCTCCCATTGCATCCTGCCCCGAGCTTTCTATGCCATCTACAGCCGTTGCCACCACAGCGACGACAACTAGCTCATGTCAGGCTGCCACCCAGGGCCCCTCACCTTTCAGGCGGCCCAGCCACTACTTATGGGCTCGACTTGCAACCCGACTACCCCGGGAATAAGCACCCAGCTGGAGATCATCCACCTAGGATAGGCCACCTTGTGACCGGCAACTCCTCCCGAACTCCTTTTGTGGCCATGGCATTGCAATCTCCGGACGGAGCTACTTCCTCTGCTGGACAGCCTGCTGACACCGGAAGCCTTCATGAAGAGGCCCTGGCGGATGCGGAGTCAGCCTCAGGGCACAACTGGCAGGCTGCTCTGAAGCCGCTTACGGTTGGCACAGAAGTTGAGGTGGTCGGTGGCCATAGGCAACACCTCATAGGCCGACGTGCGATCGTACTCCCCACCGAGAGTTGCGACACAAACACGAGTCGAGTCGGAACCTGAGGATGCTGCAAGGGCCGAGATCGGAACAGACCCGTATCTACACGATAGATCGAGAGAATCTTGCTCCACGATTGGGGCAGGAAGCCACCCGCGCTTCAATGGACGACGGCATGCATCCAAGCATGCGCTGGAGGTATGCCCCTCCACCATTGACCCGCTTCAGCGCAAGATTTCTCTTGGGTTGGTCTCCGATGAAGTATCTCGTACCTCCGCCCGCACCTAAGCGGGACAAGGCGGGAGACTGGGTAAATCCGCCACTGCGAGTTACTCTTCCCAGGCCATGGTCAGCACACCTTGACCCAGAGACTGGAGGCACTACATACTACAACGAGCAGTCCCGGGAAGTCACATGGCGAAAGCCGACCGCACCCCTCCAACTACCGGTGGAGTCTGCACAGGATATGCCTACCACTCCTCTGCCTGCTGAGAAGATGAAGGTTTCGACAGAGTCGGCGAGCCCTACCGAGGCGCAAACCAGCCAAGTTTCTGCGGATGTGCCACCACCTCGCACTCCAAGCCCGTCGCCTACTGGACGAGATGCGAGACCTCAAGTGGACAACAAAGGCCGACTCAAACCTACCCCCAAAGCCCGAGGACGTCAAGCTGGACGAGATCTATCTTCTATACAAAAGACCTCTGCCAGAGTATCGAGCACAGGCCCTGGCAAGCCACCTCCTGGTGATGACTCGGCAGATCCATATGAGGCGGCCTGGCAGATCCAGTCGGGGAACCTTCTTTTGAAGTCTGCTGGAGCAGTGGCAGCCTCACGGCGAACAGAGTCTTCAACCACCCAGCCTGACACCGCTGATGGTGAGCTCACGACTACTGCCCCTCCACGGCAGAGTACCAAACGTACCACGTCGACTACTGCCTCAGCTGCCAAGCGATCTCGACAGACAAAAGAGGTCTTCAAGCCGAAACGATCTATTTGGTTTGACGTGGGGGATGAAGATGACTGGTCTCCGCCGACATCCAGCAAGCTACGACCAGCCCCACCTCCGGCTCGTACAGCTACGGCAAAGGCCCGAATGATGGGCAAGCTGCTGCAGATCTCTAGGCGCAACAGAGCCCAGGCAAAGCCGATGACTCTGACTGCTTCGGAACCTGCACAGTCCGCGGACAGCAGTGCATACATGAGTGCCCAGTGCATGCTTACAGCTACTCCAGCCTATCAATCCTGTTCCAGTGCAGACACTTCTAGTCTCGCTGTCCTCAGGTCCGACCGGCCCCCAGAAGAGGCTGGCTCTGATCTGGCAGGTGGGGCCCTCTCGGAGTCTATACTGCAGTATCAGCTCTGTGAGCCAAGACACTGGAGGTCAGACCGGCAGGCACGACGTCCAACCGGATGCGGTGATATGCATGCTGAGAGCTCTTCTTGCTGTCTGCTTGTCTCAGGAAGTACCCTGCTGACATGTCGGATGCCAAACATCATGCCAGGATTCTCGCAGGCTGACCTGCTGAGCCGGAGGGCTACTGGAAACACCACCTCTATGCGGGCCGAGCCTGAAAGACTCCGAGAATGTGGTGCCACCAGTCACCGGACACTTGACCGCCAGTGTTTGCTGCGAGGCCCAACTCTGCAGTCTGCCACGACCACAGTTCTCGCAGCCAGCCATTCTCTCGGCCAGTACTGTCTGCAGGGATGGCCGGGCGCCTATCAAGTGCAGCCCCACGAAACCTGTGCCGTTTGCTCCCGCCTCCACAGAGCAGCTGCAGCTAGACCCAGCCTCGGGACTCCAAGATGCCGACCACTCAGTGTCTTCCAGCGACCCAGTGCAGTCCTCTGTCTGGTCCTTCCGGTCCTTCCCAGGTCTGCCAAACACACTGGGCACAGGCTCGCTCCCGCTGGCTAATGCATCTGCAGAGATCCTGCTCACACCTTTCTGCAGGACATCCCAGGCACACGCCTGGCCTTCAGACTGGCAGACCCAAGATGTGCTTGGTGCAGATTCCACTTCCGACAAAGAACCCCGCATCAGCCTTCCCACCTACGCAGGCCAAGGTCTGCTACCAATAAGATGGGGCTCTCAACAAGTCTGGAGGAAGTCTGCACCAGGCCCGAGTTTTCGAAGCCTCATTTTGACCTGGAGGCCATGGACTAGATCTCGTCACACCACCTGCGGGATGGCACATAGACCTGTAATCTGGTTGGTACCGGTACTCGACATCTTACCTTCTACGCCCGAACCGAGCCAGCTCGGTCCCAAGTCCGAGCATTCTCCCGTCATTCCGAGAGTCTCAACTGCGCGACAAAGATCTTTGTGTATTCTTAGGCAGTGGCAGACTACGGGGAGAATAGGAGCGAGGGTTAGCAACAGTCGCCGTCTGTTGCTGGGATCACAGTCGTGCTCTTGTGAACACTTCTGTGAGAAGCCACGGCAAGAGCTGGAAAACCATGTCACTCTGCAGAGCGCTATCTCACGGGATCGCTCAACTGATGCGCCTTTTGCACACGTGCACTTCCGCGCTCAGCTGCTCAAAATCAACCCGGGGTTTACTAAACCTGCTTCAGAACTGTTTTTGGAACCCCCTGATGCCCATGATATTTTATCCAGGCTCTTGATGCAGAGCTGCGTGTTTGAAGCATTTAATTAACTTCTTCTGCGAACCAACTGTTTCTATTTATGCTACTCAGTACAGAAGCACATCACATGATTCACACGTACGTGTTTGTGCTGTGCGTTAGAAGAGTGGCTGTAGGAGTAGGTGAAGGGCACTGGCCCGAAACAAGAACGAAGTGCAAGACCTCGAGAAAAGAAAGCGGAATGGCTACGGGGCAGCCATAACTAGATGAAGTGTAGAGGCTTGTACATGTAGGTTTCACATGTTCGCATGCATGTTTTTGCAGATGACATATGCTTGTCTCAAAGGTGCCAAGCATGTCGGAGAAGCCATTTACACGACGAAACTGCGATGGCTCAAGGTGCGACAAAAGACTGTCGACCGAGTGAGGGGTTTTTGTTTGTTGAGGGTTTGTTCAGGGTGTCCCGTCGGTGCGAGTGGCGCGGCTTGTGCAGTGCTCTTGTAAACACCTTCGAGAACCCCTAAACTCCTCTTAGAAGCCTACGCGCAGCGAACAATTGCAGTCGAGTGAGATCACGACATTGCAGAGTTCCTTCAGTGCGACGGACTAAGATCACGACATTGCAGAGTTACTTCAGTGCGCGGGTGCACTGGCAGAGATTTTGGTTGTAGTGATTTTTAGGTCGTTTGGTTTCCCTAGTGTTTTCCCGATCCCGGTTTAGGAGGTCCTTATCGTACCCTAAAAGGCTCAAACGTCAAGTCGGTGACAGTGGTCACGACTCAGAGCTCAGGGACTTCAGATTCCGATGGAGCTATCGCCGGTTCCTACGCATTATTCTGTAGTCACCGATGGGAGCCATCATGGAAGCCCATATCAACAACAGTTTATGACTGCCCAAGCTACCCAAGAGAATAGCAGTTCGCCAGGTACTTATCATGCCACCATGAATGTGCAAACTCTTCAGAGGATGCAGGTCGAGATTCCACTTGAGGTTTTGCGTAGCTTCCAGCAAGCAACTGCTTTTGATCAGGCAGCACTGTCTGACTTGAGTGCCGCTGTGCAGGAGCTGCATGATCGACTCCAGTACCGCACTGGACTTTCGGGGTCCGCCGTTGAAAATGTTCATAGTGGGTATCAGAGGGTACTTGATGAATTGCAAACCATGAGCGGTGCAGTGGACGCACAGCATCGCGTGATCCAAGCGCTGATTCGAAGCCGTGATGAAATGCATGAGCAGATCGAATCGGTTAAAAGTGACCTTCAGGGCAGAGTGGATCTTCTTGAACGTGCACAGATGGGTACTAAGCAATGGCAGGCCCAGGTTGAGGCGCATATCTTGAAGATAGACAACACTTTGCATATGATGACCGAGCGCCAACAACGATCGGATGCAAGGTCCGAGGCAATGTATCAGGCGTTCAGCGATCCGCCGGCTGATGCCGCTTCTTCCAGTGCTAATGCTCGTATCGCAGTGCTTGAGAAGGAGTTGTCGGAGTTGCATAACAAACATGAGCAATTGCTGAATCATGTGGAGCGTCTTCGTGTAGACGATCCTCCAGAGCCGCCAGCAGAAGCATGGCCCACGTGGACTTGGCCGGAGTATCAGGGTATGCATTGGCCTACGCTCGAAGCCCCCCCAGGTTTGAATAGTAACGCTCAGTTCTTCAACATAGGTTCTCCTGGAGCTTTTGAGGGAAATCAACAGGGCGTGGAAGCTGATTTTGACTTGTGGGGTGATGCATGCTATGCTGAGCAGGCAGCTGGAATGGCTGCCAACCAAGGAGCTGCAATGGCTGGGACACAGACCGCAGGAGGAGCAGGTGCAATCCCGAGTGCAACGGCACCTGAAGTGCCTGCTGCGTCCGCTACCAATCAGTCTGTTCCGGTGGTGCAAACCACTAATGCGAAGCAAGATCCTGATGATCTTGATCTCATCCCAAATGAGAGGTGGAAATGCCTGCTTGAGGTTCCGGGTTTTGATCCTAAAGACGGCGCGGGTTCGCCATGGGAGCTAGGCCTGAGATTTGATGTGTGGAAAAAACAATTCCTTACATTGGCCTCAAATGTTCATCCCAGGTTTGTTGACTTCGTATCCTTGTGTTTCAAAAAGGCGCAAGAACGACATGATGTGCAGGCCGAGGGACGACAGGCACCACCGCTTGAACCAGTTTTGGGTTTCCCAGCGATGTTCGAATCGAGACTTGTGATGGTGCTACTTCGGGTGTTACCTGACAGCATCAAGACGCCAGCACTTGAATCAGACGAGGGAGGCCAGAAGATCGCATCAATGAGACTGCTTGAAGAATTGTACTTGTGCGTCAGACCAGGAGGCTTGGAGGAACAGCAAACTTTGGTCCGATTCTTGCGGCAGGTGAATCCGGTAGCAACAGCTCGCGAGGCCATAGAACTGTTGCGTCGATGGAGGCTCGCCAAGAATAGGATTGCTTCGTTGTCTCTTCCTGAAGTGCCGGCGTATGAGCAAATCAGCGGTATTCAGAAGATGCTTAGAAACTTAGAGAGGAAGCATGATAGCCTTAGGACCCGACTTTCCTTGATTCGCATCCACCCTGATGTGCAGTTGGCTCGCCCGCAAGGGGTGATGATGGTCCTGGAGACCGTGGAACAGGAACTTCGGCAAATTGCTGCCGACGAAATGGCTAGGGATAATGCCGGTGATAATTCCAACCATCCTAGCGGTAACCAGGCTAAGGGAGCTGATCAGAGGGGTAAGGATAAGGGAAAGGGCAAGGGAGATGGTAAGGGCAAGCAAGATGAGTCTAAGTCCACCCCTAATCCCAAGGGCAACAACCCAAGCGAAAATGCATCTTTCATGGCAGAAAATCAGGCTGTCGACATGGAGACAAGTGTGCATACCTTCATGAAGGCCCTTCCGGTGCTGCCAGTGAGAAACCGCAAGGTAATCAGGCTCTCCTTGGAGCCGAGGCCCAGAAGGCAAATGCAAAAGGTGCTCCAAAGGCCAAGGCAAAGCAGTCTGCTAAGGCAGCATCTTCCGTGGTGATGTCGTCGTTTGCTGGCATGCTTAAGTCAGGACCCACAGAGAGCAATCCATTTCCGCATCGTCAGATTCCAGAGTGGCCACTGTGGATGTGTGAGCTGACTGAAGAGCAATACCACTTGTGGCAAAGGGATCCATTTGGAATGACAGGTTACTTCACTGAGGTTGAGAATGGCCAGTTCAGTCAGAAAAGGCAGGACCTTGAGGCTAATCTTTGGATACATCTTAGTGAAAGTTGCCTTGAAAAGTGGATTCCAGATTGGTTGCACGGTGCTAGCATGCGCATGTTCTCCGATGCAGGGCTTATCGAAGCACAAGTTGTATCCTCATGGCAAGGGTACACATGTGAGCATGAGCCGGGCTTTCTTGTTGCGACAAGTCTTGAATCTGACAATCCTGTGTATCGCGTGTTGGTGCTTGCAGCCAATCGGCCTGGAACCCTTGTCACCTTCAACGATATCTTGAAAGCCAGACAGGACAAGGATCGCAGGTTTGGAAGCCGAAATGTTGCAGAAGGCGCGCTTGAGGCTGAATGGATGCAGGTTGCAGCCGAGGCAAATGAGACTTC
The DNA here is from genome assembly GCA_905221615.1 of Symbiodinium sp. CCMP2592. Classification (NCBI taxonomy): domain Eukaryota; class Dinophyceae; order Suessiales; family Symbiodiniaceae; genus Symbiodinium; species Symbiodinium sp. CCMP2592. The sequence continues at coordinate 373,884 of CAJNDT010006045.1, read as the reverse complement.
GGAACCAATGTATGTCTCAGACCCAACAGGGTCTGAGGAGGAGTCCGACACAGAGGTGAGGACATTGTCTTCGCTTGATACTGTTTCGTCTAGTGAAGAGTCGGAACCGGAAATGCCTAGACGGGGGATGATCTGGGGAGTGCACTTGTCTGATGAATCGTTTCGTGCGTGGATCAGGCCAGGAACCCTTGGAGTGAACAATGAGGAACCATTCATTCCTGTGATCGGCGATGAAGGGCTTGAGATGCGAGCTTGGAGGACCTTGATGTGGGTTCGACAGCACAATGTATGGCAAGATGAACCTATTGATATCAGTTACGGTCAGTTCATCACGTACACCAAGGAAGTGCGGGTTCAAACTGGGCCTAGGGTGTTTAGTGATGGATACGCGGTATGTGTTCACGACCAGAAGGCTGATAGGAATATCTTGTTAGGACTGTGTGCTTATCCGAGTAGGCCGTGGATCACTTTGGAGCCCATCACTGTTGAGGCGCGCAGAGGAGCCCCAGAGGCTCGAGCACCGACGGTTCCTCCTCCCCCTGGCTATGGCGGAGCGGAAGTCAATCAAGCTCACAGTGCCACACTTCATGTGTCTAGTGACAAAGGGGTCCTATTGGATTCCGGTGCCAATGAAATCCTCAGACAGCAAGAGAACAGACCGTCGAGATCGCAGCCACTCCCGCTTACCTTAGCAAATGGATCTTCGATTGATGCATTCAGAACAAAGGAAGGTGAGGTGGTGGTTGTAGGGGTTGAAAATGGGGAGATAATTTGCGGGGTAAATAGGCTAGTTCAGGTTGGATGCAAGTTTGAATGGGATTACATCAACGGCCCTAGACTGCACCTTCCATCCGAAATCGGAGGTGACACCGTGCAGCTGCGCGAGGTGAATGGACTGCCTTTCATGACCCGTGATACCTTCCTTAAGCTCAGACCCTTGGTGACGCAACATTGGAAAAAACACCACACATCGCGAGTCGCTGCGATTGCGGAGTCATCTTCGGAAGTGTGCAAAATCTTGAGTTGGACGGATCTTGATCATGTGATCAGCGCTCAGGAGGAGACAGCAGTTCAGGCAGCATCAGTTGAGCATCCAGGTGAGGAGTTCGCCAAGAATCTGCTTGATAAGAGCTGTCTTACGTATGCTGATGTCCTGCAGGCCATCAATCAGGCCAACTTGAAGCCGACGGTTTCAAATCGCATGAACAAGATAGAGGGCACTCAAGAGAAGGTTTCCTTGTGGGTGTTTGGAGCGTGGGTGAAAGGGGTTTGAGAGGGATTACGTCGTTGACTCGACAACATCCTTATCTTACGAGGGTTCTAGTGAAGTACATGAAGGCGAACACTTCGAATCCTTTCCTTTCGGTTGTGGTTTCACGTGATTGTGTTTTCAGGCCGCATAAGGATCCCAACGACCACAACAATCAAACCACCCTCATTGGTCTGACCAAGCACTGCGGAGGTGAATTGTGGATAGAAGACGAGAACGGAACCGAGCTGAGGACTGTGTCTTCAGACGAGCCGCCCAAGCTGGGTACATTGCACGCAACAGCTGGAGGACAGGTCGTCACGTTTTGGGGCCAGAAGCTTCATGGGACAGAACCTTACACGGGCTCTAGAGTTGTGGAGATTGCTTATGTGCCGCGGAGCTGGGAGAAGCTGTCAAATGCTGACATAGACGCCTTGAAGGATTTAGGTTTTCGGTTGCCTAGTGGAGGTAGTCATAAGGTTAAGTCCTTGACCCAAGGTCCAGCCGGATCACCCGACCCTAAGGACCCTACGCCTGATTCCACTCAAGGTCCAGCCGGATCACCTGACCTTAAGGACCCTAAGCTCAAATCCCAACTTGGTCCATCCGGATCACCCGACCCTAAATCTGCTGAGCCTGAGAGCACGGCGACAGAAGCCGAGGAGCAGCGCGAGGAGCCAGACCGGGACGGGGATTTGTTCAGGGATTTCGGAGTGGTTGGGGATGAGTGTCTGGAAGACTTAGGAGAAAGCCATGGATCCCAAGCCGCAGCCGTTTGCCATGGACTTGCTGATTACAAAGCGAGAGGCGTCAAGAGGCCTCATCGAAGAATCAAGGTCAACGACTTGTCAACTGGAGTTCTCTCGATTGACATTGCGGGCCCATATCAAGGGTCATGTGATGGGAATCGCTTTGTACTTGTGGGAGCCTTCAGGACTGACGACAATCATGTCTTGCCTTTCATCTGCTGTCTGAAAAGGAGATTGTGGGAACATGTTGATGCAGGAATAGCTTCAATCTTGAGCGAACTTTATGCATTGGTCGGAGAAAGGGCTGTCGTGCGCATCCACTCTGACAGGGCAAAGGAGTTCTTGGCGACAGGAGTCGTGCAACACTTGAACGAGGCGGGAGTGCATCAGACCACAACTTCAGGACACGATCCAGCGGCCAACGGATTGGCCGAGAGGATGGTGGGACTGTTGAAACAGCAGGTCCGAGAGTTCATTGTCAAGGGGCAGGTACCAATGAAATACTGGCCTTACTTGTTCAGTGAAGCGGCGCGTGGCATGAGAGATTTAGTGCTCGGACCATCGTGGCAAGGATCTCTTCCCTATCCGGGAGAGGCGGTGGCAGTGAAGGTCATAGACCCTGCACCACTGGATGCTCGGGCTGAACCGGGAATGTTTCTGGGGCGAGCGGATACAGCTACCCATGGAGCATTTGTGCAAGTGCATCGCAATGGAAAAGCAGAGGTGATATTGACTAGACTTCCTGCGCTCTTAAAGGAGACAGACAAGCAGTGGAGAACATTCACATCTGAATGCGGAGATCTTATCTGGGTATCTAGCGCCGGAGAAGCTAGAAATACTGATGCCGTACGTGATCTGGGCATTGACCTGGGACTACTGACTGTAGAAGAAGCTCAGAGGGGTTGCAGTCCAATGGATGGTTTTCCTGTGGTTGCAGCGATGACTTCGATTCCTGAGAAGGGCAGCAATATTGCTAAGGAAAAATACACAGTGGTCAAAGCGGCATTTGAAGATGAGATGACCGACGCTGAGGAGATGCTGAAGATTTTAGCTGGTCAGCGTGCATCCGCTGAGATTGTGGACACTAGCATTTTCTTTAAGGGAACAGAAGCTGAGCGAGCCAAGTGGATTGAAGCGGCCAAGAAAGAGATGGCCACCGTGCATGAACAGGTTGTTTGGAACGAGCTGCAGGAGTCAAACATCAGGTCGGAGCTGGGATTGAAAGAAAAAGATCCTTTACCTCCAATCCTTCCTATGAGGTTGGTGATGGCGAAGAAGCCAGATCTGGATGCTGAGGCTGAGTCTAAGGGCGGAGCTACGCTTGAAGCTGAGGCTGCGGAGGCTGCGTTCAAGGCCCGTGTACGACTTGTAGCATGCGGAAATTTTCAACCCAATGGCGAGATCGATGAGGATGAGATTGCGTGTGAAAACCTAAATCCGGAAGCCCTGCGGTTGATCTATGGAAGGCTGGCTTCGGAGCCGGACTGGGAGGGGCTGAGTCTGGACATTTCAGCTGCATTTCTGAATAGCCTACTGCCAAAGCACGAACGCATACTGCTTCGACCACCTGCAGTACTTGTGTAGCTGGGATTGGTTCCGCCGGGAGTGCTGTTCTATGCCAATAAATCCATCTATGGTCTGAGGAGAGGACCGAAGGACTGGCAGACAGAGCGGACCGAGAAGCTTCATATGGCAGTGGCACCGACGAGCGATGCACGCAAATATGGCGATCTTAAACTTGAGGAACTTGAGGAGTGCAAGGGGGTTTTTGTCATTAAGGATACTGCTTCACAGAAGGTGGTGGGAATTTTGGCAATGTTCGTCGATGATGCTTTCATCTTTGGACCCCGAGAGATTACCTTAAGAATCAAGCAGCTGATCGCGCAGACTTGGAAATGCCAGGTGCAGGGATTCTTGACGCGCAGTGCAGATGCAGAGATCAAGGATGGCGATGAGGTCATCAAGAAAGTCGATGAGATCACATTCTTGGGAACACAGGTGTCTCTTCATGAAGATGGGGTTCATGTTTTCCAACGGAAGTGGCTGGTGAGAGAACTGCATCGGAGAGGATTCGTTCATCTTCGAGGCAGTGAACCCTTGCCAAATGTGGACATGACGCAGATTCCTTTGATGCCGAAGGACGCTCCAGGTTTCGCGAACTTCTTGAAGAAGGCCCAGGGAGAAATCGGAAGCTTGCAGTGGCTGGGACTTAAGACCAGGCCGGACATTCAGGCTTGTGTTGGAATTCTTGCTTCGCTGCAGACTTGGAATCCTGAATGGGTGGTTAACGCTTCAAAGGGAGTTTGGCGATACTTGAGGGCGACGGTGTGGTCGGAAATGATTCACCACGAAGGAGGCTCCTTGGACATCTATGCCGAATCAGATGCTAGTCTTGCTCCGTCGGGTTCCCGATCTAGGACTGGGGTGGTTATTGGTGTAGGCCAGAACATCGTCTTCTGGAAATCATGTCGGCAGAATCTTACGGCGCATTCGACTTGTGAAGCCGAAACCGATGCATGCGCGACTACGCTTTATGAAGCCGGAAGAATCGCGGGGATGATCGAAGCAATAACCGCATACAAACCCAAATTGGTCCTGGTTGGAGATAATGCGGCAGCCGTGACGACGATTACCAAGCCAGACTTTAACCCACTTACCTGGAGAACGAGGCATTTCGCTATGAGGTGTGCGTGGGTGCGGGACATGGTGCATCGCGGCTACAAGGATGCAAGCATCTCGGACATATCGTGCGAGTGGAAGTCTGGAGCGGAGCTTACAGCAGATGCTCTCACGAAGATATTGCCCAAGCAACGGCTTGAGAAACTTCGAGGACGGCTCGGAGTGCATGTGCGCCGACTAGGGCGATGAGCTTTTTGATCATGCGGCACGGGGGACGAAACTTCCAGCGCCACGAAACCGTGGAACCGGAAAGGAGGAGTGTTTTTGGAACCCCCTGATGCCCATGATATTTTATCCAGGCTCTTGATGCAGAGCTGCGTGTTTGAAGTATTTAATTAACTTCTTCTGCGAACCAACTGTTTCTATTTATGCTACTCAGTACAGAAGCACATCACATGATTCACACGTACGTGTTTGTGCTGTGCGTTAGAAGAGTGGCTGTAGGAGTAGGTGAAGGGCACTGGCCCGAAACAAGAACGAAGTGCAAGACCTCGAAAAAAGAAAGCGGAATGGCTACGGGGCAGCCATAACTAGATGAAGTGTAGAGGCTTGTACATGTAGGTTTCACATGTTCGCATGCATGTTTTTGCAGATGACATATGCTTGTCTCAAAGGTGCCAAGCATGTCGGAGAAGCCATTTACACGACGAAACTGCGATGGCTCAAGGTGCGACAAAAGACTGTCGACCGAGTGAGGGGTTTTTGTTTGTTGAGGGTTTGTTCAGGGTGTCCCGTCGGTGCGAGTGGCGCGGCTTGTGCAGTGCTCTTGTAAACACCTTCGAGAACCCCTAAACTCCTCTTAGAAGCCTACGCGCAGCGAACAATTGCAGTCGAGTGAGATCACGACATTGCAGAGTTCCTTCAGTGCGACGGACTAAGATCACGACATTGCAGAGTTACTTCAGTGCGCGGGTGCACTGGCAGAGATTTTGGTTGTAGTGATTTTTAGGTCGTTTGGCTTCCCTAGTGTTTTCCCGATCCCGGTTTAGCAGCCTTATCGTACCCTAAAAGGCTCAAACGTCAAGTCGGTGACAGTGGTCACGACTCAGAGCTCAGGGACTTCAGATTCCGATGGAGCTATCGCCGGTTCCTACGCATTATTCTGTAGTCACCGATGGGAGCCATCATGGAAGCCCATATCAACAACAAGAACTACCTCCTTTTCTACGACTCCTGCATCTGCTATCCCTTGCCGGTGCCATCAGACCCTGTATCCCCGGTATTCACTTCCTCGTTATTCAGCACATTCTCATAGCTGCATACCCCATCTGGACCCCCTTTTGGTCCAATCGTCAGTCCGGGACTCAGAGATTGTCCAGAAGTCCTCAACCCCTCGTGCAGGAGCCACCTGACCCTATGTCACAGGTCCCTTCTTCCCCGTCTGCGACCACAGCTCGCAGACCTGCAGACGGCAGGCCTATACCAAGCATTCGGCGTGCCTTCTCGCACTCCTTCTGCTCATGCAGGGACAGCCCACTCTGGGAGCCGAGCAGGGCAACTACTTTCTGAACGAGGCCCTGTCCACTGTTCCTCTCCCGACTCCGCCTACCCCTCATTTTTCTGAGGTCCGGAAAAGATCCTACAAAAGAGCAGTGGCCAGAGCAGCAGGTCATCCGGAGCAGCGCACCCAGTACAGAGGACGGCCCTGCACCCTCCGACAATTGCATCACCAGTATGTCGGCACACAAGCTGCGAGCAGGGCTCTTCCCCGGCCCAGACAAACAATCATGATGCGAAGGCCGGACCGCCTACTAGTCTGGAGTTGGAATGCTGGAGGCCTCACCATTGATCTCTGGCAGGAACTTCTGCTTACTCTTGACCTACTGCCTGTGGTACAGCGACCTGAAGCTGTCCTCCTCCAGGAATCGCACTGGACAGAGGCCATCACCCCAAATTTCACCACTTCCTCTTGGACGGTCCTCTCGTCTCCGACAACAGACTGCAAAGCTGCAGGACTGGTCATCCTCCTCGACAAGCAGCTTTGTGCCCGGGGCACACTCACCTATGCAGACCCACTCCCAGGCAGGGTGCAACATGCTAGGCTAGAGACCTCGCAGTGGACAGTTGACCTGTTCAACCTGTATCAAAAGCCTCTTCTCACTCAGAAAGACCAAGCTAAACCTGCACGGGATCTTCGCCGAACGGTCTGGCACACGCTTCGACAGCAAATCGCTCGCATTCCGACCAGGCACACCCTCATCATTGGAGGAGATCACAACTGTGGTCTTCTCCCATCTGCCTGTGCGGGACCCAAAGCCCATTGCCCGACCAGCAAATCCATGCCAGATCAGCACCTTCTGCAAAAACTCCTCGAAGATCACGACCTGATCCAGGTCAATTCCTGGACCAGAAAGGCAGGGCCCACATACACTCACCCCACCGGCAAAAGTCTCATTGATCACCTGCTTGTCAGACAAGGTCAAGCGGACAGTCTCGCGAGACAAGCGCATCCTCTGTCCATTGAGTTGGCAGCATGGAGGCAGGGAGGTAGACACCGGCCCATGTCGGCACAGCCCGGCTCTGTAGGTTCCACTCATTAAATCGTCCAGCGACCTCCCCGCGGACCTGGGACTATTGGTCCCTAGTCCAAAAATGTCGAGACTTGTGGGACCCCCACATTTCTCATCTGCGCAGTCTGGTCCACGACCAGCTCTCCTCCGTGAGGACGGTCGAGGATCTCGACAGCATGCTGGTGCAACAGGCCCAATTAGCCTTCCCGCCCACTCAGAAGCCCCATCGCCTGGCACTATGGCAAACCCCGTCATGGAAGCTTCACGGCTCTCGGCAGCTGTGCAAAAAAGAACTTTTTTGCGACATTGCTACTATATAACCCCGCCACCACCGGATGCATGGTTTTCACAATTTAGTGAAATGTGTACATAGTTAAGGTTGTAGGGCTTAGGGTAGAAGCTGCTGCCGCCCACACGCGGCCAGTAGTTGTCCAACCTGGCAGGCAGCGGTTGAGGGTGTAGGGGTTTTAGGGTTTGCGGCTTCGGATTTGTCTCCACTTGGCTCGGACCCTCCATTTTCATGGCTCCCAAACTCTCAAGCAATCAGCTCTTGATGCACGCGTAGGATTTAAGGTTTGGAATATGTATAAGAGGCTGATGAAAACCTACGAGGCATCAATCACTGTGGAGGACAGAAAGCTTCGTAAGCAGCCCTTCCAGCGTTAGCTGCTGGGGGTTCAAAGTGGTTGCTGGCTGCACAATGGCTTCAAAGCTAAGACGTGGGAACTCGGGATGGTCAGGCATTGCCCCCTTGTATACGTGTAAAAAGTGGCCTCGCTTAGACTTGCCACTGCTGCGCTCAGCGAAGGCAGATAACAAAGCTGAGTGCCTGGGCCATGCCGCTTCAAACTCGGAAGTCAACCAGATATGAAGGTGCAAGAAAGCTGCAGCCTGAAACGAGATTGAAGATCCTTTGAGGCCATTGGACATGAACCACGGTCGATCGGCAATCCGGATACCTCGCATGCGAGCCACAAGTCCCTCAGGCGTTGCCAATCCAGGTCCCAACTCGCGGAACACCACGACATTCGCTTCCCACCAATCTGTGGTCTGACGAAACCTTGCCGCTGGTTTCTCATCGGGCCAGGAGAGTCCTGAAACTGTCTTGCTTTTTTAAGATCTTTTAGTGTATGGGTTACAATGAGAATTCGAATTCAATCCGTATTGAATCATGCAGCGGTTCGATCCTCAAACCCCTTTCTATTAAACCGGAAAATAATAAAGAATAATCATTCAGGGCACCATTCGCCATCAGCACCTTGACCTTGTTGCCCAGAGGTGGTGCCCGCTCGGTACTCTTCTTGCACGACTCCAGCTGCTTGTCGATGGATTGCAAAAAAACCCCGCCGCGCACGTCGACATGAGGCACCTTCTCGCCCAAGGGGGTTGCCATTGTTGCCATCGCCACCTTCCGCTTCTTCGCTGCAACCATGTCCTGCTCGGCCTCTATCTCTTCCAGCGATTTCTTGTGGGAAGATGCAGGGTCGGTTGCATTCTTCTTGTCTTTCTTCTCCTTTTTGTGTTTCTTGTCCTTTTTGTGTTTCTTGTCTTTCTTGTCTTTCTTGTCTTTCTTGCCCTTCTTCTCCTTTTTGTCCTTCGTCTTCTCCCGCTTGTTCTCCTCCTCGCATTTGTCCACTGGTGCACTGCCACTGCTGCAGGGCGGATTCGGAGGGCAAGCAGAAGATGCCGCTGAAGAAACACCACTTCTGACAGCAGTAACCTCGCTCACAGCAATGACAATCTCATCCAACCGTCGATTGCTTGAAGATGCCCTGGGCCCATCTTGCAAAGTTTCCTTCTGCATGCCAGCAACCGTTGACGAGATGCACCTGGAGTGTGCCTGCAGTTTGGCCCGTACGGATTGTGGGTTTGCCTCACGAAGTCCAGCCAGGCGTGGCTTGTCCGATCCCGAAGCTCCACTTTTTCGCTGCTCAGTTTCGCGTGCACCGAAAAACTCTTTATATACAGCCTGTGCCTGCAAAGCAAACTTGGAAGGCTTCCAGTTGCCACTAGCATCCCTGCCGTCCCGAAGACTGTCAGCAGAAGCGCACCCATGCACACTCAACTTCACCGCGTCTTGAAGAGCGTAGATGTGCAATCTGTGAGCTCTGTTTTTCAACTCTGTGACAGAAACTTCGTGCAGATTCCGTTCGACTGATGCCGTGGACGTTCCAATAGTCAAAGTGTGTTGCACCAGCCAGCATGCCTCCAAGCGCACCGCGGCCTGCTCCTTCCGAAGCTCTCGAAGTGTGGCCAACCAGGCATTGTTGGAGCCCTGACGCTGTTCCTTCAGATGCCAGAACGCTCTGGCGAGCAGGCCGCCAGCACCAAGCCCGTCATCGCTACCTCCGCCGCTCAGCTGCTTCCTGGAAATGTGGGCTGGAAGACAATATCAAAAGAACAAACAACTTCATACAAGACTTAAAGCTACCACCAAACAAAGTGCCTTCTAATGCATGGGCTCACCAGGTTTTCGCACCGTCCATGTGGTTCTGTTGGGCAATAGACTGCACCAGTTCTCCCCGCTGGGACAGCGTCAGATCATTTTCTAAGTCCATAGCAGCAAAAGCATTGCTATATTCATGGCGAGGAAAATTTGAATCAAAAAAGGCCTTGTAGATTCTGTACACCTTCTGAGCCACTTGTCGAGATTCCGTGAGGTCGCCTTCGGAGACATCCCAAACAGCTACCGCCCTGAGTGGGCGAGGGCCCCGGCTACCCGTGGTACGATTCCCAAGAAAAGTTATGATACCGATATCTTGGAGGGTGCGGATCACGGTCTGTGTAACAGTAGCTGCTGCACTCGGCAAGAATACGCCGCCTTTGTCAAACATGTGTTCCATCGTGTGGATCGTCTCCGCTGCCTGCTGGGATTTGTGCTGTGTTCAATTCGCTGTTGGCACTTAATAAAGGTGTGCACTCATAGGCTTGGACTCGGCTAGCAGAAGTGTCAATTTAGCCGGGGCCTGCCTGCTGTGCCGTGACACAGGCCTCGTCATTGTCAGTGTCCGCGAGCCGCAAGAAGCGCTGGCCAATCAACATCGAATCGGCTGCCAGAGCGGCATTTACCAAGTGCTGAAATGCACTTCGGCCAGACAGCTCTGTCAACAAAGTCTCTGCAAAACGCCGGTCGTCACGATCGCCTTCTGCAGCCAGCTGCACCAGGAAAGCATATACGGATTTCAAGCTGCTGAGAAGCTTGAACAATGGCATGCTCAAGCTGTTGAACCTCTGCTTTGCATAGCTGAAATTCCGGAGTGCCTGACTGAACTCCTTTTGTTGCGATTCCGCCCATAAGATTCGGTACTTGCCTGAATCCTCCAACATGCGAGCCAGACTGGCCTCGCCTGTGATTAGAAGCTGCAGAAGCCCACCTGACAGCTCATCCAAAAAAGGCCAGGCTCCCCTTTGCAAGTTTCGCATGCGATGTGCCCTGTCGACGACAACGTGTTGAAGACGAGGCAACAAGTCAGACATTTTGGATAGGGCCGTTTGCTCTGCCGGGCCCCCATCTGCGACCGCACAAGTTATGATGTTCTGCAGGGGACAAATCACAGACATTCTATTCTGCTATGATATCATTAAATTAAATGAAGCTCTTTTCCAACCCTTGTCCTTCAGATGATGGTGCAATTCCTTGTCCACAACATCTTGGGCTCCAGATTGGCCGTCCTTCTCACGCATGCCACGCTTCACTGTCGCGGCCGCCTTCAGCACGGCATTCACAGCTGCTTTGACATTATCCTCGGAGAATCTCACAAGACTGTCTAAAACCAGGAGAGGTCGAGGAGAGGTCGAGGAGAGGTAATCAGAGGCATAATCCGAGCCAGGGCACAGGGCTGGGGCCGAAATCACGAGCTATGCCGAGCAAACACTGGTAGACGCCCATGCGAGGGAGACTGGTGCCTTTCAAGCCTGCCAAAGCAAAGCAAACATCCGCAGGCAGTGTCTGCACATGTCCTGTCACGTCACTTGCTGGCCTCTATAGAAGAAGCGGGCTCGTACGAGAACGATCCCATCGCGTTCATCGAGGCAGAGGCAGGCCATGTTGGACTGGCAGGTTTGAATCGGATTCCGGGTGAGGTTTATGGTTTAGTATGTGTTAGGGTTATTGGTGGGGTGTACGGTTTGATTGACTTGGAACTTTTACCCCACTGTTGCCTGTGCGATAACCGCACGGTCGAGCTCTGCCACGACGGTGCTCATTGCAGTGACTAGTTGTCTGCACACACGTGTGCTGTTGTCACTCTGCACGTCCTGCGACTTGCAGAACTGGCGGAAGTCCTGTCTCAGGAATTGTTTTATTCATGCCCTGCAATGCTACGGCTCCCGGATTGACCGATCCTCGTAGCTGTCGTGCCTGCCAACTATGGTGGCAGCCATGAAGAAACGGCTCAATGATGGTGTGCAGGAATCCCAGGACGATGCATCCTCATTTTTTGTTGCCTCCACCTGTAACAAGGCCCTCTGGTGATGCAGGCCCCCTGCGTGGTCGGTCAAAGCTGAACTCTGCAGCATGTCCTTGCTGGTCACGGTCAAGTTGGCGAAAGCACTTTTGGACCTTGGGTTGTGTTGGACATGCCTGTCGAGATAACAATACTTCAGGAACCATTTTGGTGCTGCTTGCAGCACGAGCGGCTTGCCATCGAAAGAGTTACACAGCCAGCACCCAAACGCCCAAGGGCCAGAGAACGAAGGCGGACGCTGTGTCAGCCACGTTCTCATCTCTCCTAGCACAACTGCTCTGTAAGCAACTAGTCAGTTTTTTTTTAGGCAAGTCCGGTCCTGTAGCTGCATGCTTGAACTGGAACTTCTCGCTCCAGGCATGCTGCTTCAACAGAGGGCAGACTTTCTTGCTGCCCCGCCGCAAGCCACCCAAGAAACCAGCTGCGAAATAGCAGCGGGTGCCTGGATGAACAACTGAACTGAGACTCTCTGCGATTGAATTGAAAAGCCCCTAGCCAGGCACAGGGCTGTGCAAGCAAGGAGCATGATAGACCTTTCCCACAGGTCCTTGCATGCTCTTCATCGCTCTCCTGCTGGTCGCCACGCAGCTCGCAGTGTTGCCGTGTTGGTTGCAGGGAGGCTTGTCTTGCATCCCGTAATCGTTGCAGCAGACGCTCTTGCTCGGCTTCCATGGCATGCTTCAGCACTCGCAGAAGATCTTCTATGATGCTTTTTATTATAGGGACCTGCCGACTTCGTGCACAGATTCTAGATCTGATCTGAACTAAACACCTATCACGCTAAGAAGGCCTCCACACCACCCCCTATCCAACGCCCTGTAACCCTGCAACTGTCCTGGCACCAAACCTAAAGAGCCCCAAGGAGCTGAGGAGGATCTGAAAAGGGGAAGGCTTCTTCTGCGAAATTCACGGTTTCGACTTCAACGGGGCAATTTCATCTGGGATTGTTCCGGGCATTTAGTGATGCGAGACTATGGGTCGTTGGGCTGTAGGTGAGTATATACCCTGCAGGGTACAAGAGGACCCGGGGAGCCTATTTAGAGCTGAGATTTGGTAAAGGGAGTAAAGGGTATTTGGTTTCGGCCGGTTCTTGATTTGTTTGCGGGGCTTAGGGCTTAGGGCTTCGAGGTCAGAGTTTCACAGGCCCCAATCACAGGTCCACCCAACTTGGCCGGCGTGGCCAAAGACACGGCAGAGTGTTTCGCACCTGGCACAACTTGTCTGAAGAGCAACTGTAGCGGTCACTACACCCATATATAGACTACAATATTCTTGTGGCTAATTATCGCACTGCTGCGAAAGTGGATTATCGCATTGCTGCGGAACAACCCAGCCCCAAGTATCGCATTGCTGCGGAACCCCTTAACCCAACTATCGCATTGCTGCGGAACCCCTTAACCCAACTATCGCATTGCTGCGGAACCCCTTAAGCCCAACTATCGCATTGCTGCGGAATCATTCCCCAAGCCCAACCTTCACTTCGGAGTTATCCGTGCCATTGACAGACCATGGCATTGCTGCAAGATAACTGTTTACGACATCTCTCATCTCTCGATCCTGACTGCCCCACTTGCTTAAGTAGGAAAGCCTCGCGGGTGAAGAAGTGCACACACTAAGCCTCCTTGGGCCCAGGCGTCCCACGAGATTCCATGGATAGAGGCGGCCGAGCCTGAGCGAAAACATCAACAAGCACTCTGCAATGGCAATGGTTTGGGCTGCAAGAAAACATCAAGCATGGGAGCACGGCTTCTGATTTCGCAGCCCCTCTGCGAGTGCATACACTGTGCCGCTCGGCTGGTAGAGCCAGCGGCAAATCACGCCCGCACGAGATTCTCCAATGCCAATTGGCATCGCACCAGCAATGCTGGAACTGTCTCTCGCTGCCGGCATGTTGCACGGACACACTTGGAGACAAAAGTTATCTGAGATTGCTGTGAATGCTCATGGTCTGGGCGCAGGCATTGCTTCGATCTCAAAGCAATCTTTTCATCCAACAGCTTCTGTACACGTCCAGCGGCCGATGCTGCGAGCACATGTTCTTTGTAGTTCTCCTTCAACAAGGAATGCCCCCCGCTGAAGGCAAAGAAAGCCAGGCAGCCCATCGCGAATACATCTGTGGATGCCGTCACCCAAACCTGCACAAGGCTGCTGTCAGGCATATTTCAGTGTCAAGACTTGCTATAGTACGGTGGCCGCGCCTTGCTGGAGCCAGCAATCATTGCTGCAGGAGGCCTGTAGTTCTGTGTGCAAACTTCTCGTCCAGGAAGCATGACTCCAAGCTGGTCGCCCGGCAGCTTTACGGCCAGGCCAAAGTCCGAAATCTTCAAGATCGCACTTCCATCACTCGCCCTGCAGACCAGTACGTTGTGTGGCTTCAAGTCCACGTGCAAGATGCGGTTGGAGTGGATGTAGCTCAGACCCTGTAGTATCTGATGAACATATCCCCATGACTTGATGACAGGCGGCAAGGACTCGCGGCAATGGTGAACGAAACAGCCTTCTGCAAGCTCCATCAGGAGCCCAACCCCTGTCGTGGAATTGTTGGGCCGGGAGACCAGACCAAAGGTACGGATCACATGAGGGTGTGCACTTCGGCGAAGATATTCGTCCTCTGTGATGATGCTCTCCCCCGTGGCTTCAGGACACGATGCCTCTGGCTGTTGGAATTTGCAGGCGTAAGACACTCCCGTGTATCCTGAGAGTCAAACTTGTAGCATCAGATTCCATGCTTGAGTTCACTACCAGACACATCTCAAGACAGACATGGCTCGGTCCGTCACCCGGCGCACCAAGCCATACCCCCCTTCGCCCAATGCCTCCATGACCTCCAAGCGGTTGCTGATGTGAGCCATTTGCACGGGCTCGGGTCGGGCTTCTCCCACAAAGCGATTTGCATCATCGTGGACCTGGACGGCCCCACGACCAATGCAAGAGAAAACCTGAACTGACGTTGACACTCAAAGACTGACCTCTGGCTCGTTGTCCGTGTCGTTCTCCCGACCGAGTGCCTCTGCTCGAAGTTCCTGCACAGGAGGCTGCCTGAGGCTGGTGAAAGAACAAAGCGGCATGGCCTTGTTGAAGGCTTTCTGCTTCGCGGCGTCTTGATAGAAAGGTTCTTTTTCTGCTTCTGTCATGGACTGCCTGAGCGAACATCTTTTGTCTGCACCTACTAGACTAGTCTTCCTTGAAGCTGTGCTGTAGTCTGGGGCCCGGACCACTTGGCACTGCAGCTGCCACGCTCGAACGAAATGGTCTTGCCACGGATCCGCGTCTTCATTTTTGGATGCACACCATGCCGCCTGGCATGGCTGCAAAAGGACGAGTAAGCATTCCTCGGGCGGCTGACACCCAATTTCGCATTCCGAACATATTTCCCCATGGCGCCAGGAAACAAAGCAGAGGTCCGGCAGAGGTCAAGGAGAGGTAATCAGAGGTCACTCTGCAGCAAGCAAAAACAGCCCAGAACAACCAAGGGCAGACATGATAAGCAAAGCGGGCATGGATTTAGCGCTTTTCAGCTCGGCAGTTGCGAAATGGAGAATCGACACGACAGTCTGTGCGTGCCGTGGTTGCAGGGCAACCGTGCCGGTTCCAAAACCCAGCAGCTTCTGCAGAAACACTGGCGACCCCAGAAGCAGTTTGGAATCTTGTTCATGAGAGCTTTGACTCAAAATCGCACTGGAGTCTGTCAGTGTCGGACTCCATCGAAAATCAGGAGGAGCTGCTGCTGCTGCTGCTGGTGCTGCTACTCTTCCTAGTCTTTTTAGGGGCAGAGCCTTTAGGAGAATCCACCTCCTTCTTCACAGCTCCGTCAGCGTCTGTCCTGGCCATGTTCAAAAGTTACACTTGAATCTGCAGACATACTCACAAGATAAGTAAGGTCCTTGGCGGAAGAGTCTCAGCATTGGACTCCGTAGTGCTAGAGCCAGTCAAACTGTTCTCACGGCACAGAATCCGCTTGCGAATATTCCATGCGTGTGGATCCACATTCAACACCATTTCGGAGACGATGCGGAACATCACGTATTGGCGGAGAAACTTCAAGTGGACCTCCGAAGTGGCGAAGCCGACATAGTGAAAGCGACCCCTCACGGCCGCGAGAGCCGCAAGGCCACACCCTGCTGTGAAATCAATGATCCAGGTCTGAGACGGGCTTACCAGGTGGAATGCCGTGTAAATGCTTGTCCAGGCATCCTCGGAAGACGCCCACGGCCACAAGAGAACACCTCTTGCGGGCTCACACTCTGAAGCCTGGCTGCCTGCACCGTCCACAGCACCATCATCACTGTCTGAAACAGCATGAACTTCTTCGGCATCATCCGTGCCAGCCTCGGCTGCCTCCGCAGCCGCTTTCTGCTTCTCTGTCTTCGGCAGGAGCTTGCTCGCATCAAGCATGGTCGTCAACTCCATATCGCTCGGGTCTCTCAATCCCAGGCCTGTCCAAGCTCTGGAATAGGAGTCACTATGGACAAGCGGCAGTGCCCGCTGCGGAAGCGTGTACGCCTTGGGTTGAATGACAACCATGGTTTCCATCGGGTCTGGGCATGTTTGGGTCAAACACGTTCGCCTGGCCATCGCCAATCGCCCCGATCCCTCAAATTCCCGACAGTGGTAGAGCATGCGGACTGTGATCAAGCCGTTGGCCAGCTTGGGGAACATGCTCGCATGTGGCTTCATGCATCGGGTAAGCTCGGCTGTGATCTGCTTCTGGTTCGAAGGGG
This sequence comes from Symbiodinium sp. CCMP2592, assembly GCA_905221615.1. Taxonomy (NCBI): domain Eukaryota; class Dinophyceae; order Suessiales; family Symbiodiniaceae; genus Symbiodinium; species Symbiodinium sp. CCMP2592. Next base: position 357,510 of record CAJNDT010006045.1, on the reverse strand, counting down.
ATCTGCCATCCATGCAGACAAACATGTCGCAGGCACGAAAGATCACCGGGTGAGCTCTGGAGCTGTCCTTCGCCAATGCGGGGTCCCCAAACCTCAGACTACTGACTGCACACCCTCATAAGGCATTCAACTGCTCAGTCGTTTATATAGGGTCAAGGCACAAAGCCTCGCCGACAATCTTGATGTTCTTCTTCTCCAGGGCTGGGGGACGACGATACGGTGCATAGCTCGCCACCCGGCCAGTGTCTTTCGTCTCATTCTTGGTGTCATAGATGTAGACCCTGTTCTGTGCATCCGGAATGGATTGCAAAGCAGCTCTCAAGTTGGTCGCGTCAGTGGGCCAGACACGCAAGTCCAGGAATGTGTTGGCACCTGTGCAACACCCTGCTTCCTATGGGCAAAGCTGTGAGTCAGAGCATGTAATGTGATCCCACATAGGAGTCAAGCTGCGCAATCGTGCCGTTTCCAGCACTTGCTCAAACTGACTGTCGTCCGGAACCTTGTTCAGAATGTCCTTGGCTACAGACGACAAGGGCAAAGAGTCAAAGTAGATGCTTCGATCGAGGCGTTGTGGATGCTCAGCTGCCTCAATCAAGTCCTGGCACTGGTGCATGCATTCGTTCGGACACACACACACACATTTATGTGAGTGCTTACACAGCCACTCCTCAGCAGAAACCTCAGGATCTTCAGGCAGCTCCGGCGGCGAAAGTGCCGTTGTCGATTCTGGCTTTGGCGGGGAAGGTGGAGCAACGGGTGGCGGCGCCGACGCTGCCTTCTCGTCTTGTGCAGTTTGGCTGGCCGCCTGCGTGACAGCCACGATGTCGAAGTGATCCTTCATAGACTGAGCCCTCAAGACCAGTTCGGCTGAAACCAAGGAATCCTTTTGGAGAAAGGTCTCGAGGCTCTCGTCAAGGGGGCCTCCTCCACGCATGAGCTTGGTCAGGAAATCGAATGTGTCCTGCAGGTAGGAAGGCATAGACGCCCTCCACGTCATCACGAGGGTGCTGCCATGATCGAGCCCGCTGTTCCGGAATTTCGCAAAGGTGCCGAAAATGCTGTCGATTGTGGGGATAGCGACACCGTCTGTTGGCTTCGCCGGCATGGTGACTCTCTTGCTGACATAATTGATGAGACGTTTCTTCAAGAGGCTCCTGGACACGGCCAGGTTAAAGGCCGCCTTGGCCGCATCAAAGCTCACGGTACCACGCTGAACATCATTCTCGAAGTGTTCCAAACACCACAGGAGCAGCTGTCTCGACACGGCCTCGTTGCCACTCACATGTGTGCGTGTCACGAGGATGTCCAGGTTCTGCTGCGATGCTAGCGTGTGCCTGCTGCCAAACCGATCATCAAACTCAGCAATGATCTCTTGTGCACGAGCATCTGCAGCTGTAAGCCGCTTGTGAATTTTCAAACACTTCGAGATATTCTTGGCACTCATCCCCCGAATCTTGCCCTCTCCGAACCTAAGTGAGCTGTTCTTGCCTGGACACTGTATGAATGCAAGTTTCACAAGCCGCGAGCTGCAACTAGGGCACCATTTCTCCAATGCATCCGCATTGGAGGGACGGCCCATGCCTTTCAAGGTGGACTCCACAACGGCCATGCCAAGAATCTTTCTCCACCCTTGCAAGGTGAGGCTCTCTCGGGCATCACCTGTTGCACAAGGCTCCACAATCATAAATTTCCCTTGGTCCTAGAACACTGTGACGACTGCAGCGCCTACTTCTTCGGCCAATTCCCACTTCTTCCGCTCAACCATTGCCGCATCCGCCAGAAGAACGAACTTGACCTTTAGCACGGATAAGGAACAGAGGTGCGATTCAGCCGAGGCGAGACAGACGACAGACGAGTCACCCGGACAGCTCGTGCCAAGGATTCTTTCTGCTTCGCCACCTTTGAATCTGCAGGCGCTGCCGCCCAACTGATCAAGAAAGCTGCCCCTTGGCATCGCAGGGAATGATTGCTTGAAGCTTTACGGTTTAGCAAGGAACCTATTCCAAGGACCGACATATTCAAAGGCCCAGGCGGTAGGCATCCCCGTTCAGAACCTCCATAATCGTGGGTGGCTGGGACTCATCCATTGCCCGGACCACCAGCACCTCGCCCCACGTCGGTGGGGCTTTGATGCTTCCGTCCGGCTCGGTGAAATGTCTGTGCTGCATGATCTTCACGGATCCTGCAGAAAAGGACAGCATACTAAGAAGCAAGGATGGGCAAAACAATGTGCAGTCCAGAGCCTTGGTTCGGAGGAATAGAAGGATGCGCCCAAGCCAGAAGAGAGAACTTGTCGAAGGTAATGTTGCATGTGTATTCCCGGTCTCTCTTCAAGGTTTGCTTGTAGGCCGTGGCATCGATCGCGAGCACACCACCCATGTCGCATGGGTCACCCAAGCCTGCCTGACAAGTGCATCATGGAAACATAAAGGAGCATGGGTCAAGCCACGACTGCAGGCTGCCAGGCCTCCAGCTTCACGGTCTTGGCTGCTTCCAGCATCATGTCATTGACAGGGTGGGGCAGAGTCACTGCAGCTTTGCCTGCATTCTGTCCGGGCGCCTGCTTACCAGAACAACGACGGGTAGATGCCATCACTATTGCAAGCGAAGCTCGCTCGCAGAGGAGATCCTGATTCAGTTCGATGGAGAAATGCCCCGGCACATAATTCTAGTCTGAGATTATCTTGTGGGAAACGGAAAGCTCCCCAGACTTGCCCGTCAACGGGCAAGTCTGGGGGAGCTGGTTTTCAGCCCCGGAGTGGACTTTGTCAAGACCCTGCGCCCCAGACTTGGCATGACAAACCTCGTTGCGCACAAGAAAACAACCTTCCCCAGACTAGCCCGTCGACGGGCAAGTCTGGGGACGGCTCGGTTTTCCACGAAGGATTTCTAGACTAAATTCTTCCCCGGTCGAGGAACGAAGCTGGGAGGCATCATGCGCACATAAAGTCAGCAACAATGCACGGCACAGAATTGTCACCGTCAGAATTTTCATCCGTGCCGGCCAAGGCTAGGTGACTGAGATCTTGCCTTCGACAGAACTAGCTGGCCGCGGCTTGCGGCTGCAGAAGCACAGCGGCTGCACACAGGAACAAACCCACTGCAGCTGGAACTACGCTCGACTTTGCAACTCCAGCACCCTGCTGCCCCAGCATCTGTACATGGACTGTGCCAGACGGATAGCCATGTGCATTCAACAGCTCGTGATGCGACACAATATTTGCATTAGGCCTGCCCTTCGGGGGTTCTGGCTGGTAGGTGAGGACAACAGTCTTCGCCTTGATGGGGGGCAATTCTTCCACATACACGCGGTGGTGGCTGAAGCGCAAACTACTGGCATCGGCCGCTAAGACATGATTCTCCCACTTTTGCTTCTTGGACTGATTCTTCAAGATTGCCAAATGAACCTTCATAAGGTCGCTTGCTTCAGACTCGACATGCTGAAGAAGCTTCTGCACCTTCCCACCAACACTCTCATCCAAATCGCTTGGCAGCCACCTGCTCTCACATGCCTTGGCCACCAATTCAGAGAAGGTCCGCTTGTTCTTCGCTCCAGGGCCAACTGTCTCGCCTGGTTCAGACAGGACGTCGAAACACTGAGCAAACCCGAAGCCGACACCCTATTATAGCTCTCTGCTGGTCTATAAACAAAAGGACAGTAGTCTAGCCTTGTTCGTCCGCTGGCTCAGTGCTTGGTTGAGCAGAACCGGCGGTGCATGTTGCCCGCAACATCCATTCCTTGCTAGGTCCATGCTGTCCAAAATCCATGCACTGCACCTTCAAGGACATGAGCTGCACAAGACCTTCCCGCCCCTGCTTGGAAACGTGGCGGCTAAAGGCAAGGATATGGCTTTCCGCACCCAAAGGCACACCGAGGTTGTGGTAACAATACTGCTGCACGAAGGCCAATTGGTATCCCGGCATGTTCCCCTTTACGTACTCCTCCAAGTCTTTAGGTACCTCTCGCATGTCCACTGCTATGACATCAGCCCCGCAAGCTGCCAGCAAGTTCAGCTGGGACAGGTTCGTGATCTGTCCCACCACGGCAGAATTCTTGCTTGGCAAGGACGGTGATGGACTTTTTGGGTTGAACACGACCTTCCCCTTTGGGCCTGTGTACATCACCCGACACATGGGGTGGACCCCGTTCGAAGCACAGGTCTGCGCCAGCATATGATGATTAGGTCCCTGAAAGAGGATTCCTTGGGCCTGCATTTCTTTTTGATAATGAAGCACGGCATTAAAAACCGGATCCACTGCAATGAAGAACATGGTGATGTCGACACACGCCTGAGCATGACGCATCAAGCCTGTGAAAGTGGACCAATATGCTTCAAGAGGGGCGGTGGAGGACATTGCTTCACGAAGCAACTAATCAAAACCGACAGCTTGGCAACCAAAGTCATCTGCGAGCAAATGTGGGTTGGGCCCCAAGGACAACACTCGTGCTGCGTGCGAAGACATGAGCAAAGTAAAGCCTCTGCAGGAGACAATTTTGAACCTCGGCTATGAAGCTCCGACTGCTGACCACAAAGCATCTAGGACCTAGGAGCTCGGCGGAACATGTTCGAGATAGCCCAGCTCTAGCAGCACAGGCGTCAATGCACACACCATCATGGTGCAGGTCACCCCGTTCCCAGCAAGGCGGCGGATATCTCCTTCCGAGAAGGTATGTCCCACCTCACATCCCTTGAGCTTCTTCATCTGATGGCCATGTATCTTAAAGAAGCTGACGGGCGAAACGAGAGTCTGCGAGTCATACTCGAACCACTTAGAGGTCGTTGAAACGTTGGCACAAGTACCTCGGGTGAAGAACGTGCCTCGGTTGGGGCTCTGAGAATAATCTGCCAGCTTGGGCCTGCCGTTGCCACTGGAGCCTTCGCTGGAAATTTGGTGCTCCAACATAAGGCTGAGCACATCGACCTGTGCACATTCCCATGCGGTCAAAGCATGGGAGAACTTGCTCGAAGGCCGCGTCTTCGGAAGCCGGACATCCTTGGGGAGCTTGGCACACTGAATTGCTTTGGCAAGCTGTTTCGAGAAGGCCTTGTGATACTGTGATTCAAAATTGGCCTTCTCTGTCACAGACAGTTCCTCAGGAATGGAGGTCACATTCAGCGGCTGAAGCATGCTTGACACACAATGCTTGGGCATGGCCTGGACTCGCTCATGAAGTCGCTTCTGCATGTCCTCCAACCTCTCAGCCATATTCGCCTCTGCGATGTAGAAGAGAATCCTCTGTCTCGCACAGGGCAATGGAGAGGCATCGCCCACCACCCACTTGGTGGCAGCAAGTGGGCCACTCGAAGCACTCAGGCGCTCCATGACCTTGTTGAGCTCAGGATCCTGATTGCCGCGGCCACTGACGCACCTGGGCTGGAGAAGCACTGTGGCTAATCGGCTAATTAAGTTTTCAGAAACTGTTCGGAAATTGAGACACAGGCTTCAGTCCGGTCGTCAAGAGGGCGATTCTGGGCTTGCGCTCCGCGACGTGAATGACCGCCGACTGGAGGCTGCGGTCATTGTGCGTCCCAACGAACAGCGTCTCTCCCTCCGGCACCGTGCACTTGCAGCCATGCTTCCAACACCACAAGCTGCGGTCATTCTGGACACCCTCCTGCGAAATCTTCTTATCTTAGAATCTTACAGAAGTTTAACCCGGGACTGTGCCATGCGGTTTGTGCAACAAAGTCCTGGAAGACATGAAGCGGAGCGAAGTTTGTCATCAAGAACTGGGCTGCAACTGCATCCTGTTCGAGGGCATAGAGCTCCCGAACCCAAGCCTTGCCCAACATCATCCACAAGCAATGGATCGTTGTCCACACGCCACTGCCGGATGTAGCAACCTCGAGAACGGACCATGATGTCTCATCCGTCTTTCGGATATTAAGGGCCCGCCAGAGATCTGAGATGAAGGTCTTCAAGCAAAAATTCTCCTCCGTGATATTCGGGAGAACAGGCTCTGGACGAGCCCGAGTCTTCGCGGCAGCAGGCCGCTTCAAAGTGCGCCTGGAGTTCACACGATTGCCCTTGGGAGCCATCACCAGTGCTTCATCCAACACGATCGCCCTAGTACCACCAAGAAGGCTGGCAAGTAAAATCGTAGACGAATGCAGTAAATCAACAAATTGCCGAGACTGTCATGCCTGTGACATGCATAACATGCGAAACAAATGTTGGGAACTCAGTCTGTGCATCAGCCTAATCCAAGCTGCAGGCAACAAAACTGCGAAAACATCATGTCAGAGACAGATTGTCAGAAGGAACATGTGTGAATGCACCACACACGGCTGAGGCAATCAGATCTAACACCAGGCCAAGGCATTCGACCAAACCCGACCCTTTGAATGTTCCGGTTTACAGGTGGCAACCGTGGATTGTGAAGCCCAGCTGGCCCATCTGGCTGAGGAGCCGGCAGGCCGCATCGTTACACATCCTGCACGCAGTGTGCACGGACACTGAATGCACTGTTAACTATGCTCATCACAACATTCATGCTAAACTCCTAATTTGAAGGACGTTCTTTCCAGCCCAGCCAAACGAATACACAAACGAGTCTAGGGATTCGGGGCTCAAGCATGCGACCGCGACCGCAAGAATAGACGGAAGAGAAAGCAGGCCTGCCTCCAACAACCATGGAACACTCTCTACACATACCGCCAATTTGCACATTGGAAGCGGCTGCAATGCTAACTCAGGGCTAGGACTCCGAAAAGCTGACTTGGCGCCTATGCCACGAAGCGCAGAAGTGCCAGGGGCCAGCCGCCGTCTCAGGACCTTGCTTCCATTTATTTAGCAATAATGTCTCAGACACGGAGATGGACCCACATCCACCGGATCGCCCGCCCACACAAACACTAGTACTTCATGTGGAAACATCAACAAAGTGAATCCGACTTCTTTTGTCGCTCTGAGCTCAGTCGACTCTGTCTCTTGACCGAAACATGAAAAGTTGCACCGATGAAGCCGCAGGGCTGTCTTCCAAAATCTGCTGCACATGCCAGCCACATGCTGAGACAAATCGATGCACGCGGAGAAAACTATGACGACAGTCAGGCGGTCGAATCGCTCGACCCTGAGGCCGTTTCAGGATCGGGATAGCTCAGGCCGTCCAGCTCAGCCTTGATGTCACGGAGCTGGCTTTGCAAGGACTTGGCACGCTTACTGCGCCTTGCGGCGAGCTGGCTGCTACTTCTGCACGTGCAGACTTCGACTAAACAAGATGGCTTGCATTGTTCAACCCCTGGACTGTGGAACCCCCGCCCTAGCTGCACCTGCTGCTCTGCAATGACTGCAGAATCTCATTGAAGGCCCTCGAGCTGCCGTCTGCAGTCACCTCCAGGTTGCCACGGGAGAGCATGAAGGCCTTCGACTGGCCACACAACCAGGTGTAGGCTTTGCTCACATTCGCAACCAAATTGTCAGTCGGAGACTTTGTCGTCAGGAGCCAATAAGTGCACAGAGCATCGGAGCCGGATACCCAACGCACAGAGAACTCCTCTACTGTTGCTGGGGACGGAGGCTCTTGCTTTGGACTGGCTAATCAAGTGTTTGAAAACTAAAAGTCCTCGTTGTCTCGGAGCACATTTGCCGGAACAGTAAGCTCCACCAAATGGGTCACCAGCATGGCCTTCTTGTAAAGGTTGTGCACCAGGACTGCATCCGTCGCGGACGTGAAGAGGATCAAGCTGTGTGTCACCGGAATCTTTTTGTTGTCCAAAGTGTTCTTGTGCACATACTGCGCCATCCAGGTTGCAGGGTCCTGAAAAGATGGTGGCACTGAATGCCTTAAACTATGTTGAACCCACAACAACCAGAACCTAATTCATGCCAATGCCAAGCACCCCGTGCGGAACTTCGGACACGGTCGGAGTCTTGGCCACAGCGGTCACATCAGGCGGGGTCTCCATGACCACGATGAACCTCCAATGCGTAACCTCTCCCAGGGAGCCATTCAAGGCATAGCACACGGGGCTGACACCACACGCCAACTCATGAGTCCTGATGCACACATCCCAATTCGGGGACAGCAACCCGAAGTGACCACGAAGGTTGGCAGGGCCATTGCGATCATCCACTCCGAAATGCAGAGCTCCAAGCAAAATGCGGCCAGACTTGGACTCCGGAAAGGCAGTCATTGCTGCGGTTGTTTTGATTGTGATGTGCAAGAGGACGAAGTGCTTCGGAAGCTCTTTGCTCACGTGGCCCGCCATGGTCACCGCTCGATCGTGAGCTTGGGAGATGTTGAGCTTGAGACGTCTGCCCTCGGAGAAAAGAGCCTCCTCAGATCTCAGGAATATTGCAAGAAGGTCAACTTCATAAAGGAATCGTAAATTCAAACCATCTTGATCCCTCAATTCAAAGGACTGGACACCCAGCCCAAATAAAGCCTCGGGTTCTCGGCCAATGACCAAAAAGAATACTCTTACACAATCTGTTCGAGTTGCGAACACTGCCTGCTGGGGACTAGCCGTCATGACGGGCCCTTGGATCTTGACATCTACAAGCTCCATAAACTCAAGATCCATCCAAAGGGCGTCCCACTGACTCTGTCGAATAGCCACAAACCACGAGGACATGATGGCTCAGGGCTGACAGCAACGGGCGACGCAAGCAGCACACTTGAGCGAAGACACGGCCGCCTCTTGCAAGAAGTGCGTGCCAGGGTGTCACATCTTAGGCAAGCAGCATCAGGAGCCCGCAACCGAGTATATGGCATGCTGGGATCAAAGAGAAGTGAAAACAAAATAAATTAATGTTGATGCCGAGTCTACTGGAAGCTTCACACAGAGAGCTAACGGTCAAGCACCCAAACAAGAGGGCAGGAGACAAGAGCCTCTAGGGCTGCTACTAGGTGCTAGGCTCCCCACTTAAGGTATTTTGGTACTCTCTTGATGGGGCAAAGGAAGAAGGGAAGTTTTGAACCTAACCTCCTAAGAAATCCCCATTCAACCTACGAGTATTCTTCTAGCCACGAATACCCTATAACTAAAAGCCAACGTACAGCCCAACCGACGACAAGGCCCAGGCCATCCACACTTGAAAGCTCCCAGGTCAAGTGCCGTGCACGGACCTGGTGCATTCACTAAGACACCAGTGACTCAGAACTAGTGACTAGATCAGCGGTCCAATAATGGGGCAAGCAGTACAATGGCAGCTTCCAGAACATGTTGAAGGCAGGACGATCAGAACTGCAACACACAGCTGAAACTGACACGGCTTGAAGGCTCAACCTCTCCATCCGTTCACTCTTGAAGCAGGGCCCCGACTCCGGAGCAACCGATGAAGCCAGACCTCGGCGTGTTCGTATTAACCCTTCTCATGCCTTGCCAACGCTGCGGGTACGAGGTTCTACAAAGTTTAAGGGATCATCTTCATCAGGCTACAAGAGGAAGGCACGCAAGTGAATGCAGCACATGATATTGGGAGTGGCTACAGTCTTGGCAAAGCCGGAACGCCGCCTGCAACACTGGTCACACTGACTGAGTGCGGGGCTTCCATGAGGATTGCAGGATTTGGTCCTGCAAATCGAGATTTTCAGTGGGTGCACTCAGCAAACGATTCGCTCCAGACAGTCTGCACTCAGCACGGCTAACCTACACCGAAGCCGCACAATGACCGTCACACCGAAGCCGCACAATGACCGTCAGACTTGAAGTCCCAACAAACACCCCATTGTCATCGGCTGCAATTGAAGCCTGAAGCATTGTTTTTTTCAAGAGCAGACGGCAGCAAAAGGAGCTTTGCCGGATGAAGCATGGACCCAGACCAAGCTGTCTCTATATATATATATATATGTGTGTGTGTGTCTATCTAGCTACCTATCTATCTATCTATATGTATTATATTCGTGTATATATATATATATATATATAAATATAAATATAAATATAAATATAAATATAAATATAAATATATATATATATTAATATACATATGTACATGTATATGTGTGTATATATTTATAGATACAGAGAAGTATTTGTCAGTATTATATAATGCGGGCCGTGGGATGCTTCATCTGCGCTTCGCTAGCGGCTACCGGCTGCATCTACCGGAAGACTACCACCAGAAGAGGAAAGAAGCCTATGGCTGACATGCTACTTTGTTCATTGCCGGAAGTCTATTTAATGAATCTATTTAATCTATTTCCTCTTCCGGCGCTTCCCCCTCAAAGCCTCCTCAGCAGCAGCATCGCGAGCCTCCTGCACTTCGCGACGCCGCTTCATCTCGGCCTCCTCCATCTCGGCCTTCTTGCGCTCGTAGAGCTCTGCCTTAGGTGGAGAAGGGCCCATGACTGACCACCAAAGCGATCCCCTCCAAAATCAATGGCCCACCTTATCAGCTCGAAGTCAAAGCTTTCTGTCATATCAACCCAGGCTCGAAGACGTGGTAGGCAGCCACCGAGCCAGTCACAGGGTTGAACCAGTGTCGAAGGGTTCTGCTCGAGCCCCACTGGTCCCAGAGCTCCCACGGCTCGAAGCCGGGCGGAAGCGGCTCAGCATCGGGAAGCCCCTTAGTGAAATGCATACATCACAATTGAGAAGCCCCAAAAACCGACCCAACCCAACCCTATTGCACTCCGACCAGCAAATTTGCTAAGTGGAATCCCAGAATCATCCATCACCTGAGGCACATGCCAGCAGCAGACTTTGGCCTTGGAGTGGAAGCAATATGCGTGGCCATCCTCCAGCATGACCTTCGTCCATCCATAGGGCAGCTGCTCCTGGCAGGGGAGTTTGGGATCAGGGTCGATGCTCAGTAAAGGTTTGGTTGATATACAATCTTGTCTTAAGCTGCTTTGTGTGGCTATCTGTCGAAGAGATTGCAGTATAGTACGGGAATAGTACGGCTGGCTCAGGGAGGGCGTCTATTGAATCAGTGTTGATTCAAAATATAACCAAGGAAAGATTGAAGCTTTCAGGCAAGAGTCTGTGCGCCGGATGTTGGCCAACTTCCGAAAGGGCCACTCTTCAGCAGGCTCATCCGGCTTCGGTGCAGACGATGACGCCGCCGGTGCCTCTTCCTCATCGGAAGAAGGTGCAATCGTCGTCGGCGGAGTGCACACGCCGACACCAGCTTCCGCAGAGCCTGCGACAGAGTTCTTTGAACTCTACTTTAAATCCTTATTGCTTAATCCTTGGGATAAGACTGAAATCGCAAGCCCCAGAACCCTACCCCCTACCTTGTAACCCGTGATAGCGAGTATGCTACGTTTTGAAGACCGGGACCTCCTGGGTCGGCCGAAGAGGCACTCTCTGCAGCCTGCGCAGCTGAGCCCGCCGGGGCTGGAGACTCCTGGATTGACTACTTCAGCCAGCAAAATAGAGCCCGATCAAATCGAACCCGAAGAAGACCTAGCCATTCCAGAAGCAAAATCCGTAGGGAACCCAACACAAAAGCTGCTGCTAGCCACTCTCGTCAAGGCACCGTGCCACGCGATGAATCGGCAACACCAGCAGCATCCGCAGACAGCGGAGCTCCAGAAGATGCATCAGTGGTGGCAGCAGGAGCAGTATCAGCAGGAACCCGAGCTCCAGATGCAGGCGCCGGCGGACGAGCTGGGATCTGCAGGAGCATTGTTGGAAAATAGAGCAGGGCAAGACATATTACCCTTACTTATTAAGACAAATTAATCAGGCTGCCAATTGCAAACTGGCTACCACCTGTGGCGGGTTCAGAGGGCCGTACTCTCCACGAGCACGCCTCTGGACACGGCCTTGCCCCCGCTGCCCAAACCAGTCCCGAGGAGCGACGCCATGAGGCTTCATCGAGCCACCCAGGCCCTAATGCCCTGTACTCCCTGGAAGGGGTCTGGGTTGGAGTCGCCGGGGCTATAAGGAATCAGTCAATGTGAAGAAAACTCCTGAAGGTATGGGCCTGGCCCTCAATTCGGGACCCTTCTTGCAGAACCCTGATATATTATATATCAGAAGGGCCCTTACTTCGAACCCGTAAATCCCGAGCTAGAGGCCCACCACACACACACACAGACACGGAGCCACAGGTTGCAGCAGATTGCAATGCGGTCGCAAGTGAGAGGCAGCCCTAGCTTGCAATCACTCATGCAGCAGGAGTGCAGCAGGAGTCCTGCCATGTGCACCCGGACAGGCGAAGATCGTCGAAGATGAAGCCGGGCCTGAGTGTCGCGGGTTTAGGGTTCAGGGGTTTGGAGTTTAGGGCCTAGGGTTTAAGAGTTTAGGGTTTGGAGCCCCGCATCTATTGAACGTGCTGGCTGGGGGTGGGGGATTTCTCATTACATGATTGCTCGTCTGCAGCAGATTCGTCCAGGGAATCTCAGAGTATAATGTGGTTGAAGATCCAAGGGATTTGAGGTTTGGGCGCTGTTTGGGGGAATATTTGATCCAGAGAGTCCGCTATCACTAGCGCCTTTCGGCGAACCCACTATCTGGGTGCCCAACGCCTGCATGGCTCTTGTTTATCATTCTGCAGACCAAAACAATCAGGATCCCAAACCCAAACCGCCCAAAGCCGGCAGACCCCATTCACCCCATGCCAAGCAACCTTGCATCCCCATTCGAACCCATCACTCACATACATAGGATTTATCAGGGTTTCGGGTTCGGGTTTGCCCTACAGCCTAGACCCCCAAGCCCAGACCCTGAAGTCTAGACCTCAAAGTATATAAAGCCTAAATCCTGAATGTTAATTAACCCTGGAGCCCAAATCCCAAATCCATAGACACTAAACCCGATCTAAAAAATATCTCAACAGTAACACAATAGCGCCTTGCGGCGAACTACACACTACCGCTTTGCAGCGAACAACCCACTACCGCTTTGCAGCGAACAACCCACTAGCACTTTGCAGCGAACAACCCACTAGCACTTTGCAGCGAACATCAACCCACAACCACTAGCACCTTGCGGCGATAGACCACTAAAAACTACAGCCCTGGCGAACCTAATGAAAACCCACCCACTAGCGCCTTGCCGCGAACCCTAATCCCTAAACCCTACGTGCTACACATGCCCTTTGACTCAGCCACCTAAATACCCAAGTGGCCTCCTTCGGCTCCTTCGCTTGTCCAAGCCTCCAACCAAGTCAGACCAGTCGGGATGGGCAGCAGGGTGGGCATCATGACATTCATATTCAAACAAGCAGGCTCCAAAGCCTGCTGTGCACTGAAAGATGCCAAAAGTGCCACAAATTGTCCGGCCTGCGACATGGATGAGATCGCGATGCATCCTGAAGAAAGCACCAGACCTGAGAAAGTTCAGGCTGTAGTAGGGTGATAGTTTAGGGTTTAGGGTTTAGGCTTTAGGTTTTAGGGTTTGCATTTACAGCTTAGGGTTTATCCTGTAGGGTTTTAGGCTATAAAATATGTATATGTATACATACACATATATATATATATATATACATATGCATATATGCATATATGCATATATGCATATGTATATATATATACATACATATACATAGGGTTTAAGTATTAAGCACCGACAGAGTGCCGACAGGCGATAGTCATGAAATGCAAATATATATATATATATATATATATATATATATATTATTTGATTGTTTATTTCTATATGTATTTATATTTATATGTATATCTATATTTACATATTTATATTTGTATATTTATATTTATATTATATATACATATACATGTTGTGAGTGAAAGAGAGAAAGACAGAAAGAGAGAGTGAGAGACAGAGAGAGAGAGAGAGAGAGAGAGAGAGAGAGAGAGAGAGAGAGAGAGAGAGAGAGAGAGACGAGAGCGAGAGAGTGAGTATGGGTTAGGAAGTTTGGGGCCCAGGCCAAGGGTTTACAGGCGGTAATCCGTGGGAATCTGAGCCCTACTTCCCTTTAGAATTTTGGGTTAAGGTTTTAGGATTTTGGAAGAATACCCCCCGGAGAGAAATATGACTACAGACACCCCAGGATGCCAAGGCCTGAAGAACCCCTAACCCTTAATATCCTACACACAAACCTTAAACCCTAAAGGCTAAACCCTAATATCCAACCCTAAAGCCTAAACTCTACAACTTAAACCCTAGAGCCGAAACCCTAAAGCCTAATCTAAGTCTACTAGTGTATCCGGTGCATTATCGCATTTCTGCGCACTACCGCCTTTCGGCGCCTTATCGCCTTTCGGCGCATTATCGCCTTTCGGCGCATGATTATCGCCTTTCGGCGCTTTGTTGATACTACTGACTACTATCAAGCTTAATTAGGTTTAGGATTTAGGTTTCTAGGGTTTCAGTAAATTAGGAATTAGGGTTAAAAGATTCACCCCACAAGCTCTAAATCCAAAAACCAGCCCGCCCTGAGCCCCCCGGCTAGATCAGTGGCGATCGTCCCAGGACGGCAGCAGCTTCGTTAGGGTTCCACGGTTTAGGGTTTAGGGTTTAGGTTTAGGGTTTAGGGTTTAGGTTTTAGGGGTTAATTGATAGGGTAGGCATTTAGTATTGTAGCATCCTATACAAACGCAAGCCCACTGTAGTATTATATATACCCACCAAAACCCGCAAAAAAGCAAGAAAGCAAAAAAGTGGCCAAGAGGGGTGAAGCCAATCTTCAACACTCGGAAGGTACCAAGGCCACCAGTACAGGTCCGAACCCATGTTTTTTTCGATGCAGGTTCCTTTCCTCAGTCTTTCCCGAACGCTTCACGAGCTCGATCGCCTTGTGTCCTTCCCGTGACCTCAACTAACTACCTGTTGCTGAAATTCTCGCCAGCATCCTCGCGATGCTCATCCTAACTCCTCCCCAAAACTTTGGCAGAAGCCCAGAGTCCGGGAAACAAAACCTGCGAGGGAGGCAGCAGACGAGCCGAAAGGAACCATACCGGGAGAAGGTGACGAATTTCCGCAGGAGAACCCCAGGCTTCAAGCCGACAAGCCAGTTAGAGAAGGAAACCCTCAGCCTCGGCCCCCCCATCGGACAGCCCATCCTTTAATTGTGGACGGGCTGCTCGTTACTCGCAAGACTACGGTTGCAGAAAAGGGCATGTTGCAATTCCCACTGCAGGAGGATGATGTCGCAAGACAACTTGCTTCCGGTACGTCTGTCTTCAGCCTTCCGGAAATCCATGTACGCAAGTCTGACGACTGGCCTGGACACTCCCCTCTCCCAACACACTGTATTGTCGCCTAGAGGTCGACTCCCTGCAAAATACTCTTCACAGCCAAACCAGACTTCAGGTGGATGATTCACTCTCGGCCGGCATCGAATGCGATTTGCATCGATCAAGAACCTTCCGTATTAGTCATATTACACCTTTCACCACTCTTCAAACTGTGCACTGCGAAGCCAGCAACCTTGCGAAGATACCGCAACTAGCAGAACTCGGACCAAACTTGCAGGCTGTGTTTGTAGTCGTTCGAACTTTCGGTGCAAGAAGCCCTGCACTCCTGCAGCATGACCAAGCCCAAGTTCATCAAGATGCCAGAAAGCAAGAACCTGGCGAGTTGCCATTCCTTCACAGCTCCTGCCGAAACGATGCAAAGCATTTGGGATGCCGGCCGCGGGAACAAGTTCATCACGGGGAACTTAGCTCAGCATCCGAGTGCTGTATCTTCGAAGGCATGCGGAGCGGGTGCTCAGCTGCTCAGGGCTCCGGCTCCAGACAGCCACAAAGCCAGCTGCAGGGCTGCTGTCAGCACCTGGACGCACAAGTAACAAGAGCCAGTGGCCAACGGTCGCCGCTTTCGTCACAGACACCGGTGCTGAGATGCGTGCTGCAGCCTGCAACGTGGTACTTCCAGCTTCCTAGTCAGCACTCGGACTACTGGCAGTTCTTGGTGCAGTGAATTGAGCGCGCTGGGTAAGCTGCCGCGTTGAAGGTCGTCAGGCCAGGAGAGTGCGACCCAATCACCTCAGCAGAGTCTCAAGTTCTTGGAATTGAGCTCTTGCAATTTCCACATCAGGAGGACCAGACCGTTCCACAACAGCCTGCGATGCCACTGGCTATGCCCGTCCATTTCACCTGACACACGCGCCGCAACTAAGCGAAACGCAACAGTGAAGCCGCGAAGGGGACGGATCACAGAGAACGGAGGCAGCGCCTCTTCGTCCACACCAATCATGTAACCGGTTGAGCCCTAGCAAAGTGCCAAGAGATGACGAAGGATTTGGCTGAAAAAACGTCCGTCCACACGTCTGAGCCTCGATGCCCGCAATACGGAGTGTCAACGAAAGAATCAGGACAAACCCCAGACCTGCAATCAATCTAAGCATCCACAAGTCTCCAAGCTGTGGTGTCGCGACAGTTTGGGGGCCCCCGCCGAGGAATGTGGCCAACTTGGGTGGAAGCAAATGCCTGCGGAACTCCCCTGCCCAGCTGAAGTGCCGACCGAGCCAATTCCGAGTATAGCACACTGCGCAGCGAGAAAGCGATTGTTCTCATGTTCGCACTTTCAGCTTCATCAAGACTCGAAGTGAAGCAGCACCGCAAACATGAGCGAAGCCTATGTCAATGTTGAGAAAACGACGGAATGGCGACTTGGAGGAAGTCTGTCTCGGAGGGGTGCGTCGCAAACTGTAAGCTCTAAACACGGCCCGTTCCGACGATCCTCTCTCGACGGAGCCGCCTTCGATTCATGGGATTCCTTTCTCCGGTCTCCTCCCGACCGCACTTTGGAGAGGGGTAGGGGAGCAGGGCAGCGCGGGGAGCGGGGGATCCTTTCACGACATAGGGTCGAGTCGTTCATCGCAGGTGAGTTTGCAGCATTTTGCAGCCCTCTCTAAAGGTGCGCACCGATGTTTGCACAAAACCCGATCTGAGCAGCCAAGTTGCAGCACCACCTTTGCTGGATGTTGTTCCTCAATCACCAACTTTGGAAGTGTGCACCCCTTGGCTGTCCTGGTTTCTCGGCCCGTGGCAGTCCATATCGACCAGAAGGGTTCGAAACTCGCTGCTGGGAACAGCCAACCGTCCTCAGTGCAGTATTTCAGTTTGGAATTTGCACAGCTCACCAACAGCGTCCAACAGCACACCGATCCTCTCTGATCTCCTCCAAGGACACGCCGGAGAAGGCAACACAAAGCCAGAAGACGACCTCCACAGCAGTGCAAGTGCAAGTGCCCATCGAGTGTTCTAAGCTGCAGTCCCGGGCACCATGGTGGTCAGGGTTGGTGCCACGGCCAGTACCTTCACTGCTGTTGGCGGGATCCCTGGTCAAAAGGATCCAAGATGCGATTTGTCCAAGGCGCTCGGGCAGGGAGTCCGGCGTATTTCAATAAGATGGAGCTGAGTGCCATGCCTTGACCGCTCTTATGACTAGAAACACTTCGCATGCACCGTCTCTGTTCGCTCCCAGAGATTGCGCCTACCGCGCAGAACAGCGGCCAAGGTTTGTCATGGGCAGCCTGTGACAAGATACGTGGCACGTTGCTGACACAGTCATGCTTCGGGCCTGGGCGATGCCACTGAAGCCGCTTAGCCCATCCTCACATCAGACAGGAGGCACATGAGCAAGAGGAACAGGGTCAGAGATCCCTGCCTCCAGCACTGCAAATGCCCCAACAAAGATGGCCAAGCCTTCAGAAGTCACGTCTTCAAGAAATGCGTGTATTGCGCGAGTGAGCAAGCTCTTGCGTCAGACATCGTCAAACGGCCTATGGAGCCCAGGAAGCCCGCAACCACAGGGTACGGCAGATAGGAGACAATGACTGTCGCTTTCTGCCTTTGATGTTGGGCTTCGAAACCCTGCGAGGATCTGGCATGGCAGACTCAGACGAGATGCTCCCCCACCAGGAAGAAGACCAGGCTCATGAGGATAGTGTTCACAGGCAGTGCCAGCATGGCGGTTGCAGCCACCGCCTGTGACGAGGAATCTTTGGGGAGGCTGGAGTTTGGGGCCGCCGAGCGACTCCCGCCTCCGGCGAAAGAGTGCCGTCGTCAGCGGCGGCCTTGACGATGTCCATGACCTGAAGACATCGTCAGCATCGGCTTGCATCTGTATCATTGTCTTGCAAGCTCCCGGCAATCATCTGGTAGAACATCGTCACGGAAATATCTGCTGATGGAATGATCAACGGGCACTTGCCTGAGGCTTGCAAGATGCTGTGGCTGCCACTGCATGGTGCTAAGATTGCCATGGCGCTCCGCATCGGCAAGATCAGGCCCGTCAGACCGCTGCTGAACAAATGCATCGAAGTTATCACCACCTGGGATCCCATGGCGCGCTTGTTGAGCTCATGCACTGCGAAAACCCTTCCAGGCCCTGGCAGCACGAATCGGATAGCCGTAGGCTCCCGAAACAATGAGATGAGCATACGACACGCAGGAGGAGTAGCTCAGCCTTGGGCGAATTCCGAAAAGGATGTCAAGAGACAGCGCTGCGACACGACTACACTTTCGGGGTCGGGGCTCCCGGGAAGCATGGGGCAGAACAGGTTCGGGAAAAGCTGTCTCTTCACAGTGTCAATGCTCACGTGCCCAAAGCTTCTGGCTGCATCCAGGCAGCAAGAAGAGCGGGACTGCAGCCGAAAATGCGGAGAGCCAGGATTTCCTGGTTTTCCATGCGCAGTCATTTGACCGAAGTGAGAAGCGGGGAGCCCCTGCGCACTGCTTCACCACCATGATCGAGTCGCACAAAGCCACGCTATGCCACGCTACCAGGTCTTGTGGCCAAGGATCCAGTCTCGTAAGCTGAGACGACCTGCATCTGCCTCGGCGCCAGGTGCACAGCTACCGTCACGGAAAGCTCGCTCCACCAATGGCAAGCCGACAGAAGCATAGCCTGTAATTAGTAGCCCAGTGGCACGCTTCTTCGATGCCGGGGGATTGTAGGGATCCATCACCGCCATGATGGAGCGTTGCTGCTGGCGCTTTCTGTAGCTCTCCCCGGTCGTCTCCTAGCACTGCATGGATCTACACGACACGGCACTGTCCCGGCCCACTGTGACCCTCCTGGCGATCCATGGGTGGTAGCCGTTGACCGACCGGGGTATGTAGGAGCGCATCACTTGGAAGAGCACCGGTCATGGCCGGCCAAGGAAGACAAGTTGACCTAGTCAAAGCCTGGCAGAGTGCAAAGAACTTGAAACGAAATATTAATATGCGGCTGCTCTGCCGGTCTAGGTGGCGATGAACCTGTTCCAGCGCTTGGCGAACAGCAAAAGAAAAACATCCTACAGATTCATGCAACAATGTCTACTCATCGTCGGCTCTCTGAGTTCAAGTCAAGAAGTGTCACATCAAGCGATGAACCCCAGTTGGCTTGACATCCGTCACATCTTACCTGAATGATCTGTATCAGCTCAAAGGATCCTCGTCTGGCATCCCTAATCAACTTTTTGGAACCCTGCCTTATCAGCAGGTTATCAAGATCGCGACTCGCGCAAAATCCATTCATACTACGCTTCCGCACCAAAGCCAAAGTCTCGTGAAGCTGCACGCTTTAGAAAGGGGCGTTTGGGGAAGCGCAGGTGGATTCCACATACCGAGTGGGCTATGTACAATTCCTGTGTGCTCATCCCAGGGATCGGACAAGCACACGCGGAGGAGAGTGGATACCCAGCATCTTGCTACGGGACTCGGTGCAAGCTTCAGGTTAAAGCTCAGTCTTCTCCTCGCGGCATTGATCTTCCTGCCCAAGGCATGCTGCGCTAACAACGAGCTGGGAAACAGGAGACTCAGTACCGATGTACAGCTTTCCGTGCAGCTCCGAATGTCCAGCTCAAACACACTGCAGACAGGCCGATGCAGTTAGATTAGCTTCGACTGGGTTTCTTGACTTGCCTGGTAAGGCGGAACAGAGCAACAGCTCGCCGGCACATCAGAAGGGAAGTAGAGCTAGACACGGCAAATGCGTGCTTCCCTTCTCTACCCAGTTTCGGCTGAACACTGGATCGCACCTTCCCTTCTGCTAGTCCTTCTGCTAGTTCCACATTCGAGAACACTCTGCAGCCCACGCCCTGCCTCCCAAACCCAAAAAGATGATGTGAGAGGAGGGGGTACGCAAGGGCACGACGGGAGGCGGAAAACGAGACGAGCAGTTTTAGGTCTGCCGCCTGCCTCTCACTACAAGTGCCGGCCTCTCCAACCCAGTCAGAAGCTAGGCCTTGCGCCGCCAGACTCGAGCAACGCTTCGCAAGTGCACGGCGAAGACGTTCGGGCGATGAGATGGCGAACGCAAGGAAGTCCGGGCCATCTCTGGGGGCTTTGGCTTTGAGTGCAATCGCGAGCGCAAGCTGGGCCATCTCAAGGTCAAGCGGAGTCTCGAACGTACCATTAGGTGAAGCTACACCTCGCACGCTCCCGACACTCTCAACGCTTTGCCGGTTTTGTCCATAATACCCTGAATCGCGAATCCACGGGCAGCAAGTATTTCCGTGAAACCAACCAACACTTTCAGAAATCGGAAAGCAACACCCGAAGCCGCATTGCCCGCCCTATCCACTGTCCACCCTCTTGCACTCCACACCTGACAATTTACTCTGGCTGGGACACACACTCTGCCCCAGGAAGGATTCGCACCCATTAGGATTATCGGCTGTTTGGATCGGCTTGCAATCAAAATCCAATCCATGCGTGCGGCCTTGAATTGGTCTGACCATCGCTTGGTCTCCGTCAAGTAGAACGTGCTCCTGGGAGGCTTCACCCCGAAAGGCTTTGAGAGGGCCTGCCCTGAGAGGGGCCGTTAGGGCAACGACGGCTTGGGCTCGTAGCTGCCGTACTTCGCTCCTGAAACGTCGCTTGGACTCGTGCCACTGGCATAAGAGTGCTCGCTCGCTCTGTCGCTCGGCAAGATGCCTTTCCAGGAGCGATGGCGCTTCGCAGGCTCGATTTGTGTGCCCTCGCCCCACTCGTTGTAGGAAGTGACCTCAAAACATTGAGAGAACATCGAATGGGCGCTGGGACGGCCTTCGGCGTCTGCAGTCTAGGTGACCAGGCTGATACAGCATAAGGCCGACCTGGCTTGATGCCAGCCATGTTGCCATCAACGTGTGCTGCCATGCCCATTGACTTAAGCTTTGCATGTTTCGTCAAGTCACTGCCCACTGCTGCGGACCACATGCGGTTGTAGTACCTCAAACCAGGTGACGGAGAAACTTAAGCACGATTCCACGACAGAGTCTGCCAGGTGAAGCTCTGTAGCGGTCAACTCTACTGGCGAGGGCGTCGCACTCCCCGCCCTTCCTTTCTCGAATGTTGTGCGAATTCCAGGGTCTGACCCGCGTGTCATCGTACCTCAAATTCAATGCGCCGAAGAAACTGTGCAAGTTGATTATTTTGTTTTCGCACAGCACTGCACAAGAAACAAGCCGGGTGCACCCTGGACCAACTGACGGCACAAAAAGCTTGCCAAGCTTGTTGAGTCTCCTCGGTCCACACGGATTTCAGATGCTTGCAGGCAAGAGCCGTCGAACGATTGCATTTGCAATCTTCGCCAATGCATGGCAGGTGAGCAGTGAGCACCGCACGAAGTACACCTTCTCTAGATGCTAGATCGCACACCCTCAAACGAAACTTGAATCTTCGTGTAATCCGTGATTGTGATTGGAAAGCGTGTCGCTAAATAGAGTATGCTGCGTGCTGCTCAAGCTCCGCTACCGAGACCAGTTGGGAAGTGGCTTGAATCTTGGCGATGCTTCGCTTCGAGTGGCATTGAGGCATGCTTTGCTGCTCACCCGCGACAATTTCTCCGAATGCCCGTCGGCGGAGTCACGTGCACTTCAACTCAGACGCTGGCGCTGCAGTGTCTTTCCAACTTTTTGTGTTGGATCCTGGCTGGCAACAGCTGCGCATCCATGTACAATTCCGTGCAAACACGCAGATTTGGGCAAGCTGCCTGGCGTGAAGCCCTCGGCAGCAAAGTAGGTATACCTGGCACTTGTTCGTCTGCAGTGCTTCGGCATCCGAATGTCACGCTGGTCACGACTGTTGCCAACAACCCTCACAAGCGACAGCCGCAGCATATCTAGCCTAGTCCTTGCTCGGCCGATGACCGTCGAGACTTACACTCACTGCACCCAAACGGGCGTCCCAGTGAAGCTTTAGGTCCCGAGAAAGGGAGAAATGGAGGGGATCCGCGGGAAGGGGAAGCGGCGGATTCGGAGGGGGAGGGAGAGCAGCCTCAGAGCAGGAGAATGCACGAATGGAGCTGGTGTCGGCTCACTGCATTGCGCTTGGACGCTTGGACGGAAGGGGGAAGGCACGCCCCGTCGAATCCTCCATCCTCTACGAAGCGAAGATCTTCTCGCCCACCGCCATTCCCAATCCACAAGCACCTTGGATGTCAGCAGAAAGCGCAAACTGCCTGCATCTGTCTGAAGCAACACTCCGGCGGAAAGCTTTTGGATGGGGCGAGGCTTCTGTTCAAGAGTGACTTGAGTGGAGCCGTTTGTACAACTTGGTGCTCTACATGCGGCCATTTTCAGCCACACACAAGAACTCCAAGGCAATGTGCAGAGTGAGACATCATTAGCCCTTAAATCCCCCTCTAGGATTCCATCAAACACAACTTCATGTGCACAAACGACCTCTTCGCAGAGGTCTGTGCATCCTTCGGCACTCGCTTCGTACAGCTCAGGGACAAGACTGTGGCAGCGTAACTGGCCTTGCAGCTCGATGCTGGCACTGTGACACTCTACCTGGTTGCACCGAGCCCCTCGCAGGGCTGAAGCTCTCGAGCTTGAGAACATCAGCTGGGGGCAGGAAGCTGATGCCTGGGCCTTGCCAGGCAATGCTCAAGCTGAGGAGAGACGCGGGCAGCACACCGCAACAAACACACGCCTGACGCTGGAAGAGCCGGAAATAGAGCCGGGCGGCGCATGGGCCCACGTCGCCACCCACCTATGTTCAAGTGACATGAAGACAGGGTGCTTCCTGTGCGGAGGCCAAGTTCCTCGCCGCAGAGGCGCTGAAAAGGGCACCCTGCAGTGAGAGGAGCTCCTGACAGAACGGCCGGCCACGCGCTCGCACCGACTTCGGTGAGAGCCTGAGAGCCTGAGCCTCCTTGGGCCTTGGAACCTCGGCTTCTATGGCGCGAACAGACGGGCAATCGTCAATCGTCGTCTCCTCTGCTGGGAGCAGGTTCTCACCTTGCGGCCTGCGGAGTAAGGCTTCAAGCCTGAGCATCGGCACGTACGAGTAGCGAGCAGCTGGACCCATCTTCTGAAACTGTGAGGCCGAGGCCATGGGCAAGCCTCACTCGCCGCAGAGCCTTAGTAGCTTTGCGGTGCGGTGCATAAACCTAACGGATCCTACCGCCACCGCTTGCCAGGGGGCTAAAGGGGTCGCGGCACACCAACGCCACCAGCAGCCGTGCCTCGAACAGAGAGAGAGAGAGAGAGAGATGAGATGAGGGAGAAGAGAGGCGGCAGGAACAGCTGTCGAATCAGCTCTCTGGGGCCGGGACCAAATGTTGCGCCTCCGGCTTGGGCAGTCTCAGACAGGACAGGACATGAAAAGCACAGAACACAACACAACACCACACAACTCACTCTTGCGCCACTTGCACCCTTTCTGGCTCTGCTTCAGGTGGGTTGCTCTGGCCACACCGCATCTGGGTCCAGCCCTTATCCACGGCAAAGTGGTATCCGATCGCCCCGTGAGTGAAACCCGAGCCCAGCCAAGCTTTGCACGATGCAGAACTGCACGGAGTGTCTGCTCATTTCCCAAGCTGAAGATGCACTGCATGGCCAGCTCCTTGTCTGGCCAGAAGCTTCTGACACCGAGTGTCCCTTGGGGCATGCCTTTCCTCGAGTACAGCACAGCCTGAGGGCGGCACCACACGGCCAGCAGCCAAGTAGTCGAAAACGCCCGCAAGCAGCGGGCAGTCCTTGAATTCTTCACCCGTCCATGCATCGAAGGAAAGATCAATCCATGAGTTTGTAACACCTGCAGAGATCATTCAATAGTCCTCATGGCCGAGACCGTGTGACCGTGGGCACACCTTGGCAAGCGACGTTCTCCCAGAGCCGGAGGCTACAAGGCCAGTGTCCGAAAGGCAAGAGGCCTCTGGCATGAAACCCGACCTCAACACGGCAGGTACTTGCATCAGCACAGTGAACAAGTTTAAGAGTTTAGGGCACTGACTCTGCCATCAAGGCACTTGGAGTCACCTGGGTGTGGAAACGCAGCGACGCAGGGTCCCAAGGTTACGACGCACGAACAGCACAAACCCGCAACCTGGGTTGCTTGCCTCTGTGGCGGCGTCTTTGGCCGTCTTTTTTGGTGCATCGCTTTTTGCTTCTCTGGACGCATCTTTTGTTTTCGAAGCTTTCGGTGGAGACATGCGGCCAGCCTCAAAAGAAAAGCTCGAAGGTTTGGGGTGGGGCGGCGCAACAATGCACGATGGCGCTGAGGACAGTTCCCCCGACCGCTGTGGCATCCTGATGGCGACGGCGCACTATCTCAAAGATCTGACAGGTGAACTGGTGGCACAGGCCGGCAACCTTCTGATGTTCAATTCCTGTGGACCCGTCGCCGGTTTTTCAGTCTGTCAAAAAAGCTGCCATGCCAATACCTTATTCGACGTCAGCTTCATCGTAACGGCTTCGAACATTGAGGCGAGCCTGAAATCTGTAATGTGTTGTGCCGTACTTAAAGCGGAACTGATGAGAAGATATGCACACATTCGCTAGTTCGTTAGACAATCTGCCCAACAGTATCAATACGCAGACCAGAGATGGTTTGCCCGCTCGTTTGTTGATTGCCGTCTGCCAGACGGCCCTGTGCTGCTACCAACCGTGGACATCAGAGCTCAGATGCTAATTTCGAAGAGTGAACAGACCTACGAAACACAGCAAACCGAAGCCGTGTCTGCCTTGAGCATATGAGGCTTCCCGAGTACATGCCACAGCTTTAAAACAAGTCGAGCCGGGAGTGGTTGAGTTCGTTTGACATCTGCCCGACTCTTCGCCCCGAGCAGCAGTGCACCTGGGGACAGGTCCAGCAGCCGTCGTCTGAATATCCACTCGTCGCACCGCCTCACCAGTAAGGGATGCATTTTTTGTATGCCACGTGCAACATCTGGGACCGCTCGCATCGCAGGTCGGTGCCGGAGCAGCCTGGCTAGACGGCATATGTGGATGCAGGACGCGGAGGCCGCCGAATGTTGCTGCAAAGGCTGCTGCCTCAAAGTGCCAGGATGTTGATGTGATCGACGGGGATCGATTTTGCAACCTTCCCGAACAAAGCAGCAGATGCTTCCACTTCCATTTTTTTTTCGGGCCTCACATCCTCCAGCTGTGAGGGATGCATCGTCGGCCTGGGCATTCAGTACTTGCGCACAAGACTCTGCAACGCGTTGCGCCGTACTGGATGCGCTGATAGGCCTCTTTACTTTCCTCGCAGCATGCCAACTCCATCAACAGCGCTACTGTACCTGCAGCTTCGCTGCCGCAGTCTGCGCAATAAAGATGAAGTTGTAGTTGTAACCTCTGCGATGACTCCTTGTACAACTCGTGCATATATATATCTCTGGGAATTGCACGAACTACGAAGACAAGGAGTCTGCAGAAACTGGATCTGTGCCGAGCAACGGAGGGTCGCACAATGTCGCGCACGACTCTGAGAGACTGAGACACCCGAACGGATTTAGGCCAATAACTGACCCGTGCAACCTTGGGACGAGTCAGCGCCGTCTAGCGAAGTGACCAAGCGCTCATTCTAGTCCCTTTTGGAGAGAGCAATCTTCACCATTATCTCGAGAATGTACCTGCGGGCGAGGCAAGTCGAAAGCAGGTGCACTGGCATGAACTCAGAGACTCTTCCTCATTGGTTCTCAGAATCGCACAAGAACAGGTTGACGATATCCAAATACAGCTGGATGGCACCCTTAGCCCAGTGGCATTGGCCAGAATCGTGCAGGAAGCTTTGCACAGCGTGGCAGTTCAATGTAGCTCCTGAGGCTATCTCTTGCACGTAATCGTCGCAGTTCATCTGATTGAGGATTCGCCACGTGTCGAACACGATGAAGGCACAGAAGATGCCAGCGCCTTCGGCTGCAAACACATAGCACCCCCAAAGTGCGGCGAGACAATGCATGGTGGGCATATGTGGGCATGGAGTGCCGCCCGTCCTGCAAAGGAGAAGAGAAGGCCTGTCCATCCCATCTGCCTGGCTTCGACAATTTTCGCTTCGACCAGGTTGTGACACTTCTATGAATGCTTCACACAAGCCGGATGTACAGCGATGGAAAGAACACCTGGGGCCAGCTTTGTCTTGCAAGAAAACATCGAAGAGGCAAGGACTCAATCTAAGCATTCAATGTGCTGCACAAGCAGCGTGCATGAAAGTATTCTGTTGATTTTGCTTGAGGGGTTTCGGTTGCTCTTCAGCATGCCTCACACTTGCAAGGCTGCCTGCAGCCCCTTGCACGAAATCAAGCAAACGATACAACATGTCATGTCGCAGGACGCGCAACTGCGCTCCAAGCCCCGGACGCTAAGGAGGCTGAAGACAACGAGTCCAAACCTTGATCCAGAACACTTCTCCGTGCTTTCTGCACTTCTGAGGACTTCTGACCATTTTTGAGATCCAAACAGCAAAGGCCATAGAGCAGCTCCCAGGAAGGAGAAGTCTCGCTTCGACTTGAATGTGTACCTACCATCCCGTCGCAGCCAACCGGCCATGAACTGCAACTTGGATGACTACAAGGGGCACAAGGTCAAGCCCAGTGTCAACAAGGAAGTGATCACCGCCGCCTGCACCACCAGCTCGCCTCTGCATCGACGAAATCTGGGGCCACTGGCAAAACATGCAGACTTCTCGAAACCGAGTGATAGAGCTGGCGTGACAGCCCGATTAGTTAGGCAACCCTATGCACGCGAAAGCGGCTCAGTGCTTGCGCAAGCATGCAGGAACCGCTCGCAACTAGACGTTTGCCCTACAAATGCTTACAAAGCTAGAAACCATCGGCCTACCAGCTCGGGTAATACGGCTATGCAGCGGCACCTAGTCCGATGGCCGCCACCATCGCACAGACAACCCCGACATCCAGCGACATGACCTCGAACAAAAGAACCAAGATCAGAGCACATGATTCAGTACCCTTCGTAATTCCACTTCCTAGGCGCCCTTGGAAGTCCCGAACCAGCAAGCCGCGAGTCATTCACGTCTGCCCAGCGCAGCTTTGCAGCAAGGAGACTGCCGTGAGGAAGCACAGGCCGATCATGTTGATGGGATAGCGGTCCTTTCCCCTGAGCACAACGTTACGTTGGCTTTGGATGCACTGAGCGACACATCTGAAGTTCAGCCCGGGACAGTTGGCACATCGCCAGTGCGACCAAGCTGGCAATAAGCGTTCCCCACTGCAGGAGGCGAGGACTGGCGGAAGTCCAAGTTCGACCAAAGCTGTGAAAACTCGGTGATATGCACCATGATCACTTACTGATCCGCTGGATCAATAGACAGGCCCTTCTGACTTCCAAATCGACATGTCGTAATGTGACAATGCAGATTCCGCCCGGAAAACAGGCTATGGGCGATGTTTGGCTCCAGCTTGCCTCAAGCACACGCTCTGCGCTAACCCGCTCCGAGCAGAGACCGCCCCCCTGTGTGTATGCAAACCTGTCGAGCCCCCCAGGATCCCAGCACCCGAATTCAACCTGCTCGTCGCCAGACGCAGTACGGGAGCATTCAGCGGCCCCCAGCAGCAAAGCGCTCCGAACATCGCAGTGAACATCACCTGGACCACTCGACAAGGACAGGGCACTTCTATGTAAGCAGTCTCGAACTCATCACGATGCCTGAGTGCAGACGATGCCATACACTTTTCTCACGAAGCCCAGTCGTACCTGGACAGCACACACACGGCAAAGTAAGGGCATGCTGTCAGACATCGGGACCATGCTCACATGCATGTGACACATGAGATTTAGTTTCACCGAAGGCTTCAACAATCAGTTCTGCTGCTGCATGACTGCGGGGAACCACAACGATTTGCAAGCAACTGCATGTTTAGCACCACCGTAGCGATCGCCGGCACCGTCCCTTCAATTCCATGCTACCCATGATGGAACTCACAGTCTCGTCGTTGTGATAAGCAGTTACCACTTCGCGGTCGGTCCTGCTGCTGACTAACGCCCTGAAGCTGGCTCTCAACATCGGCATAGCGTGTTGTCGCCTCAGTCCAGCCAAGATCCGAGCGACCCCCATCCACACTGCAACATATCAAGCTTGCATCAAGGGGCCATTGTGCGTCGCACCGCACGTTCTTGATGACAGCCGGCTCTTGAGCGGAGAAGTTGCTGCGGACACCCACATGCCAACCCACTGAGGCCTTTGCTAAGTCCTGTGCACATCGAACGGTTCCAGTTTGCAGGTTACAACATACATGTCCAGCTCGAGGCCTGCACGTGGGTGATGCAAGCTCCTGTGACGACGCCAATGTTGTAAAATTGTGCACAGCTCAACCGTCATACATCATTCGAAACTCTTCCGCCTACCTGCATGACCTCGCTGACATGACTGCCGTACGAAGCCGCATCATAGTCCTGGCGCAGATACAGTGCTGAAATTTCTACAGCCGATTTACACAGTGGAACCACTAGGCCGCACTCCTGTTCTTCCCCGGCTGCTCCATCTGCGACACCTTCCCCGAAGCGGGGCACATGCCGGCAGACAACACTGCACTGCGTTCTGCAAGTCCGAAGCCTGTACTGCACGCATCGCCATCGCTCGGGACCGAAGCACTGCGCCCTGGCTCCAGCGGCTCCGGCGGCTCCGGCAGCTCCTGCGGCTCCGCCAGCGCCGCCTGCTCGGAAATCGCAACCCGCGGCGCACGCATGCGATCGAGGCGCTGCATGCACTGCCGCCTGAGAAACCTTTCGCACAGCCCCTTCATCGTCTGCATCTGCCAAGGTCACGGGTCGAGGGTTGCCAAGATCCCCCGCCTATGCAGCTTTTCCAGCCTTTGGCAGGTTTGCTGGGTTGCGATCGTCCGCGCCTCGACAACAGCGGCTCAACCAAGTTTCTGCAAACAACTGCATTCCCACATCCGCACCGCCTGTTTTTCTGCTCTTGCTCCTTCACAAACCCAGATGTAGAGGCTCAACTGAGAGTAGTTAGAGAAACATGCACAGCGACTAGCCACTTGCCTCCAACAGTTCCCTCATGGCCAAAGCAGACTTCATGCCTCGATGACCTCTGTCTGCACTCGTGGCCCACTGAGGGCACTGGGCCACAAGAAGAGGGAGTTCCACCAGGTGCCCGCACGAGGCTTCGGCGGGGGCCGCGCGACTTCGGCTCCAACTTCCGCTTCCCAGGCCTGACGGATCACAGGCGCCGCAAGCACTGAATTAACTTGGCAGCGTGAAGAAAAAACGCACCTGGCGAGCCGCTGCGATGGCTCGCCGTAGTGGCTCGTGTCCACGGGTTAGGCGATGAAGATTCAGATTATCACGGTGCAAGGATGTGAGAACCTGGCACAAAGAAGCCAGGGCTTTCAGCTCAGCCAAGGCCCAAGGCACCTGTTCTCGAAGGGGCTCCAGAGACGGCTCCTCTTTCTCCTTCTCGGTCTCCTCGCCTTGGCGTGAACCCGCCTGACAGAACAGTACAGTAACAGTATGTAACAATGAAAGTACATGTCGTCTCAAACCCTTGACGAGGAAGAGCCCCTGCAAAATATGTCGCATCCGTGCAAGCCTACACGCAGAACCCGCCGTCAGAATCTACAAGCAGTGCACTCTAAGCGCAGACTCAGACGCCCCATGAGATACCCCCCTCGCAGGCGCGCCTCAACCAACAGCTCTTGTGCTAAACGCTGCAGGAGCAGGCAGCAGACCATTGCCAGTTCTCGCGTCAATTCCTCAGCAATTGCTGAACTTCAGCGCCGGCGAAGCACGAGTCAAGTCTGTCTGGCAAGTCTAGCTTATGCAGAGCATCCCTGGCTCGATGGGTCCGCTGTGGTGATTCCGAGGTTGCCAACTCGGCCTCAAAAGGGAACCAAAAAAAACGAAAAACAAGACCTCAGCATGCTTGATCGCGCCTTAGCCTGCCGAACATAGAGTGGCTGTGCGGACGGAGTCTGCAAAAGGTGGGACGCACACCTGTGCGTGTTCTCAAAGAAGCTCTCACTTCGAGTGACTTTGCAGCCACGTCACAGTTCCGCCAGTTCTCGGGCCCGGGGAAGGAGCCCGGCTCGCCCTGCCTCCGCTGCTGTCTGCGGTCTTTGCGCATTCAATTCGCGGATTGGCCCGTTGGCCGACCTCGTCGTTTGCTAGCTGCACGAGGCATTGGAGAAGGCCTTCGTGTAGCTCAGACGAGACCTGGCAAAGAGGGACTAAAAGAAAACTCGGAAACGTGAGGCTGTGGACCTCAAGGCTGTGCACCAGAAGACGGGCGTAGGTTTCCAACAACGCCTGACAGCACGGCACTGCATGAACTCTCTTCATTTTTGGCTGCCACCGGTGTGCCTGCACTTCGGGATCTGGACCCGCCTGCAACCGAAGTCGAATCAAAATCTGAGACA
Organism: Symbiodinium sp. CCMP2592; assembly: GCA_905221615.1. Lineage (NCBI taxonomy): Eukaryota > Dinophyceae > Suessiales > Symbiodiniaceae > Symbiodinium > Symbiodinium sp. CCMP2592. The sequence continues at coordinate 327,112 of CAJNDT010006045.1, read as the reverse complement.
GCGGGGAAAAGGGGAGAGGGGAGGGGATCCGAGGGGAGGAGTGGGCAAGTGAGGGGAGGCGACGCCTTGCCATGAGCACAAAGCTCTGGAACGGAGTGTTTGCCTGGACCGTGCTGACACCCACCACAACCAGCAGGTCCTTCATGTAATTGGATGACAAAGAGCCGAAGAATCCGCGCAGCCAGCCAACGAGTCGTACTGGCTCGAAACATAGGCGGGCCCGTCAACACCGCGGACATCGTCAGGGAGATGGTCAACAAGTGTGTCTGTGAAATTTCAGGCAAAGAACGGTTGTCTGAGCAGCGTCGCAGTGGCATGTGTCTCGGTCGAGGGTCTTCTGGGGCAACTTGCGATGAACTTTCGCTAGCACTGCACTGGCGTGCAAGCGTGTCTGGCATTCACCCACCAGTGCCCTACTCTGGATGAGTAAAGCTCCTGGTCATGAAGAGTTCCTCGGAGAGCTTCAGGTCTCAGATCTCACAAAAATATCCTCTTCAACGAGTCGTGCTCGCTTCTTCCGGCCGTCCGAACAATGTCGACAAAAGAGGATGTGAGAATGTCGCTGTTCTCAAGAGACTCCTTTGCCACACAACAACAAACGCACCTTGCTGCTTGAGACCTTCTCACCTTCCGACTCACGAGAAGTTCAGAGCAGTAAACGCCGAGTCTGTCTTGCCAGAGTGCCCCGCAGACGACATTGAAGATAGGTCCAGAGTGAGTCTGTGAATCTTGTCGATCTGCCTCTTGGGCATCGTCCGGCAAATACCGTTCCGCAAGCATACGAGGTCAACATATGCTAGTACCCTAGGCGCAACTCCAGCTTTCAGTTGCAGTACTTCGGTGCCGCCTTTTTGTCTTCAACATGACACCCCCACCCGCCGCCCACACCCATCCTTAAACATGTTTCCCGACTTATTTGCACCGACACACGCCGCCAGCAGGCACAGACCGCCCTCCAAAACCTCCAATTTCGATTGATTAGCCCTTTGCACCCGGCCAGAAGGACCAGCAGGAGGACGTAGGAGGATGGGATGACGGAGGACGATGACGACGAGGGTGGTTTTAGCCCCCCGCCATGGGCTCTGCATTTTTCGGCACGGTGCCTCGAGCGAATCACCAGGCTGGCCTGAGCAGCTCGGCAGCTCAATGCAACTTGGAGGCCGCCCGAAGGACCGAGGACGCTACAGTGCTTGGCGCGCTGCAGCAGTTCTTTTGTGATAGCCTCAGAGAGATCAGCAGCACAGCAGACTCTCGTGTCTGCGGGATGGTGAGATCGGATGTGGGCTGGGAATTGGACGGCAAGGGTCATCACGCATCGTCGCTTGACTGCTGCATCCCAACCCATGCCTCAAAAGGGACATGGAAACCGGAGGCTGTGCACTGTGGCTTTACTGTCAGATCTTGAGGATCTTTGTGGAAGCTCAGATGCACGCCCAGAGCCAGTGGATCAAGGAGCGCCCTCAAGATTATCCGACCTGCGTATCGCAGCTGTGGTCAAGTTTGGCTTTTCGTCTCGAGGCATCAACCAGCTTGCACGAAGCCATGCTTCGCTGCGTCTGGGGACTCTTCTGGCCTCGGGCGGCTATGACGCGCGGCATATGCATGGGGTGTGGCTTAACAGAATTGAGCCTCCACGCAGTACTGCGCAGATCAAAACTGGAACGCATTTGCGTCGAGACTAGCCGACACTTTCGTTCGAGAGGAGGGTCTCATGCCAGACCCGAACTCCGAGTGCCGGGCACATGACAAGCTAGAATGTCGTGCACGGTGCTCACCACGGCCTCCTGTAAGTCAGGACCTCAGATTCTCAGACTGATTGATTAATTGATCGCCTGTGGGTGCGAACACCCTTGCACTTGCAAGGCAAAGGAGGCTGCTCCGTGCTGTACACACAGACAGCTCTCGCACACTCGCCAGCTGCACACGGGCAGAATCGCGGACAGCTCTGCACAGGACAAACAACTGGACATGGCACAAACAACAGAAAACACCCACTGGAAGCAGCATGGACGACAGAATATACTACTCAGCGCAAGCGCGGATCACAGAAGCCAGCAGCAGACAAGCAAAAGCCTTATGCGCCGCTGAGACCGAGACTTCTCAAAGCGTCGACCAGCAAAGGCCTTGAAACGGCTGCCCCAGACATGTTTAGCCCTTTTTTGCTGAAGCAGGCAGCGGCAGGCCAGCTCGATACTCTCTGAGGAGGTGCATTAGTGAAAGGTTTGTGCCTCAGGTTGCTGTGTTTGCAGCTGACTGAAGCACGGTCGTTCTGCCGCCGATTGCTTTGCTCTATGCCATTCGCCTGTACAGTGCAGAACTAAGCGGCCTCTAATCCAGCAAGTCACCCTGACTTCAGACTGTGTTGCTTCTGGTCTGGGCTTAGAGTACTGTACAAGAGCAGCCATCGCAAGGCAGGCTGGTGCATTCTGCTTTGCGCTGACGTCTCGTCTCACTTGGATTTAGTGTCCGCATCATTTCGGAAGTGCTTCACCACGCCGTCCAAGCCCAGGGCTGACCTTTTCGGAGTGACGCTAAGCTTTGCGACGGCTAGCCGCTCGTAGCACAAGTCAGCATTGATTCGAGTGGCAGGAAGGGAATTGAGATCTCCCAGACTTTGGGGAAGAACGCGGCGACGGCCCACGCAACCTGCACCTGTCAAAATGCTGCTGTTCTACTGCGACGGAACTGGGAAGCTCCAGTGAAGGCCAGTGGCAGGAACCGAGTTGACCTCACCGGCTCGAAAAACCGGAGCAGGATGAGAGTCGGGTTGCTGCATGCTACTGGTAAAACACTGCAGGTGCATAGGCGACCCCTCCAAACGAACTGCAAGCAAGCTTCCACGATGTCTGCTTCGTCCTGGGAAACATACAAGGGTCCATGAATTGTCAAGTTTCAGGCTACAGGCAATGTCAAATGCCCCTCTTGGTCTTCTGGAGCGCAAAAGCCACGTTCGAAACCAGGTTCTCCGACTCGTAATGCCATTGGGTTGGACACACAAACGCACTCCAACGGCCGACTGTGGAATGTTCTTCATGGCTGCATGACAATCATGTCAGTGTGTACATTGAAGAGTCTATGCTGAAAACTGGCAAGAGTCATGGTGAATTGCCCGGACCACGGCGTTTGCAACTTTCTCCGGTGTAGTCCATCCAACAAATCCACCTGCTCTTCTGACGGACACTCCTTGGCCAGGTACGCTTGGACGTTGCTGTGGGAGTACATTCTAACTGTTGTATCACGTGGTTAATCTCGTTTCATCATATTGAGATGCATAAGGTGCGCACCCAGTTTGTCCGACGTCTTTGCAGCCATGCCGGCATCGACGACCAATCCCGGAGACACACAGTGGAAAGTAACAGGTCTCCTCAATCTCAAGACGTTGTCAACAACGCGCAAAGACCAATCTCTGTGCCAGAAGCGGTGGTCATGCTGCCAAGGGTCTTCTCGAGGATCATCTCGAGTCGAAGCGAGGCAGTAAGCGAAGACAAAGCAGCCTGAGGCGGTATGTGGCACACAAGCTGAAAACCACTGCCAACGAATCTGAAGTCTTCATCATACTTGAAAAGTCACCCCACATCCTGCCTTTGATGCGCCGTAGATGCTGCCGAAAGGAACCGCGAACTGGCGCAGCTCCGCCAAGCTCGGTGCTTTTAACATGTCATGTTTTGAGTATTGCCGCTGACAGCCATGCACAATGCAACCTTGGCAGAGATGGAAGAGATGTTGACCACGTGGCCGCGCTGGCCCTGGCAAGAGTATTCAGACCGTGTGTGCTGGACTGTTTGCAGCTTGCTGAGCCTTCATCATCTCTTGCAGGAAAATCTTCGTCAGGTGGATTGTGCCAACAAGATTTGTCTGTAGCATGGCATCCATCTCGGATGTGTGTGCGCGAACGCGAAGAAGTGGTTAGAGACGCTCAGAAGTGACCCACTGAAAGTCTGCTTGGACCAAGCCACATCACTGTCTGACATCGCGTCGAAAAAGGCATTCCTGACAAGGTCGATCTCTTTGGCTGAACGGCTAAACATAACACCGCTTCAAGGAAGAAGGCCTATCAACACCGGCGTTGTTGACCAGGACCTGGCAAGGTCCAAAGGCCGTCGCCCTGCGGAGGAACTCACTGCGGCTGTTGCTGTCCTCAGCTTGTCTGCCCAACACCGAGACAGTAGCATACACGAAGCAACAGGAAGCATCGCAACAGATTTAACTAGATCGTTTCTGAGCCGCTGTTACATCCAGCTTGACCGTGAGAACCTCGCATGCGCGACCCTCACGAAAGAGCAACGAATCAAGGGCACGGTTTCCAAGGCCCGCAGCCTCCAAACTTGGAAAACGCTTCATGAGATCTGCCTGGCCAGAGCCGCGCCGTGGACTCAGCTGTGGCATTGTCAGTCGATGTCACAATGCTGCCTTCACCTCCTGCAGCTTCTCTTCTCTGCGAGCTCCGAGAACCAGCTTGCTAACCTGAGAGCAGGGCTGCTGGACACTGGCAAGGAAACTATACGAGCAAGGAAACTTCGAATGAAGCTTTAACTGCGCCTTCTCTGCGGCCAGCGCGTTTGCTATGTACACGCCAAGACCATCCGATGCCCCAGTAACGGCGCAGCAGAGGCCTGCCAAATCAAGCAGGAAGACTTCGCTTCCTCCGTGCCGAGTCCCGAACCTGTCAGCTCGTAGGCTTTCTTCCGAAAGAAAGTCACGTAAAGAAGCCTTGGACGCCACATCTTAAACTGCTTGTGGACTCAGCGCCACAGTGTTTCGCAATGCGCGCCGATGAAATCCAATCAAGAGGGTTGGGAACCGACTTAAACTGAATCATCTTGACATGTCGCCGGGCGAGAAGGGCAAACAGTAAAGCTCCACCTGCGAGTCCATGGCTACAGACAGCTGACGCATGCACACACGCACACACCAGCGGAGAGACTCATGCTCACGCGACATGAGTCATGTCAAACGTCTCCTGTTCCCAAATTTCGGAAAGTAGGACATGCACAAGGAGAACCAGGAACTTCAGAAAGAGAGGCTGTTGAATGTAGAAAGGCCCGTCAATGTGCAACCTATTAACACTGCTCCCCCGAAAGATGGTGGGGTATGACCAGCTCAGAAGCCCGTTTTCATCTCCTTGCGGAACCAGACTGCAAGCCTGCATAGAGGCAAGCAGTTCCCAGGCGGAGGACCATCCACATGCTCGAAGGTTGGCGAAGCGTTCAACGGGGCTGGGGGAGTGGTTCACTGGCGCTATGTGGTTCGGCTTTGGCTTTCAGCGGCTTGGCTCGATCCAACACGTTCGGCATGCTGCAGCTGTCGGAATGATGAAGGCCCAAAGCGGCAACAAATCAACTTGGGTCCGGGCATGACTCGCTCCTGCAGCTATTTGCGTTTGGTACAGATGGCTCTTTCACTGAGAACATGGGTGAACTAGCCGCCACGAGAAGAAGAAGCTTCATACGAGTCAATTTCTCACGTGCCGGCGCTGATCCTTCAGTGCGGCTGTAGCAGCAGAAGTATCTTCCCCGCCAAGGCTGTGGAACTGCCGAACCTCCATACACGTGATCGGTCTGCACTGACGCAATGCTTTCGATCTTGAGCGCTGAGAAGAAGGCTATTGATCGCAGCAACAGCAACTGCTCTTGGCGGGCTTTGGGTGCGACCTTGACTGCAAAGCTCGAGAATCTCCGGCACCGCAAAGATTCGGAGCTGAGACGAAGGCGAGTGGTCTCTTGCTGTCAAAACCAAGGCGAAGGAATCGGTTCAGCTCTTCCACCGAAGTCGAGGTCCCGATGACCTTGACAAACATGGCAACACTCATGCTACCTACATTTAACTCAACAGACTCAATGCTTTGATCGTGCCTCCTCCAGTGCCTGCACAGCACGGGCTGCCTTGCAGAGATGTCACGCAGCGCAGCTTGCGAAGCGGCGAAGCGAAGCTGAGGGTCCGAGGTCTGCGCAGTGTGCTTGTCTTCAAGGCGCTCTAGATTCTGCAGAACCTCGGAACTTCATGCAACGGAGATACACCGAAGCGGCAGCTGGCAGACAGAGTCTTCCAAGCGCTAAGTGAAGAAGCCAAGTGTTCTCGCTGCCGCTGTCGAAGCTTCTTCCTGGGATCCACCACATGAAAGAACATGCAAAAACTCGTCAAGACAACTGCCCTTGCGTGTCTGACCTGTGAAACTCGCTTAACAACACCGCATAGACCTTAGTCACCGATGTCGTTAGCACAGACCAGCAGCTTCATGAACATCAACAGCCAATCGTCGTGGCACACATCACCACTATGTCCAGCCGTCCGACTTTGAGACAAACACATGTTTGTAGCAACGCGAACCGAGAAACAAATCATTAGGCGATCTTTATGCTAAGCATCAACCTGCAGGTGCGAATCTTGATAAAGGTCGATGATGCCGATGACCCCTCTATGTCATGCGGGCCGTCATTGCTAAGGCAGCTACACTTCTGCTGCATTGCCTCCCGTCGGAGCGCCCTTTCTGGCACCTGGCAGAACTCCACAGACCGAGAAGGAAGCAACTGCCAGTCTTCCCGCACTTCAGCGCCTGCTGCAGGGGACTTCTGTCGCCGCTCTTGAAGAAACTGCCTGGCACCATGTAAACGTTTCGAATCTTGAACCGAGAGCGCAGCTCCATCGAACCGTTTCAAACTTGGTAGGCGAGCGCATGTTCTGCCTCAGAAATGTTGCAGGTAGGTGCTCTGCCGCTTGAAACCAGGATTAAACGTCTTCAGCTGCACGAACTGTGCTCCACACTTTGAAAGGGTTTGGATGACCCTTTACTGTCGCATCTCCTTGCAAGCAGTCGTTCGACTACATTCGGCTTGCATGATGGTGTTGAAGCTTGAGGATGCTCACACTTACTTACATGCTCTAAGCGCAGGGAATCCTCCTCCAGGCTCGAAGCTCTTTGCCAGCCTTGGCGCCTTAGCAATGCAGCTCCTAATCGCAGCATCCGGGTGTTGACATCTGTACTCGACTGCTTGTTGGCAGCTGCATTCTCGGAATGCACATAACCATATAGGATGTAGCTTTCTTCGATGGCAAAGGACCCGCGTCATGCAGCATGCTCTCTGGGAAGCATAGGCATGTGCAATCCGATACCGCTTGGTGGGAGTCTCCTCCTGAGCATCTCCTGTTCCCTTGTGTGTTGTCTTGAGTCCGGCTTCGGGTCTTGCTAGTGGTGCGTTGAGTGTGCCGACAGGTGTGCCTGGTTCCAAAGCGTCGCTTTGCGGAGCTTGTGCCCTTACACTGTCAGGCACTGGTTGCCTGAGAAGATGCCAGGTCCTCTGAGGCGGCAACGCTGGTCGGCCGCAGTCCACCCCGGCCAGCCGAGCGTCGGCGCATGCGCCAGGGACCCTGATTCGAAGGCTCGCAAGCTCTTGAACCCGTATTGCACACACGAGGTTCAGTCTGTCAAGCAGCGAAAGTCTAGCAGGGTTTCTTGGCCGCTTGCAGTCTGACGGGCATCACACCCATTGGCAGCAGAGGCTTGGCCAAGAGCCCAAATGCAGCATACAACACACTCAAGGATACATCGAGCGGATGCTGGCTGTGTACGCTTGACGCAGAGACGTTCGTGCTGTGCCTTTGCACATACGTGTCGCCAATGCCGTTCGAAACTCTCGACCTTCCTTGCCTTAGGTGGCTAGGCAAACTTGAAATCCTTCGCAAATGTTTGAGGTCATGAGATGTGACGTCATGCTGATCTTCGGCAGGTCCCAGCTTCGTGAAGTGCCGACCTCTCAGAATCCCATCTGATGCGAGGGACTGAGCGGAACAAGCCGACGAGAGCCACAGGATCACCAATGGATCGCAGAGCTAAGCGTCGAATCTTCTCACTCCAAGAGCTGGTGAGCTCTGTCCGACCAGCTTCCTGCGATCCCCTGTGATCAATGTCGTCTTTTTTGAGCTTCGTAAAGCTGTCCACGCTGTCCGCCCTCCCAGCCAGTGCATTCTTCAAAGCGGACTGTCAGATAATATCACTTAGTCTGACATTTGGACAAGCTCGAGCCCGCACGCAGCAGCGTCTGCCCTGCGGATCGAACATACATTCTGATACAGTATTCATGCCTCCACGAACCCTGAACGCTCAGAGCTCAGCACAGGAACACGCCGTCCAACTCGGTGCCTCGTACGGAATCGAGTGCCTCCGTAACGTTGGCAGAGATCTCAAGGATGCCCAGGCACTACACGAAAAGCGGCCCGGTTGCCTCCTTCCAAGCAGCGATATCCTGCATGGAATGCTGGGCCGAGACCTGACGAGTCATCCTCAAAAGCACACATGAAAAAACGCCCTGCTGTGCTCTTTTGCAGGCTCTGCCGAGGGTCTTGAAGTGCCTGAGGAGCATGCATCATACAACCAGAAGAGTGGCAGCTTCTTTGGTCCCTGCAGCCGCGTGCAGAAGTTAGCCAGGCAACGGCAGCTCGGCAGCAAGCGGCGCAGCACCTCACGCCAGATGGCTGGGTGGTGCCCGTACTCGCGGACGATGTAGGCGAGGTCATCCAAGAACCTCACGGATCGTTCAAGCATCTCGTCTTCAGTCGAGATACGAGACGAGGCCACGAGGCTATGGCGTTTGTGGGGACCGGCCCCCGTACGGCTCGATGTGGAAGGATCTGAGCTCGCGCAGCAGAAAGCCAAAGTCACGAAGACTTGCCAATGGCCCCTGCACGAAAACGCCGGCTTTTTCTGCAGCCTGCAACATGTCGAAGACTTGAGGCCGAAATCTTCCAAAGATGCTTCGATTTTTTCCACGTGGCTACACAAGAGAAGGTTTGCACAGCCAAAGGAAAAAGCCTCGAGCACCGATGGAATGAGCTCATCCGTGTTGGCACCTGCATGCCATGGACAATCTGGCTGGTCGTTCAGAAGCTTCCAATCAGAGTCAGGACATGGGACATGTGCGATATCGTCCTTGCCACGATTTCCAGCAGCAAGCTTCCTCAAGAGCGTCTGCTGGTCGGGGAATACCAGCTCTAAGGAGAGCAGACTGATTGGCGCCGGCGCTGTTGCTACATGCTCGCCTCACTCATCGTACAATACTAGCCACCACGACTCGCCCAACGCGAAAGGCGTGTCAACAGAAAGCAGTTTTCAGAGAGGGACGCGGACCCTGGACTCTTGATATCACATCTTCGCCTGAGTCGGCATCATCTCGCTTGCCGGCCCAGTCCTCCATTGCACAAGGCCGAGAGAACGGCATCTGACTTGGGCTGCACAAAGGCCTTTCGCCCCCACCATGAACACATTGCGGAGTCAATACCTGCCTGGAACAACATGAGCAGTGCTTGTAAACAGACGAACCCCGAGCGTGCTCGCTGCCTTCGCCAAATCCTCAAACTGGCTCAGGAGGATGGACTCGTCGCTTGAGCTGGGGCAGAAGCCAGGTGTAGACACATGCGCATCCCGGTCACGCATGCTCGGGAGCGTGGGCCTATATGGGCCCCTTTCAGGATAGAAGGTGGCGTGGGGCCTTTGCATGGCACATCGTGGCATGCACATCTACAAATCATATCTTTGTGCGTGCGGTCATCAATGTTGCAGGCACTGATCTAAATCGGCGGGTCTCGGACTCGTCTGGTGGGCTCCAATTGAACTTGTCATATTTGGCATCCACCTGGCTACTTAGTGCCACGGCTAGAACTTCAAAGCCACAAGATGGCCAGTTTGCCGGCACCTCCTTGTCCCAATGAGGAAGCACCTGGCCGGTAATCCTTTTCCCAGCATGGCTTGGAATAAGTGCAGCCGCCTTGTGATCCCAGTGCAGCCACTTGCCATCCACCTCACAAGCTTCTCATCGGACAGTGATGGCTGAGCTCGCCTGGACTCAGGTGCTGCATGACAGCTCATGCCCAAACTGAAATCTCAGGCTGAAACCTCTGGAGTGCCATACCTGCCGGAGCTCGTGCTTTCAGGCTGGCAAGCTGTGTTTCTAGGGCTTAGGGTCTGGAGATTTAGGGTTGAGCGATTTGGGGTTTAAGGGTTTTCGGGTTTGGGGTCTAGGGCCCGCGCCACAGATAGAAGGCCGCATGGACGGCAGGGACGCTCCCGTCGGCCCTGCGGACACCATGAGAACCGGAGTAGCAATGCATGCGTCAGCAAATAACCACTCTGCCGTCCTCGTGCAGGTTGGCGTCGAGGTCGCGCTGACCTCCGCAGTAAGCTTCACTGTTGAGGTGCCCAGGACTGCGCCTCCCTGAAGAGGCCGTGTTGTGGCAAGCACAAGCAGCAATGCGAGGACGGGATGAAGTACTGCATCGAGTGCCCAGGAGCATGAAGCCTGATAATCAACCTCCCCGCACAGTTTTGGGGACAGAGCCTCTTCCGGAGCTTCTTCGGAGTGCACTAACCTGGAAGTGCAGAGCTTGGAAAGTGCACAAACTTGAAATTCAAACTCTCGGGCTCTCCGCTTTTTTGCAGCTGCTGCTGGGGGCTCACTGCCCCGATGCAGCGAAAAGATGAACGTCCGAAAGCTACGGTGGCTGCAGAGCAGCCGAGATACTGCACGTGTTGCAGCGTGAAACAAAGACGCAGGCTGAAGAGAGCAGCTGCTTTCGGAATTGCCAAGTGTGGCAGCTGCTGTGCTATGCTATGTTGAAGACTTCCATAGAGATTGGCGGCGAGGCAGATACAACAGCCGGCTGGCCTGCTGGCTGCTTGGCTGGGCGAGGGCGTGGGTCTCGAAGTTAATTTCAATTCTTGACTGTTTTGCCTGTTGCTTCTGCTTCTGCTGCTCATCTTCTCGAGCTCTCAGCACAGTGCCACATCTACCTTACGTGGCAGCTGACAGGACATACGCTCCAGGAAAATGGACACCTTCACCCATCTGCTGAGAAGTGGCTGCAAATGCCGCACTAGGTATGCTGCAGAGATGGCAAGGCCTGAACATTCATCCGCCACTTGCAATAGGAAGCTTTCGTTCTTCTCGAACAACAGCTCGGCTTCCGACAGCTTGCCACGACGATAGCAGGCGTCACACCACAAGCTGCAAAAGGCCTGCGAAAGACGTGCCGTGCAAATGCGAATGCCTTGCCTCAAGTCCGCGCAACTGAAGCTTGCATGATCCGTCGCAAAAGTTTCAACTAAGTGGACAGTAGCACTGTGGCAAACTAGAAGAGCAAAAAACGAAGGCAAGATTTCAAACATCATCCACTAGGCCGTCCTTTCGTGTCTGCGCAGTGCCGACAGCAGCACCGCCAGCTTTGCTGGATTCAGAAGCTCCCTCGCGTCCTGGCATGCTATTTGCTCCGAACAAACAGCCGTTGTCCAAATCTACCCTGCAATGGACTCTGCTGCATGGTAATTTACGTGCGCAATTGATTTGTGTCATCCATTCTGGGTGCGGGCCGCATTCCTCGGATGGATTTGCCTAGCTTGGGCCAAACAACACACACACACGATTATTCAAATTCAACCGGAGTCAACAACCCATCACTGATCCAGGGATTTCAAGGCCTTGGGATGGGAAGCAGCAAAAGCAGCTCCGGCAACCAGCAGTTTTGACAAAAGCTGGCGCTTGTTGGCATCCTCGGGGAGCTGCAATGGATGCCCGGCACAGTGCTTCACAGTATAAGCAACCCGATCCCAGCCCAACTTCAACTTTGTTTTAAGCCTGGCCACACCACCCACAACGAACCGATTAGCCCTAACGTTAACCCAAAAGCATCAACACACGGATCAACTCCTGACCTCATCCAACACATGAACACAACCACCCCGAACCTATTCAATATTGTTTTGCAGCCCCATGAATGCACCGATGGCATTCAAGGTATAGGGTGTTGGGGTGGTTTGACCTTGTTTGTCATGTTTTTCTTAAGCCCGAAACCCCTAAACTTCCCACAGCCTACACCTCGGTGTTGTTTCTCGCGACCAGGACGATGCCTTACATCCTGCCACGTTCAAGAGTTCACCTCTTGTGATTTTTAAGCGACCGCCATGATGCCACCAAAAGGGCGCAGGAGAGGGCCACGCAGCCAGCCCACTGCTGGCCATAATCAGCATCATCGCAGGACCAGGCTCCTTTGCCGAGCTGTTCCAGTCATCGAAGATCTTCTGAAGAGGCTGGAGAGGGTTCGAAGGCTTCTCCACAGAAAAGGCGCAAGCTGAGCAAAGAGCTGCTCGCAGCCATCATCCTCATCGGCCTCCTCCTCGACATGACTCCATGAAGAAGGGAGGCCTTGGAGCCCCGCCAGCAGCCTCTCAGTTCGCTTCCTACGAGTCGCAGCACCCGCCACAAGCGTCCCCATCATGAGCCACAGCATCTCCGCCCCCAGGTTCCACTGCAAGCCGAACGGGAGAAGCAGCTCGACGTCGCGAGCGCCCGGGCATTCTGGAGCGCATGGCCCAGAGTTGCGAAGCAGACACGTCAAAGCCCTGCCTGCTCCCATAGCAAAAGTCAGGTAACACAGAGCCAGCAGGAGAAGCCGCCACAGCTGTACCAAAAGCAGCAAGGCTTCCTCACAACTCCACTTATGAAAAATCTTCCAGCACAGCAGCCAAAGGCCCAAAGCCAGCCGATAGCAAGAGACTGAAACAGCACATAAAGGCTGGCCACCAAGCGATCATCAAATGGAAGAACCCGCCTGATCCTGAAGACAAAGCTTCGCACCACCCCGGGGGGCGGCCCGCATGTCCCTCGTGGAGGGATCTCTCGGCATGGATCTCTCGGCATGCTTCAAGAGTTCAAAACGGACAGCGGCCCATGCACATTCATGGCGTTCAGGGCATCCTTGTGGATAATAACGACCAGGATCCACCAGGGCGGCCCAAAAGGACAAGCGTGCAAGGACCTCGCTCTTGTACTGCGACTGTTCGTCCCCCTCAACACCAAATGAGAGAATGCGGCCCCTTCAACGGCAATTAAAAAACAGGCCCCCTCCTCAAGCGCAGAGCCGTCCGTGGCGACAACCACCTCGCCAGCAGCCAGCCAAGTAGCCGACAATGCTTCGGCGAAGCCGTCAAGGTGAAGTCAGAATCCACTACTACCAACATCGGAGTCCGCGGGATCTCAGGCACAATGACCGACAGCAACCTTTCCCCCACAAAAGATGATGCAGCATGTCACAGCCAGCTGACAGCGGCTGCATCATCAAGCGGCCGGCACCACGCACGCGACACAACTAAACACAACTCCAACACAAGCACTCACCACAAGGGCAAGGAAACATGTAAGCAAGCAAAAACACGATCAAGCCGATTGCACGCTAGGAATCTCCAAAATCGCTGCCGAGTCGGACAGTACCGAGGCCACTTTCGGACAGTACCGGGGTGTAAGTAGAGAGAAAACAAACTTCCACCCGAGGCGTGGTGCCACAGACCCAGGCATTAAGAGATTGCTGTTTTTGTCTCTAGCCTGTGGATGGAAATTCGAAACGTGAAAAATCAATCACTGCACATCATCCCTTCAGGATGTCAGGCGCATCTTCGCTGGAAGCCCTCACCGGCTCTCAAATCTGAGCTTTCAGTGTGGCGCTTAACCCCAGAATGCAAAGGTCCCCTTCCCGTTCCTTAGCCCTTGACCTCCATCACCGCGTCCGCGGCAGTCCCAGCCCAGCGAACGTGATCATCAGGACCGAAGGCGTGTCAGTTTGCGAGGGACTTTGTGTGTGTTGCCAAGGTCGCGATGTCCTTTCCAGGAAGGTAACCTGCTATGTCTTGGCACTTGCTTACTGCTCCAGGGTAGGATTTCTCAGGTACCCCACCACGTGCTTCACCAGCAGGTTGTACATCTGGCTGCATGTGGACTTTCAGCGGCTCCACTCGGGCTGTGCTGAACTTGATCCACTCCCACCGTCTCCCACCATCAGGGGCTTGGGCTTGGTCCCTTGGCGCCTGGTACTCCTTCATACAATAGCAATTGTTTAAAAAGGGGGCTCGCCCTGCTTTTTGAGATGAGATGCTACGTAAATTATTGTTCCGGGTAAGGTGTTTCCTGTGACGTTGGTGTGTTGAGGCTCAATGACTTGTAATGCATCGGACAAGGATAAAGTTATGCACGTTTGTCCAATGGCATGGCTACTGTAGGCTTTTTGGAAAGTTGAGGCTGGATTTGGTGAGCCGTGCGATTCATGTTTGGGGAAAAGTGGTGCTAAAGGTATGTCAACAGCAAGCGATGCACACACACACACACACCCACACACACACATTGCAGCATTGGCTCATCCAACAGCGAGAAATACAGAGCACCGAAGCAACCAGTCCTGGGTCCACAATCGCAGTCAAAAGCATCACGAGGCATCAGTCGCAACTCTTGCAGCTCTCTTCTGACATGCGTCTTCATCAGGAGAGTAAACTCGCGGGGAAGCTGCACCTCAGACCACGGAGACACACCAACTACCGCTACAGGGCGAGTGCTCTCTGTCAAAGCGTTTGAGGACATAAGCAGGTGACCCCATGTCGGCACAGGACCCGCTGTAGGCGCAAGAGCTCTATATGCAACTCCGGCGACATCGGGTCAGCACCTCCTTTCAGCCAAGCTTCACACGTTCACAGCATAGGATCCAGAAGCTTCACTGGGCTCAGCGTGGCCATTCTACTCATACCCAGAAGCTGCATGCGAGCCGTCCTCTGAAGGGGTTGAGGAGCTGAAGCTGTTTCAGCACAGGCTTCATGTCCTTTGCCACAGGTATGAGCTACAAATATATATGGCGAATAACATTCCCGGCAATCTGAGCTGCCGATGCGAAATTGAACAAAAACTGCTGGAGAGCACGCGAGAGAGTGGAACTACAACACCAATACCCGACTCTTTCCGAGCCACGTTACGGAGCGAAGCATACTCGAACTCTGAGTCTAGGTCTAAAGACTAAAGACTCACGGATGCTGAGGGAAGCAGGGCTGGGAGTGGCAGAATGATAACTATTGGCAGCACTCTTCTGCTGCCGAGCTTCTGCGGCGAGGGCGTCGACGTCCAAGTCCTCTGGTGAAGAGAAGACAAGCACCGCAGCTCGTGTGACAGCTCCCGTTCCGTTCTGCCAACCCCAAGTGCCAAGCTGCACAAGCCGCGACTACCACGAGCCTCCTCGCGGCCAAGTTCTGGGATTCGCTGCAGTGCATGCGCAAAGCCCTGCAAAGCACTTCACGAAGCATTGAACCGCCAAGCTCGCCGAAGCTTCCGGCACCCGCCTCGCAGAACTGTCGCACATCTGGCCTGATGCAGGAGCTCGCAGGGGCACAACACAAAGCACGAGTGCTGAGAGCGCTGGAGGCCTTCCTCCGGCAAAGGCCTTAGAGTGACAGTGAAGAGTTGACGAGGCGGACTGTGGGCTTCTGGCGATGCATCTGAACTGCATGGCCAAGTTGCTGAGGCTTGCATCAGCAAAGTGCCTCGCAGTGGTGCCGGCAGACGACCACAGCAGCCGAAATCGATGAAGGCCTCAAGACGAAGGAGAGGCCGAGAAGCCGAAGCCACGGCCCATTGAGCTCCCGACCACCCGGCATTCTCCAGCCGGCCCTGCAGAGAAAAGGCTCGGGCCAGTTCCCGGTTGCAGTGCGGCAACAGCGCCTCTCACCGCAATCATGTTGCCGGTGTGCAGGTCGGCCTTAGAGCCATGGAGGCTTCGCATCGGGCCCTAAACCCGAAGGAGCCGCCGCGAGCGACGAGACATCGGCAGCAAGAGGATCAGCAGCATCAGAAGTATCAGCACCGCAATTCAAGAAGAAAAACTGCAGTCACAGGCTGGGCCCCTAAGAACTTTGCGAATTGCGCTGCGGACCCTAGCACCACCACAAAACCCCGTGACCACGACGTGGGAGGGTAGCCCTCAGCAGGGCCTCGCTCTAAGGCCGCTGCATGGAAGAGAGCTGAGCCGTCGAGCACCGACACAGCCGCAACGCTCAGTGCAGACGTCAAAGCAGCTTGCCAGTCCTCGGGAGCCTCGGCGCTGCAGTGGTGCAGACCAGACCCCGTGTTCTGGTATCTGCAGACCCGAATTTCGGTAAGTCCGCTGCACTGCTTGGCTGTGAACCTCCACTCGCGCAGAGCTCGGAGAACGGCAGCCCATCAATGCGCTCCATGGTCAGGATACGAGGCTTAGCTTTCCAAGCTGACGGCACGGTCTGTGGACAGCTGTAACCATGTAACAATCATATGGCCATATTACTGGGGGCTCCATCCGAATTCCAGTCAAGCGACAGAGGAAGCATCCTCATACGTCTTCGGCACACGAACAGCACTTGCCAGGCGAGCTCTGCGAAGCGTGGCCTTCAATGAGACGGCACCAGTTCCGAAAGACATAGAGATAAGGTGGGTCATTGCAAGAAGGTCAGTAGTTATTCTTCCTTGTAATCAGCTCCTCCCTGCAACTTTGCTCTGCTCTGCCGGGCCGCTAAGCTGAAGCGATCCTCGTATCACCGTTTCTGCGATAAGGGAGGGGGGGCCTGCATCCTCGCTGCGTGCCCAGAAACATCAATTTGCACCGCGTGTGCTGCACATCATAGTTTTAGAAAAGCCTTCCCGGCATGATTTATATAGCCGGGCCCGAGCCCTCAAGATTCCTTAGGTCTCAAGTGCGCAAGCCTTCCAAAGAGAGTCCCCTACCTCCGACCCTGCCGAAGTCTGTCGCAACGGAACAGTCCTTCAGTCGGCTCTCCGGTCTGCTCTTTTTTTAAACTAGGCCGACCTGTGTGTCCCTTTCCAACTGCAGCCCGTCATTATGACACCAGGGCCTACTACTGTCGCCCCCTGAAGGCGCTTCCACTGCAGGGGGATTTGAACGTCCAGCTTTCTTGGATGCAGGAGCAGGGGGTTTTGTCCTGATAAAAACCACTCAGGTGTCCCTTAGTAACTGCGCCTCCCAGTTCGGACAGTTCCGGTGTTCTAGTTTTGCGGCGGGCAGCCACGACCACTGTGCTGTCCATTGGCCAGTCTGCCTCCGCGAAGCCCGCCTTTCACACCCTCGAACAGCCCACAAAACCCCGAGATGCTTTCTGCTCCGTCTCTGAGGCTCTCTGTCTCGCGATGCCGTCGAGGCGCTGATGTTTCCAGCCACCGGGCGAAGTCCTGCAGTGCAGCTCAGCCTTCCAAGAGCGACGCTAAGTAAAAGGGGCCCGGGCCTCAATGTTCTGCCGCTCCATGGCAAGATCGCACTCTGCCATAACAGCTCTTCGCAGCTCCTGGAAATTCTGAGGATCTGAACGTTTTGAACAGCCGGGCTCACTTTCAGATGAGGCTGGTCCTCTACGCATCCCTCAAGCGAGGCACTTACCAGCTGAAGGACGACCTCCTGTGCACAATCTTTGTCAGGTCTGCCACTTTCGGATGTCTGGGCGGATCAGGGTCCTCCCCGAGGATGAGGTCTGCAAGGCGCGCAGCCAACTGTACACATTCGAAGTCAACTGCCAGTCGCTCCCGCACGCGGGGGCGAACGACTTTCACTACCTCAACATCTTGTAGCATTTTGTGCGATAGAACTGGCCTCCGTGGCTGTTTCCTGGGCTCCACACACACCTTTCTCCACTACGGAGTCTAGCAGCGTGCACCTGAGCAGGAATTGCCCTGAAAAGCCGCGAAGAGGCTGCCGCTCTGCCGCTGCTGGCCTGCGCAATGGATGCTGCAGCCATGGGTTCCGCTTCGAAGTCCTCAAAGATCTTGGGGATTTGCAGAGTTATGCATGATATTACATGATGAATTCCTGGATTCCTTCACTGCGGCGTCAGGGGAAACGAAGCTACGGGAACACAAGCGGGACAGGAATCCAGTCCTCAAAGAGATCACCAATCTTCAGACCGAGGTCCTCCGTGTTGCAACTCCCTAAGAAACATGCCCAGACTAGGCAACAAGCCTTCCGCTTACCGTCCTCCTTGAGAATCTGCTCAATATCTTCCAGCGGAGCCGGAGGCGTCACGGCCTGAGGCTGCTGCACAACGGAACACTCTGAATCAGGAGACCTTGGACACAAGTGCTGAGGACTATGCCTGAGCTAGACTGCCTCAGCTTTTGTCACGATCCCAAAGATCAAAGCTTCCGTGCCACCATCGATGAGAAAGATACGTTTGTCTCGTCATGTCTGTGGCTTGAAATATTCCGCATACTCCCTCAAGCGTCGCTTCTTTTGCAGCCGCGAAACCACGGCATGCGTGCACCAATGGCTCCGGGAAGAGGGCCGGGCTGTGCGCCACCACCTCTGCGCAGGTGGACAGGCGAAACGTCACACCTCTCCCGCCCGCATCCGCCCTGCATCCTGCAGTCCTTTCAGAGTGCCCTCGCTCCGCGCAATCACAGACTGTACGGCTTTGAGCAAGCGAACGAGGGCTTGTCCCAGCACAATGACTCGAACATGACCAAGACCCGGACCTGCGCCATCTTCACGAAGCCACCTGACAAGGACGTGTCACAGTCCGTGTGCGAAAAGCTCACACAAAGTCCTGCCAACCCTGCAAGGTATAGTGCAAAGAGACCCTTCATTCAACCTCCCACTGTGCTGGCCTCCCATCAGGTCAAGCGCTTTGTGAGTAGCACAGGCTGCTGCTTTCTTGGGGTCTTGCACGACTTCGCGTAGGCCTCACATCAAGAAGCATCCGAGATTGCGCTTGTGCACCGGGCAACCAAACTGAATCAACTAGAACCATGCGCATGAACTGCCAGCAACACATCAGGCTCCAATACATGTTCTTCAATGCAGGCAAGTGGCGGACACTTAACAAAGCCCGCGAAAGATCGGCAGTTCGCCCGAGCAGCACAGGCCTTGTCATTCGAGCATTTACGCATGATGCTCAGCAAAGCTTCAAAAAACACTCCAAACCTTGATGCAACTCCCACCGTGCAGGAAAAACTTACAACCGCTCGTCGCTGAATCCGAGATGCGGCAGATCTGCAACAGCGAACTTGGCAGCATCGGCTACGAGCCTTGTTGGCAGACCGGCGAAAGCATAAGCGCAAGATCTGCGGGGGTGATTGTCCGCCTTTGCCTCTGAACTCAGCCAAGAGGCCACGCTGCATCCTCGAGAAGTGTAAGCAGTGGCGAGGTAATTTAGATGTCATCACAGGTTGCCTTTCCAACGAGGCGGCCGGGTACGCCCGAGGCCCAGCCGAAAATCCTGCAGACCAGGTCGCAGACCAGAACACTCGTGCAAACTTCCGGATCCGGCCTTCGCGCCGCCTCAGCACCGTCGTGCAGTGCATCGCAGGCGTCGCGGAAACGGCTCGGAGAGGCCTCGGGCAGGCGAAGTCTCTCAAGTCCCACGTTGGGCCACGTTGGGCCATGCATGTGACATCCACAGCATTCCAAGGAAGCGTCTGGATCCGTCGGCCTGGCTCAGACACTGCAGTGATACTTATCAATACTTGCCACACGCACATCTGAGTCCTGGACACTACCGCCGCCATGGTGTGAGATCACACAGCACTACAAGATCTCTGCAGCACGATGACCCCGGATGGTTAGACATGGTGCTGGGATGCAGCGGATGCTCTTTAACGGCACGGTGCATTCATAGGTCGAACATGAGCATTCATGAGGTCGCGTGGTTGATACCAGCTTAATTTCTGGCACATCGGCGAAACGCAAGTCGAGCACTATCACCAACACCTGGTGCAGCAGCCCCAAACCCTAAGTCTAGCCTAAGCTCCACAAGTTTCCTGAGGGCCGGTGCAGACACGCTGCACACCTCAGTTCAGTGACAGAGGGGATGTGAGTCCCAGAAAATACAACGACGGCAGACAGGAGAGTGTGCAAACAAAATACTCTGCAAACACAAGCTCTCCGGTCCCACTCCCAGCCCCACCACCCACTCCCCCCAATGCCCGATTATGCCACACCAATTCGGTTTTACGGCTCTGCGTGGAAGTAAGTCAGTATGCCCCAAAATTCGAACTTCATACCGCTGTCTAATATAAGGCCTGAATGAGTGAAACAAGGCTTTGAGTGATATTATCCTAACGATTCAGGCTCCGACATTGTCCCGAAACTGTGTGGATTCTATACTTCTATACTCCAAAGCTTCGAAGACGCCGCACTTGCGGAGTTCCGCGGCCCAACACAGCTCAGCGGTTTATGCATGTTCGGATTGTATATGTAGTTCTTGTATGTGGACAGACATGTCTATCGATTGATACAGTGAGCAAAGCGAAGTTGAAAACAAAAATAAGCATCGAAGCAATAACTCTATGCGTGTGTATATATATATATATATACATATATATATATATATGGCAACACATATGCAATATATATATATATATATATTCTATCTTCATCCATGTAGACATACAATGTGTATGCATATCTGTACACCCAGACAAGGCTCATGGTTGCCTACTCAGCTGCTGAGAGGAGATCTGGAGGCACGAAACCCCTAAATAAACTACCCTGAACCAAACACAAACCATCAGTAACCCTGCGTGAAAACCGCCAGTCCTATACAAACTACCCTTGCATCATTCCCCAACGCAGATCTAAATTATGCAAACCCTTAAACCCACTTCCCGAAATACTGCATGGAACCCTAAACCGAATGTAAGCCACCTTTGACCCACTACCCTAAACTCTGAACCATGTTGGGAAACCTACACTTACACCGAGAGAGACTACCCTGAACCCCACCCTAAACCCTGCGTGATGAAGAACTGTAACTCTATGTAAACTACCCTGAACCTGTTTTTTATCCTACCGCGGCTTTTACTATAAACCTACTAAGCGAAGCGAAAAGAAATCCCATACGACAATCCTGGTAAACCCTAAACACTAGACCCAGACCCTAAACCCGCACTGTAGTAGACCCTGAACTGTAAGGCCAAGCATTCTCAACTTAATGAAATCCGCAACTTGGGCGCCGGGGCTGCGCCCTCCACGGGTCGGAGGGACGGGGGGGGTGGTGTTTTTTTTGCACGCACATGGCAACAGTCTCGGTGGCCCGTCAGCACCGACTGGACCCGGGGGGTGTGGGAGAACTTACTTGGCAATGAGGCACGAGCCAATACATCAGACGGACCGACAAGTCCACAACTAGGGCCACCACGCGAGCAGCCAGGCCTTCGCCCTAGCCGTAGCTTTCAGCATTGGCCAAATCGACTGCTGTGACAGCCTATGGATTCTTGATTCTTCCATGCATGCTGCACATGTCGTCAGCAGGCGTCAGGAAATGAAAAACACACATAGATATTGTTGAGCAGTTGCCTGTACTAAGACAAGAACTCATGACTGAGCAATTCTTGAGATTTCGAGTCTCACGCAGGACGTTGCAACAGGTTCTTCAAGACGGCCTGAGGCACCCACATTCTCAGGACTGGTGCCGCTCATGCCATGTAGCCGATCAGAACAGAAACAATGATACTCGATGATATAGTTTTTTCCGCTGCATTGGCTTCTTTCTCCGCTTCGCTCCTTTGGCGCGACCATCTGGTGATTTTAACCTGATGAGAAACCGGCGCGCTTCCGGCTGAGCTGGCTAATTGCCCAGAAACGTTGACGTTAAACAACACCACGTCCAGCAGCCGTCAAGTTGAAGCGTCTCTAGCACGTCTTCGAAATCAACTATGACTATTCAAATCTTCCAGAAAGTGCTTGAATGACCCTGTCATACTTAGCCGCAGGCAAACCAGCAATATATCTGCAGCATCGTGCTAGCTCTCGACGTCACACGTTCAGCTGCATGCTGCTCCTGCTGGGCATCGGCGAGCCTCGATAGCCTGTACTGACCTGGGTTGTGAGAGACCGATCAACTGAGCTTCTCCAACCGCTGCTGCCGAGAGTTGCGCCGGCAAGGTGGAACGGCAGCCTTGCTGCCTTAGCTTGCTCATCAAAAGGAAAAACTTTGGTGATGTCCAACCGGATGAGCTCACCTCCTCAGATCCAGATGCGGCTGGGGAACAAGTGTGAAGGCACGTCCGGGGGCGGTATCGGCGGCTGTGCCAGAAGTGCGTTGATCCTGCAGGTCTTTTCCAAGTGTTTTGATAATGCACCCATGGCCCCTGTAGCCTCTGTAGCTCCAGCTCAGTGTCCCGCCTTAGGTGCGCGATGTCTCAGGAGTGGCATGCAGCATCAGGCTCAGCAAAGCGCAGCGCATCGGATCTGCCAAAGCCCTCCGTTGCTGATCATGAGACCTGAGGCGCTGCAACTGGAGGACTCCTGCTAGTGATGGATCTGATGGACAACTTTCGCCTACCTCGGGCTCCTGCACTGCAGCGTTCTTGGCCTTAGACAGGCGGGACAGGCCACGAGCTCGAAACGCCTGTGTCTCGTCGAATCTAGGCTTTCGGCATGATCGTTGAAGTTGGAGTGTGCCACGTGAAAATGAGCAGTGGCCTGTTGGATTGCATGCTTGGTCACGTGGCCACCTATGGACGGTTTACCGCTGAAGCACTGAAGGGTCCTCCTGCAATCTAATCTGCAAGCGGCGTTTTCATTAACGGGCGCGGCATGCTTCTTGATGCTAGGCATCAGGGGCTCTGCTCGCTGATGGGGTATGTGCTTGCACTTCTGTGCAGCATCAAAATATGCCGCGACAGCTTTGCTGTGCGGACAACCCTGGTTGAGATCAACCATCTGTCCAAGTGGTTTGGCTGGCGGCCGGCGCAAACGAACTGCGGAAACTGACAAACACATCTTGGCAAGGTCATGTGTCTTGAATTGTCTTGAGCATGTCTGCATTTTAAAGTCACCAGACGCGGTTGCCAACCCACTTTGTGTCTTCTGCTGGCCAGCACTACAGGCGACTCGAGGCAACGCGAGGTTCAGCATCCAGGATTCAGCTCGAAACAACCCAGCCAATTGGGCAGCAGAGATTCGCATGATTAGCGGAGGGCGGATTTCCTTCTCGAGATCAGCTTTCGATTAGAGGCAGATCCATCCCTGGCAGGCGCCGACTCCCGATTTTGCGCATGCGAGCTGCGACTCTGCACTGACCAAGGCCTTTCGAAAGTGCTGCTTGGGCTCGATGCTTGCAGAGCTGATGCGCTTTGCGGGCGTACATCTTTCATGAAGCGCTCCCTCGGTCAGGCTACACTGGACCAGTGCTCTCCTTCGCTCAAAAGGCAAGCACTCTGCAGCCAAAGCTCAGCTGAAGCATTTCTTTCCAGTCAATGCTGCCCTCCAGGATTGCAAAGCACACGGCAAGTGAAGAAGCTTCTAGCACTGTAGCAATAGCACCATGGAGTAAGACTCCATAGAACATGCCGGGCCGTGTCGTCAACATCCAAGAAATCCACGATTACACCTGAATCACACCGGCTCAGGCATCCAGACAGCCCCGCCTCTTGAGGATCAACCCTCGGTGAAAGTGATCCGAGCCACGAGTTGATCCCAAGAACCCGAGCTGATCTCGCACGGCACCCTCGAACTTGCTGCGCGTCATGCTGCCCACACCTTCGGGATCCTTGCTTGTGCAAGACAAAAGAACACAAGTCTCCGCCACTGAGGTATGCAGCTGCGCAGCTGACTATGTCAGGGCTTTACTGGAGAGGTGCAGACGGAAGACCAAAATCTCCCATACCCTCCGCAGTGCTCCACGCGATGATGGGAACTGTCCTCGACAGATAGCGATGCCACAACTGTTTCGCTTGAAGACGCTCAGACATGAAGTGACAAGGAGCGGAAAGCTCTCCTCACTCTTTGCCTAAGCATAAGACATGTTACGACCCCTTGAGGAACGAAGATTTCAGCGTAGGCTGTTTGCCGCACGATACAGGATGTTTCGAGCCCTGTGGCCATGATGGTCTGGTGGCAACCTGCTTGGACCTCACCGAAATATCCAACTTGACGCACAAGTGTACCCACCTACCGGAAAAGAATGAAAACCTGAAAATCCAAGTATCACCTGTTCACATGCCCAGCATCGTTCCAGGAAGAGCGCGAATTCGTTGAGTCGCATTGTAACCTCCTTGTACAAATCTGCAAGCTCGGTCCACTCCTCCCGAAACAGACTTCCGGGCCGGGCCCCGCGGCAACTGGCAAAGCACAAAGGAAGCAGATTCTCAGGGCTCAGCTGCTCCTCTCTTGAGATGCTCCCGCTTCCATTTGGGTCCAGAAAGCGAAAGACTTTCTGAAGCCAAGGACCTGCCATAGTTGTGGAGTGGACAGAACTTGTCTACCGCAGAACTTGTCTACCGCGGCTCGTTCTTTCCCCTTTCCCTCGCCTCGGAAGGACTTCACGCCCATCCGCTGCATACGCTCCTCATACCACGCTGCGCGCTCAGTTCACGGGCGGCCGAACTGTTTACCAGACCTACCACCTGCCATGCTGCCGTGGATCGTGCAGCTCTTTCAAGTTGATGACACCATTGCCACGGACGCCACCATCCATGAAGGTAAAGGCTTCGTCGAAGTCGCTGAACTTACCAACCAGCAACCTGTGTGCATGGCAGGAATGGCTGACAGCCGGTGCTGGAGCATGAGCGGATGGCTTCGGCTCAGACAAGAAGCTGTAGGAACTTGATGACCTCCTCCGGCGCCTCTGTCAGCGAGGACCACCACTGAACCTGAGAACTGCTGCAGTCCAACTTCCAGTGGCCGCACTGCTCCTTGGATTCCAAACGCCGGCTCCCCATCAAAGCGGCTCAGCAGACAAGGAAAGCCAGAGCAAGGCAACATGCAGCCAGAGAATCGTACAGCTTCTTGCGGTAGGTCCAGTTCCGGGTATCCTTGCCACCAACATAGGTCACCTAGCACACTCTCCCCCCTCATTCGTCTGAAGTGTGTCAGCTAGCCGAACGGAAAGACTTGTTTCCTTGCGTCATGACCCTCAAAGACAGCTAAATCATCAGGAAAGGCCATCATATCTCAACACTGCACCGCAACCTTGATACGTCCACTCGTTGGCACGCTCTCCTGCAGAGAGATGAAACGGTTTGCAAACACATACATGACGGTGCACTCTGCAGCAGCCATTGCGAAGCAAACCACGTGGATGCGTTGCTGAAATTTAAGACTGGTGCTGAGCCCTTGGCAAAGTTCATCCACGATCGCGGCACCAGGAACTGGTTGCCTTGAAGGACGTTGCCCGTGCCCGTCGTGTAGACCTTCAGGGCAACAGAATAGCGTCAAGCCTGCAAGGAGCATGTCGAAACCCTCTATCAACTTACTGGAACCATACCCCTCCCGTCCACCACTTTCGTCAAGTGCTCCAACTTCTCGTGCTCCGCGAGAGTCCAGAGACAATGAAGAGCTCTGCGCTGGTCGTGCTGAGTGAGATCCAGATCGACCTCGTGTGTCCAAGCTTGGAACATAGCTGCACAGAGCTGCACGCGGTCGCTTGCGGCCCACGGAGCCTAGGTAACGACGAGGCGCGGTCCAATGATCTGGTTGTATGTATGGGAAAGAGGCCACGAAGCCCAAACCTGAGACACTGTGTAGGGAGAAGGCTGACTTCGCCTCGAGTCTCCCCCATGCAATGCATACAACGCAGCTTCGGACAAGCCACTCTTCTGAACGTTCAGCAGCTGCTCTGGGCTTTCGAAAGCACATCGAAAGATCTTTTCGTTCTGCATATCGACCACCCGAAAGAAGAAGAGTACCTGGGAGTCGCACAAGCAGCGGCATGAGCAACTCCAACATGCTGTCAATGGCAGCATCCGTTCTGCGTTCTGGTCTTGCATGCGGATTGCACTGCAGCGCGCCCGATACTCTTCCTGCGCATCTCGGATAAGCAAGCAGACCGTCAGCAAAGCAGACATCTAGCACAGGACATTAACATGCCGAATGTCCTCGAACAGATTCAATATTTGACGCATCTGCGTCGCGGTTATGAAGATGTACGTGGACACGCTTCGCAAAGCTTTGAGTCGAATCTCCGAGATGGTGCCATTCCTCCTCACAGGACAAGGTCGCTTAGTTCGAAATCAATGTCCGAAGCAACGAGGTAATAGGGGTAGACTTGCGTGCGCCCGTGCGCCTGGTCAGCAACTTGAGCAGCTTGTCGAAGTCGTGGCTCTCCTTTGCAGCGTCTCTGTGACTCTGTGAAAAGGTCTGCAGCAGAGTTCCTGCAGTGAAGGCCCAAGTGGCCCAAGCGACTTGCGTGCCAAGGCTCCATGGTCGGCTCCGTGCTGCTGGGCCGCTTGCAGCTTACATAGTCGAACGCAAAGGCGTCAGACATAGGAAGGATCCATTGCTTCACGTCCTCACATGGTCTGAAGAGTCTCAGGGACTTCGCGGGCACCACTTCACGAAAAGGGTCGGTGCTCCTGCACCGGCAAGCGCCGCCCCGCATACATCATGTTCCGGAGATGACAGCGGTTGCCATACTGCGAGGTATCCATGTATGCCAGACGCTCCTCAATCCTGGCTGGCGGCTAGAGACACGGCGAAGTGGCAGCTGAGAGATGTGCTGACCTTTGCCGCACTTCCAACTCTTGAACGGGATGCCTCGTTTCCCATTGGTTCAGAACCAGAATCTGTTCAGCCAGAGCATAATCTGCGTTGTTGGACATGTCGAGATAGTAGTGTCCGGTGGGGTTCTCAGGCGTGAAGAGTAGCCTTGCAAGCTACATTTCTCCGTTTAAACAAGCCACATCTATGCCGCCAAAGGGCAACTTCTTGACTCCGTCCAGTACACGGAGATAAAGCTTCATTGATGGCGCCCGCCTGCAAAGTGACCAGGACCAGGAGTCGGCACTCAAAGCGCAGGCAGCCGAAGCAGGCGATTCGAGCGACGAGCCACATCATGATGAGGAATTTCTCGGAGATGCCACCACTGACACAATGCATAAGGCGAGTAAGGATGCTCTTCAGCATATCTGGATTCCCCGCACACATCTCCTGCCAGAGCTGCACCGCCACAAGCGCCAGTGGGCCCGTTTCTGGTAACAACACTGCTTTCCACGCTTTGCTGTACTATATATTACACAACGCTATCACACTCGGGCATGGACATCAGAAATGCATTGCTCTGTCGTTTGGGCATCACCAGATGTCTCCATACCTCTTCATGTCCTGTATCCAATAGAACTCTAGCGGTTCGAAGAACCAAGGTGACACGACATGGCGAAGCTCATGGCAATCCATGTGGGTTTTTGTCGCTTCTTCACGCATGGATTGTTGACGACTGTTGGCAGCATCTGCACCCGGGCTGCAGTTCTTTGCCGACGATGACATGGAATTGGCGAAATCTACACTCTACTCTGCGCAGCCTGCGTTGCCCGAGAAAGTATTACTAGTACCGGAAGCAGGCTGCGCCGGATTTTCTGCGAGAATCCGACGTGAAGATCGTGATCGCCACGGTGGCTTAAATATCCAGGGGCTTCAGAAAAGCATGCATGGTAGTGCGGCGAACAAAGTGACCCAGCAGTTAGTCAGACGACCGTCTGTGTGACTGCCATTGACCGCCCCTGTTCCCTCCTGGAGCAAGGCTGAGGAAATCATGAAGTCCTTCGCCATCACCTGCACAAGGTCGGGTCGATGAAGTCTTGCTTGCGTCTGCAGTGCTGGTGTTCGAGTGGCCTCCAGGATCATCAGCTGCTCCTGGGAATCCTCTGCGGCCAATTCCCAGTGATACAAAAGCTGGGCTGTCTTGTGAGCAGAAGGGGAGAAACGACGGCACGTCCAGTTCCTCGGGGCCACAGCCACAACAGCTGGCTCCGAAGTTCCGCAAGCAGTTTGGCTAGACGCAAAACCGACAATACCTTTAACCTCAATCTCTCACCTTCATTCCAAGCGTCAGATACACCGCTCTCGCATATCCCCACATGTCATCTTCATCATCACGCCATGCAAGCGCGAATGCCGCAGACAGCTGCCCAGAGGACGGGACGTTGTATCTTCCATCCCTCTTGTCTGGGTGGCTATACGGCACACTGCTGCTCTGAATCTGGAACGCTGAAGCAGGAGTTTGCCCAGACAGCTCACACTTCTTGTACAGCATCCGCAGCAAGCTCCGATGATACGGACGGGATAAGTCCAAGTCATACAGGCCACCTGGGTGTCACTGCAGCAACGTGCCATGGAGGGCACTCACTCACATGTTGCAGACGCGCAGCTTGGATTGATGTAGTTGAAGAGCTGGTTTCCGTCCGGCCCAGGCTGCACTGCTCCGGCTGTGCAACCGCCAAGATCGATGAAGCGTAGCTTGGACTGCAATCATCGATCAAAGAGCAAATCAATCTTTCCGTCTGGCAGCTAGCCCGAGCTCGCAGAACCCTCTGTCCTTGCTGCTGCAGAGCAATCTCAAGATACTCCGCAAGCCCACCTGCCATTGGCAACCGTGCTGCAAACCCAAAGCTTGATCCATGCACACACGCAGCGCGGCCTGGCCAAGGGGGTTCTCGCTAAGATCCAGGCTTCGAAGAGGAGCGCTCTCGAGCGCATCCTCTAGGATCAATGCGGCCCGGTAGTCCATGTGATTGAGCGACAGGTCCAAATGCTTCAAAGTGCCGTTCTGGGACAGCAGCTCCTTGTCTCATTCACGTGACGTCTACAAACTCGTGGTGCTAAGAGTCACCCGGCCAGGAAATGCTCGATGGGCAGATCTGAGGTTGCAGACCTCCCAAGGCCAAGCGGAAGCTCCGGTGCTAAGACGGCTAAGGCACGAAGTCTGCAGAGCTCCCAGCGCCGGGCACCTCCCGGAGCAACCGGCCAGGCTCAGCTTCTCCGGGCCCCGATGCTTCGACAGGCTCTGCCCCAGCTGCTGGAGCGCCGGACTCACAGGGAAGGGGAGGCCGCTGATATAGGGAGGAGTGAGCTTGTGGGGGCGGGAGCTTGCGACCGAAGCGGCGTGTCCAGGCAGTTCCAGGACAGATCCAACTTCTGGAGACGAGGGCAGGACATCAGCCAGCCTCGCATCGCGAGTGCGAACCGCCAGCACCGGGAGCACGTGCCACAACATCCCCTCTTGCCGCGGCTTTGCAGCTTAGCGGCTCATGCAGATCCTGAGTTCCGGAATTGTAAGATGAGTCGATTAGCCGTACCGCAAGCGAGACCGACATTGTCTCTCAGCAACAGCATTCCACTACGTGCACCAGGGGGATCAAATCAGGCCGTCACTTGCCATCGGTTGCGTATGGTGCGAATCCTGAACGTCTCGTCTTCGGCCATGACAATGAACGGGGCAACATCAAATGCAGCGGCGAGTTCACACAACGATCACAGCTGTGCCTGTGTTTGCCAAGTTCACATCCAGCATTGTTGGATGGTGCGCGATGGCCTCACAAGACTTTCTCTGACTCTGGTCTGTCTGTCCAGCTCCCGCAGAGCTCCCCGCAGAGCCTCTGCCAAGCCCTGGAAGCTCTTCCGGTGGAGAGGCACCTGGAAATCAGGCGGAGGCCCCGCTGTCGGCTGCTGTCGGCGTCGGACTTCCCATCCCGCGCCTCGCTGACATCCAGCTGCAAGAGCTTGTTAAAGGCGCTGCGGCTCAGCAGCCTCTGACGAGAAAAACTTATGAAAAGGCCAAACCTCCTCAAAACAGGAGACGGAGTCTCTGAAGGACGGGGAAGTTAGGTTTTCCATGATGGCCTCCTCGTGCCTGTGTGCTTCCAGACCACATACCCCATGTCCAATCGCGTAAAGGCTTGATTTTTCAGGCTCAAAAGGCCCTGCGTTCTGTCTTTCTCTCCTCAGAGCTGAGGGCCGATCAAGGCCCACACGCTCTACCGGCCTTGGCCATGTGGGAAAGTGCAGGGCCTGTCTTGGCCCCTTGCTGCCTCAGAAGCTAGATAAAAGCCTGACGAGAGTTCCAGTGCCCCTGTCGATCAGTGCTATGCCCCGTCCTTCCTCTTTCTCGCTTTGGGCACCCCCGGTCTGTCTCCGTGGTGCCTCTCTTGTCCTACTCCTACACCATGCTGCCAAGAGGGCATCTCCGAGAGCAACGCTGCGCTGCTTTGGCCCAGGACGGAGCGGAAGCAGAGACGCTGCAGAAAGGAGGAGTGCGCCAAGGACCGGATCCTCGAAGCGCAGTCAGCCGGGTCGTCCTCCTTCCTGCAAGTTGGCAGCTCTGAGGCTCGGGCAGCGGCACGAGTGATCTATCCTCGCAGCAAAGAAGAACGCTTGCCGGATGCCGGATACTTGCTGACTGGCTCACGGCTTGCTAGACGCTGACGCTGCTGAGCGTCTGTGAGCATCCGGTTCCCGGCTAGATCCGCTGCATCGAGCTGGAGCTCCTCCTGAGATGTCTTTTGTGCCCAACAATAACAAAGCTCTGCCCGTGCACAGCGTGCACAGGCTTCAAATCGTGCCCGCTTACCGCAGCGAGGACTTCGGTGCCGTTAGCAATCTTAGATATGCCAAGACTCTAGCAAGGGAATCAACGGGAGCAGATCGCCATCAGTCAGGTTCTGGTTGGCCATTGTCAAGCTAGAGGACTCACCTGCACGCACCAGCTGTCTATGCCCCATTTGACGGGGAACTTGCATCCCTGCATGAAGGCTACTGGCCTGTGATCAGCGGATGTAGAACAGGTCGAATGCCCCGCATGCTGCACAACTGCAAGGGCATATGTCAGTCAAATCTTTGCTCAATTCAAGGCGGCACTCACGATGTTGCAACAGATCAGGCTGTGTTCAACTTTGGAGTCTGCCTTCATGGAGGGTTGCAGAAGCAGTTTGGTGTTTCTGACGGTCGCTGAGCTGAGAAGGCCACTGCTTTGGAAATGGTGGGCGAACCACGCAGTACTCTGCGATCACCAGATCAGTGGCGTCACCACGTGGTGGAAAGATAAACCGCACTCACAACAATGAGGCTTTCTCGTGAGTTCCGCTGATCCGGTTCGTCCTTTGCGCAAGCTCGTGCCGCTCAAAATATCCCTGGCAGTCACGCTGCATGATTCTTGGTCAATTCGGGTTTGCGAGTTTGGCAACAGCACTCTGCACAGGCTTCGCCGTTGGCCAGATGCTCCCCCTCCTGCTTGACATAAGCATTCAGCGCACAACTTGATCATGAAGCGTGCAGGGCACAAATTCGCTGATGATATCTGATGATCATAAATTCTTCGCTGGTGCCACATCATTTTGTTCGCTGCTGATCGAGACTCGAGGCCCGTAGCAAGCGTCACATTGTCATGATTCCTCTCGCCAATCGTGCAGCCACAGATCGAGGTTTCAGACTACTCGGAAGCCCATTCGGTCAAAGGTGAACATTGCTTCTGGGTATGCTTGGCCCTCGCCGGTGATTTCCAGTATGGCAAAGCACACACATATTCTGCCGACCGTAAAGCATTCGCTGAAATCGTTCAGTGGACACGCTGGACACGATTTCAGCAAAGGAAGAACAGGCCCTAAAGCAACCTTTATCAGGTTCCTGGGCGCGTCCTGCAAGCCAGCTCTGTTGGTTTGTGTCTTCGTGGCTTCCGTTAACTGCTGCATCGGTCGCGCACGGAAATTTCGCGTGCACCACACAGCACCGCCGTCTGACATTTTCTCTCACTGCAATCGGACATGTCTTCTTGCCAGAACGCTGATACTGACTGCACCTGCATGTATTTGCCACGCGGTGTCAGCTGTATGTCGTCCCGAAGAACGATAAGCCGATTTGGTGCACGGCTGACTCCTCGAAGCAGGTACTAGCGTGCATGGAACATCTGATGACCCGACGACACGCTAGATCTTCCGATGGAAGAGTGCAATGCCAAGTTGCGGCTCGTCAAGGGTGCCCGCTCGCCCTGAGACAGCTTTGGCAACCTGATCACCTTGCGAGTCTATGACACTTGGTACAAGCGGTCAACACAGCAGTGTTAGTTTTGTCTCAGCCCCAGACAGTGTTCCGTTTCTGAGACGAGCCGGAACGCCCTGGGCTCTCGCAGCATCTTACTGAACAAGTGTTGTTTCCTATAGGTGCCTGCAAGTCCAGTTCGAGCACCAACTGCATCCGCGTCTTGCATTTGCAGAAGTGTCCGTGACTTGTAGTCCGCCTTAGGTGGCAAAGTTCTCGTTCGTTCGAGAAAACCATGCAGTAACTTGGGCACTTCGTCTGTTCTGTCTCCCATATGCGACTCGCTAGTTCGAACTCGCTTTGGCCAATGCGCCCAGAAGTTCTTTCGCTGAATGTCCTCGACCTTGTTTGAAGTGTGTGTGCTATCGGCATCGTCGGCGGCGCGCAAAATGGCCTCGAAAGCGAAGAACGGATGTGTCGAAGTGATCTCCGATCTCAAGCCAATCTGCTGAGAAGCGGGCCAAGGCCTCTGCCGTGTTTCGCAGCCGCGTGGCAACCTGCCGAGAACCTTCAGGGGCCCTGCGCTTGAAGCTATAAAGCATGTCGATCAACGATGTTCCGCGCAATGATGCGGGTCATTGACAGCCGTGTCGCGACTGATGGCTGCAACGTGTTTCCAAAGGATGTCCCTCGCCGGCATGACCCAATCTTTGTGGGCTTTCCTGGCAACCATGTTAGAAGCCTATCGAGAACGTAATGGCATCGACACAAGACTCAGCAAGCCAGCGATGTCCTTTTCCAAAACTGCATGATTGTTTCCATCAGCTTCTCCACCAAGGATTCCCGTCTGATCTCCTCCAAGACCTTCCGCTCCTTCAACAGCACCACCGTGTTCGCATGTCACATTTCAACTGCTAGAACTTAGAAATGCATACCAAAGTAGGATAGGCTTGATGCTTTCACGGCTGGTCGCCCAGCTCCCCACACACACATGCACACATCAAGCTGTGAAGCGGGATACCACTCCCCGATCGGGAGACTGCACCCTTTTTGCATGCCTGATCTGGCTTTTGGCCGGAGCACTGTGGAGTTGAATTCTTGATTGAACAAACTTGTCACCTTCTAATGACTACATCTTTAGATTGAAATCTGACACAAACGACGTGGACGACGACCGCACGGTGGCTTACGTTCCTCATATTGCCCACTCTTTCGTCGACCTCAGTGTCGACCTGCGATCAAGCTTTGAATGTCTCCTGAATTTTCGAGACTATCGAACTCTCAAAGTTCGAAAAATGCTGGTCGGCATTGGCTAAGTTTGGAGCTTGGGTTCAAAGTCGCTGCTCGAGCTCGATGGTTTGAAAGTTTGAAAGCTTCTCTTTGGTTCGACAGTTTCCAGTTTCAATAGTTCGAAGTTTGAGGGTGGCTCACGTGCCGCCCAGGTTCGAACGCCGCCATCTTGCAACTTTCAGAGTTCATTAACTGAAATCGTTTGAACTCTGTCTCCTTCGAGCTCGAACACCCTCGCAGGAGACACTCTTCCTGGGTTGTGCCGGGCAAAAACCAGTCCTTCGCTCCACGGCGCATTGCTAAAGCAAGCCGCGCCAAGTGGCCTGGGATAAGGTAGCAGCATGTTTGAGGCAGAAGCACAGCCGCACCGCTTGCCTCCGGGGCTGTCGATCGAGCTGTCCGAGTCCGACAGATCCATGGTGTGAAAGTTCTGTGACTTAGCTGCCTGATGCTCGCAGGCACAGAAACTGGAGCAAAACATCTGCTCAGTTCTGTCGAGCACCAGGCCCATGCAGCAGTACGCTGCAGGAAGTCCTTGACTGCCCCGCCCTCAACATCCGATGCTTCGGAGCCTCGGCAGACAAGGCTGACAGCTGACAGCTGCTCACACTGCCAGAAAAGTGTGGCAGCATCCGCCTGCAACTTCATCCTCCACAAGGTCAAGCTCAGCTTGGGCTTGGTCTCCTTTCTGGCAAAGCCAGGCATGGCCCAAATGGCGCAGTGAGGCGTGGACCCGAGCCTGTCAGAGATCCGGCCTCTCCCGTCGGGCCTGAGGCTGAGCTGAGGGCTCGTGATGGGTCATCTGCTCATCTAAACAACAACGAACGGATCTGGTGATGTGTAACGGTGCCTTTGATGTGATGGCTCGGTCTGTCGGAGAATGAGACACAAACCGATTTCACCACAGTGACTGTTGAAGAGGTGAGTAGGAGAGGGGAGTGAGACGGCAGCCACCCAACGAGATATCGAAGGCATACGTGTATTGAGGTGCTCAGCGAAGTACTGCAACTTTCACGGAATGCATCTTGCTTTTGCACGCCCACGCTTTCGCGGGGAGTGTTGGACTGGATAAACGATGCTGTTGACAGAGCACCCATGGACAAGCCAAGGAACTCCCAAGCACCTCGACCTCTGCATCGTCATCCATGGCAGGCTCATTTGCTCAAGAGCTCCCGGTTGCAAGAAACATCTACAAGCATGGATAGCTGCATTGCCATCCCATTTTATCTGTCCACTTGTCTGCGAACTTGCTATGTGCGCTGTCAACATACGACCAGCTGCGGAACAGCCACATCACATGGTCTACACCATGCCCCAAGCCCTTTGCGGTATCAACATTCGTCGCACCTCCTGGTAAGTACTCGTGAGCTGTTCCATCATTTCCTGGCATTGCATCAGTAGGCTGTCACCGCCGCGGCGAGGATGGTGTGCGGTTCAGGAGCGTGTAGCTGCTTCTCCCGCTGCATGTAGCCCTGCACGACAGCAGTGCGAGGTGCAGAGAAACATTCACCAAGGCAAGTAGACATCGAAACTGCCAATCAAGGTACCATGCAGTAGCAAGCAGATGTGGAAGGATACGCTCCCAGCTACAATGCCGTATGTCGTGAGCGGGAATCCGTCTGGAGGTGCCAGCCAGCTCCCTGATCCTTGGGTCCATTCTGTCGATTGACCTCCGTGTTGTCCCCAGGAACAAACTTGGGATGGTCGAACCCGAAGAAACCAACAAAACATCGCCGCAAGTCAGCAGCTTGACTCCTTGGTTTATGTTAGACCGTCAAAATAGAAACAACCTTGGAGCTGGCTCCGCACGCCTGCATAAGCTCGGCCACTCGCTGAAGCTCACTTCGCAAAGCAATCACCTTGCGGCCGCTTGCGAGCGCAGGTCAACAAGCACAAGCTGGGCGTCCTTTGTGTGGAAGCACGGTTCTTCCAAAGACCGAAGCAAGCCAGCAAGCCTCCTGATACATGGCAGTGACCTCCCGCGTATGCTCCTTCCCGAAAAGTTTTTCAGGGCAAGGGAGGGAGGCAAAGGCGCGCGGCTCCTGTGTCAACTGCGCCACGAGCCTCAGGCCGGCTGGCAGCTGGCAGGCGCGGCTATGCGCGGCTATGCGCGGCTCGAGCAGTAGCAGAGTGGCAGAGCTCTCGGAGCCGGACTCATTCGCCAGGCTTGATGCCACCTCACGGAAGGTGCTGCCGGCCTTGACAGAGTCACACGGTCCCCCGCGTCGCTCTGAGAGTCTCAGGGCCCCCTACAGGAGAGGAGCCATAATTCTGCAGGGCGGAACCTTGGGAACCTCAGCTCTTCGATAATGCACGCATCATGACGACAAGTGCAGCTGCAAGTGCAACCTGGCAGCGCATGGCCATCCCGTTCCAGCGAGGTTGAAGGGAAAGCTGCGGGAGCACGTGGCCGGCATGCCGAAACAGAAAAGTTCAAAGTGTTTGCGCGCTGGACAGTGTGGCAACAAAGCTCTCTGTTACAAGTAGAGGGAGCGGCATGCATACTTTTAACCGAGTGGCTCAGCGAGAGCCAAGATAGGGTGAAACGCCTAGTTAGGATGCACCTGCTCCGGCAGCGGAGGCAAGTTTACACACCAAGGCTTAAACGACACCTTGTGTCGACTGAAGATCTGACTCAAACTTCCTCCCTGCCAAATTTAGACACGCGCAAGTGCAGCGAGAGCTGACGCAGGTCGACCTCGAGCGCAAGTCGAGTCGTCTCACTGCTGTGAACACTGTCACAATCGAAGAAAATGCCTCGTCCAGCGGCCCGTTGTGACCGCAATCGACATGCATCACATACCCTGCCATCGACCTGACGCAGCATCGCAGCACACATCGGGGCGTTCCAAGATGTCAGTCTTGCCCCACACCTGTCGATGACAGGTCGCGGCTCGCCTTGGACCTGGCAGACGACCACCAGCAGGCCGGCAAAATGTTCTAGCAACAACAGCAGAAATTGCAGGGATTGCCGGGTTCTCACTGACCTCTGCCAAGTCAACACTCCTCGGACGACCGATGAAATGAGGCAGCACGATTTCGGAGGCCGCATGCATGATGCGTTTAGCTGCTTGCTGCGGGTGCCTGCAACAAGGAAGCTCCCAGCAAAAAAACATGTTGGGTGAGGCAAGGTTCTTAAAGAATGCCGCGAGAGTGGACACGAAGCTGCCGATTTCATCCAAGTTCAGAATGATCGTCCGCACCAGTCGGTCCAGCTGCTCTTGTTGAGCATCATTGCCTCAGGCCCAATCTCGTGACAGCAAACCCAAGCAGTCTGTCGTTATCACTTCTGACAGACACTGTTCGGGCGGCGAGAACTCGTTTCGGACATCTCGCAGAGCGTGTAAAGGAAAGCCCCAAAGAATGAAGCTCGCCCGTTGGAGATGTTTAGCCCCATTGCCGTTCCAATCATGCCGTTTGCGAACTACTTCTTCACATCAGGAACATTGCAGTCAAGGCACCCTGGACGCGCAAGTTGCCGAGTGCACCCTGCAAAACGCTCTGCCGGCGTCGGAATTCGCGCCAGACTACCTCAGAACCAAGGGCATCAACAGAACATCACTTCCGCCAAACTCAGCTTGAGTCATAACTCAGCAGTCGGCAGTCACTCGTGCACGAGCCAGATGTCTATGGAACTGCGCAAGGCTGTCCTGTCGACAATCCGCTGTGCTCGACTGGCAAGCCTACACTCGCGAGCAACGTCTCGACCCCAAAGGAAATGCGGGCTGCGACACGCAGAGCACAGAAAATGTCTAGAGTCTAGTTCGCATATTGGGATGTATTTGGGCGTCTCTGCGCTCCGGATGGAGGGTGCTCATCATCTCTGCCAGACGGGTCTGACCTGCACACTGCTCGAGTCGCCACCGTGTCGGGTCGCGTTGGCTGAGTGCTCGGCCAAGCTGACGAGCACTTACCTCGTCCTCTCCGAATCGAGGAGCCACCACCATAAACGCTACGAAGCGAGAAAAGGCAAGCAGGCCTTGGAGAGGAAGCTGTCGATCTCGATTAAGCCAGAAGGAATCTCCTCAGCAGCAACGGCTTCTGCAAGCTACAATGCCACCGCCGCCCAGCGCATGACCCCGTAGCACTGAAGCAAAGGAACAGGAACCACAATTGTCCTGGCCAAGCGATAAGAAGGCGAAGTCACACCCTTCAGCGCGCGGATTCCCGGTTGCACCCCAGACCTGAGAGCATGCTTGACGCGAGTATTTTGGCAAGCAGCAACAATGATTCCAAGGCCGAAACTTGCATGTTGGCAAGCAGGCACCGAAGTGCATGGCCTCAACAGTCAAGCCTAACAAAGATGACAAAGCCTTGCAAAACAAGAACATCGTCATGGGCCAGATACAGTGAACCTAAGACCGTGGCACAGGTTGCCGCGAGTCTCGAGCACCTCACCCAGGGTTTGGCCTCCGCCCTCGATGCCCTCGCACACTACCTCCAGCAAGTGGTGAAGCCTCAAGCGCCCCGGAGCTGTGAACATCCATAAATCATCTGCATCGTCTTCCAGCTGTTCTACTCACATCTTGCAGCAGGCGCACTGATCTTCGAAGGGTGCCAGTGCCGAGCGCACCAATTCTACGTTGTCCTGGATTAAATCTAGCAGTGATACTTTGGGGCTGAACTAGTTTGCAAATGCTGATTGTGTTCATGTGCTCTGCTTCTTACACTGCACAGAAAACAGCTTTTGTGTCGAAACTTGCAGTTCGAAGTTTGCCCTTGTTCTGGAAAGACATGGTTCGTTAAGGCTATTGAACTCTATGCCGACATAAAGACCCCAATGCATTTTGGGGTCTAAGGCTTGGGACCAACCCGAAGCTCCAAAGCACACGATTCAATGCAGGCAGGATACGCTGATAACACTGGGCGGGGTGGGCGGAGGGAAAAGACTCAAGCAATAGAGGCATCAACTGTAGGACCTACGGGACCTGGTAGCAGCATCCGGAAACATGAAATCGTTCGCTGCCGCTCAGTTGACATGTCCGAAACCCCAGGCTCATTCACAACATTTGATTCAGCGATGGGGGGTCTAGAATCGCCGCTCTTTTGTGTCTGTCCTCCACATACTGGAACTTCTGACACGACGGCTCCGAGAAAAGCTCCCTGTCTTTAAGGCATTCGTACCATGCACGCCCTCCCTTTCGCGGCTTGCCTCAAGGGTCCACCAGGGGCAACAAGCGAGACACTGACCCGTATCAAAGCTGTCAAAGTACACGCAAGTACGATAATGGAGAGGCGTTGCAGGTTACGAAATCGAACTCGATGACTAGATGCGTTATTTCAACCGGCGAAAATCTGCAAACCGATAACCGCCAACTCCGCGAGGATTTCTTCTCTTGTGCAGTTCTTCCGCGCGTCTCACTGTTGGCTCTCCTGTTTCCTCTGGCAGGGCTACTGATCTTAAGTGTCGCTCATCTGCTTTCTATGCATCAAGTTCTCACTGTCTTCATCTGTCATGTGCTGATCGGTCTTTCTGACATTCTCCATCGCCTCTGGCGAACACGCAGACCTGCAGAAAGACCAAACACACTCAACGAGCAAGCGTTCCACCACAACTCTGAACGGTCCGAAACAACAAAGCCCAACACCAAGCGACAGAGAGAACAAAAACGCACTGATATCGACAGCAGCCCAACAAAAAGCACCGGGCACGACGGGCCAGAAACGCAGACAACAGACAGCAACTAGCTAACATCCCTGCTCCTCGAGCCACGTGGTACCAGCACGCTCAAAAGCCGGACCTTCTCGAGCAGGGAAGGACACGGTGCAACTGTGCGGAAGCACGTTAAGGAGTGGACCGCCCGCAACTGCATTGCCACAGGCTCCGCCACCTCGGTCACGAGGAGTCTAAGAGCAGGTGACTTCAAGGTGATACACATCTTCGTGCTCGATGCGGTGGCACTTGAGGCTACAAAGTGACAATAGTCGCAGCGAACGAGCCCACCGCGGCTGACGGACTGCGTGTCGGCATTCTCAGCCTGCGAGCTCAACACTGGCAAGTACCGAACTTATAGCGTGTTCTCACTGGCCCGTCTCATAAGTCTGCAGCCTTCACACGCACCTGGGAGCATCTCTCGATGTTTGGCTTGAAGCTCTTCGTGCTGAACTGTCGCCCGCACCGAATCTTGGACAACAACTTGGCGCGCTGGCCTGCGCAGCAAGACACACTCGCAAAGTTGGGCGAGTCCGTCATGTGGTTTCTTTGCCTATTCGAGAAGCCACTCACAGATTCCAGCAGAGTCCCATGAAAGACACTCGCTCAGCTTCGTGCCGCCCAGAGAATCTGTCGGAAAGATCCTCAAGAAAAGCTAGCCCTAGCCGGCCATGCACTGAACAAGAAGACCGAAACATCAGCGAGGCCTCTTCTCCCTCGCACAAGGCAAAGAGGTCGTCAAAGAAGCACCATGCCTAGCAGTGGCTTCAGGTACCTTCGAAGTGCTGCAAGACCGTGCACCTCTGCAAAGCTGTTCAGCATTGCATCATCGAGGTTTAGACGCTCCTCTTGAGAGCACGAAGACAACAGCCCAAGCAGCTTCCTTTGCGTGCTCCTGATGCGAGACACGCTCCAGGACTTGTAAAGCCACCTCGGTCGATGCAGACTGCCCTGCAGAACAAGGATCGTCGCTTTCTCGGCAGGATTCGTTCGCTAGGCACTTCGAAGCAAACCAGTAGCCGGCTTTTCAAACACGCTGCCGAGACAACAAATTCGATCAAAAAGCCGGCACTCTTAGGAGCCGCGCAGCGGTTCGGAGTGAAGCAAGCTCCAAAATCATTGTGTCCTGCGGAACAGCAAAGTCTTGCCTGTCCGGCACCGTGGAGCAGCCCTGTGCCGGCACAAAACTGTCCCGCGGGTCGCATATCAGTAGTTTGTGGCATCGCACCTGGCTAAGCTGGCTAAGCTGGCACTCAAAGCAGACGCGGCTATAAACGGCATCCTCATGCGCTGGTTGCCTCTACAAAGTTCTCCGTGTTATCGGCCACCATTGACCTGGCTGTTGCAGCACAGGAGGTTGAGACTTGAGTTGAGGCGGATCACGGTATCCACGCATATCGACGCTTCCCCTTCTGTGTAAAGGACAAGGACTTTCTTTGCTCTGGCCTTTCTTCGCCACACGCAGTGAGTCTCCTCGAATGCGTGGTGGGCATGTCGAGGCGCCAACAGAGTCAAGAGTTCCTCTAAACTCTTTGAGCGGAGACCTTGACTCTCACTGACATTAAATTAAAAGATTTCGTTGTAGGGAACGACAATCCGAAGAAGATTTCGTCTTCGGCTTGGGACGTTAACAATCCGCCGTGAGCGGATGCATTCAAGAATGCCTAGGGCCTAGAGCTTTGCGAGCGCCGCCAGCTCGGAAGAGAGTAGATCGTCATGGATCGGATCACACACTGATACCGATACCGATACCTCAAAATCAAGCTGCTGCCAGCCTTGAGCTTCAAGCCCGGACTGGGCAGTCTCAGGTGTCGTCAGAATCATGGAAAATCTGAGTGCCGCGATCAGGCACCTGCAAAGGGAATTCCCAAACCACACAGACCTGGAACGTCCTGGAACGGGAGCCGCGGGAGCCTCGGAATCTGACTGCGTGGGCCCAGGCCCAGGCGGCTGCTCCTTCGAAGAGAGAAGAGAGAGTGTCTTGCATCTTTCAGCTGCAAAGGAGAGACCCCCCTGACTTACACGCTGGGCCTTTGGATGGGATTCCGCCCGTAGCTTCACCTGACCAGGTCCAGTGCAGGCACTGAAAAAGCCCCTGAAAGAGATCATGGAACATGTTGAGAAGGAAGAGCTCGCGTCATAAGTGTCTCTAAGCCTGTCGGAAGGAATGTGTGTGAGAGGCGCCACTCCGGAGCTGAAGCCAGGCTAAGACCAGAATAACCCGCCAAGCCCGAGAGCAGGAGTGGCAAACCTGACAAAAACGAGTATGCCAACCCTGGAAAAAGCGATGGACAGCAAAACCGCAAGACTTTCAGGCTGGAAAGCCAAGGACCCCTCAAGAAAGTGCTAGCCATCCCGAAGTGTTACATGGTCCCGTTTCTGCAGATCTTCATGGCTTTAAGTGCCCTTTGTAACTTCTGCCAGTGTCTCTCTGACTCGATCCTGTTCCGCGCAAGCCTTCTGGCGCTGCCACGGCCAGCCTTCCACGTCGGATTGGGACCCACTGCGGACGTCCTGCCATGCGCGGCACATCGCGGCACTGTGCCACAGTGGAGCCCTTTGCTGGCCGCAAAGGGCCTCCGGGCCAGGGCCGCACAAGGACGCGGGGGTGACCAGCGCACGTCCTCTAAATTCTGGCAAGCTGCACAAAGCACAAAGCTCTCAGGCGAACTTCTGCAGACCTGACCTCGCCATGCATCGAGCACGAGGCGCGTCGTACTTTGGGGCCTCTGCGGCCAAGGCAGGCGCAGCCTTAGCAATGCAGCTTCATGCAGCTTCTCCACGGGACGAAGAAGATGAAAGTCCAAACTGCTGTTAGGTTCGACGAACCCGGCCACGTGGCACGGACAGGTCCGGCTGCGGTGCCGAAGCGGACGGTG
Organism: Symbiodinium sp. CCMP2592; assembly: GCA_905221615.1. Lineage (NCBI taxonomy): Eukaryota > Dinophyceae > Suessiales > Symbiodiniaceae > Symbiodinium > Symbiodinium sp. CCMP2592. The sequence goes on along the minus strand of CAJNDT010006045.1, from coordinate 285,772 downwards.
AATCGGCGCCTGTCCCGACATGGCACATTGCACAATGGCGGCCGTTTGTTCGCCGTCCGTTGAATCGGCCTTGGAGCTCGGCACTGCGAGCAACGGTGCCGCGACTGCCAGTTTTCGGCAGCGCACGGCCTGTGCTGGCACGAGCTCTGCAAAACACTGCAAGACTAGGTGAAGCTATCGTCTGATACTGTGCTTCGCACCAGCAAGTTGTTGTTCAGATCCGCTCCAAGATAAAGCCGACATGATAACGGCACTGTATGTGCTCCTGCCACATCAGGAACCAATGACCAACGCTACTAGTCGCAAGCTAGAACGCGCTACAACGCAAAGCTGTCTGCAACACGGCTCTCGTCATCGGTGGACGCAAAAGCGCAAACTTTCGGAACCCCTGCTGCTGTCAGCATAGACTCGTGGGATAAGAATGACGGGGGGGTTGAACTTATATGTGGCGCAGGTCCAAACCGCCTGAAGTCATACAAGTCGTTGCCGCCAAAAAAAACACTGATGGACCAACCAGCGATTCGGCAGCGGCAGCAGCAGCAGTTGATGCGATGTTGTTTGTGCATGAAGGACAACGGCTTCTCTGGCTTGCTCTTCCCATCAGCTTGCAACCCTTAAGCCTTAAACTCTTCAATCAGATCACTCTTCCTGCATCAGCTGTCCCCTCTTTCTAACGTTCTTTGTTCAAGGTCCCCTGAGTGCAGATGTCGCTGCTGGGCAGTCGGTCTCGAAGTCTCTGGGTGCAGCCCTGCAGCCCTGTGTGCCCTGCCGCTCCCTGCAGCCCTTCCCTGCCCAGCTTCGGTCCCACTAGGCTGAAGATGCTGGTCCAGGAGAGCTCGGAAGAGGGCCAGGGTCGCCTCACCGTCGCTACGAGTAGGGCGACAGCATCCAGGTAACCGTGGCCCACACGACGGCCCAGCCGCCCAGCCTGCCACTGCTCCGAGCGGCGGCAGGTCGTCAAAACGAAGTTCCAGTCCTCGATGTCCTGCGACCGACGTGTGAGACTCCAAGCTCCGGAGACAAGGCGTGTGCTTGGAGTGTCACGGCATAAAGCATGAATCTCCGAGCATGCACATCGTTCATGCTGAGTCGCTGTGTGCCGACATGCCTAGAGCAAGCCTGCTTGTCGGAGCGCAGCAGAAGGGATATGGCACCCTCCCAGCAGAAGCCCAAGCAGCAGGCGCGCATGGCTTCCGCCAGACAATCCTGCACATCCGGGCACATGCAGGAGAACCTGCGGCTCAACAGCAACATGGACCGTAGCCACCATAGCAGGTGGCCTGGGCCTCAGAGCTTCGCAGGAACTGCGCGAACAAGCCGAGTCCGATCTGCCACTCGCCGGCCCTGACCAGCTGACAGCCACAGGCACTTGACATTTCCATGCCCTGGCGGAAGTCCCGGTCCCAGCCTCGTGCATGCGTCTCCGACGGTGGAAGTGCCTCGGCTTCTTTTGGCTTCGGCTAGGAGCAGTCACCGCTGTTTCCTTCAACATCTGAAACATGTGTTTGCGGCGCAAAGCTGCTCACAACGTCAGGTCCAAGTCTTCGCCTCAAGACAAGGACGAGGGTGCGGCTGTAATGCTCCAGGCCCAAGGTAGCTCCCCCTCTGCCTCGGCATCTCCTCGAGAAGCGCCAGGCTTTCGCGCCATGCGGCTTGAAGTTGACAGGAACCTGAGCCAAAGCAAGTCAGAAGGGTCATGAGCTAAAGATGCATGCAGAGACCACGAAACTTTGCAGGGCTCGCAGTACACCCGGCAAAAGTGCAATCGGAAGACTGATCACTGCACGGAAGCAGTCCAAATCCGGCTCGAGGGGCTGCTGCCTCTCAGATTCAGTGAAATCCTTTCAAGATTTCCAGTGTGAGACTCTGAAACCGAGGGGCCGAAACAGCTGCAGTGCCAGCTCCCACTCTCCGCTAGTGCGGCATGCCGTCAGCACGAAGCTCAAAGAGCTCGCCGCAGCCTGCAATGGAGGACTGCAGAGTGTGCCGGGTAGGGCTCGCTTGTGGGAGCTTTGGATTGACGGCACGGCCCTAGTGCCCACCTCACCAGATGCCGTACCCGTCCAGCTTTTGGTGCTCTGCCACACTCCCTCGAAACTTCTTTCCTTTGACCCGTGAACGTCAACCAACTGAAAAGAGAACGGATGCAAGCCCCACATAGGTGTCTGTGATCGTCGATTGGTCGCGTTCGCACTGCTTGCTGACTCTTGACACGACAATGGCTTCTGTGGTCCGTGGGGCGAGCGACGGTGTTTGGGCAAGTCGGGTGCGCTTGTGTCGTTGTGTGCACGGGCTCTAATTCGGGAAGTGCCAATCCTGCTGTTTGACGAGCCCGTCGGACGCCCATCCAGCGGGTTGGTTGCCGATAGCTTCTGTGCAAAAACCGACCCGAGCATACACGCAGCAATCCTTCAGAAACCCGATGCCAGCAATTCAGCAGCCGACTTGAATTTCACGAGAGCTGAAAAACCAACCAACCGATTAGAATCCGGTTCAGACCCAAACAAGCCCTTGTTTTGCCTGACTAAAGCACATTCGGCCGTCTTGGGAAGTTGTGTCTTGGGCATTCCAATGTCTGGATTTGCGAAGCCCTGCGTATCATGATACCCAGGATGGGCCTTGCCAACGGACATTGCCTCTTCGAAGACACTCAATGCTGGAAGCCACTGCCCGACCTCAGATGATGTTTGCCTAGATGCACACTTCTGCATCGGATAACCGTGAAAAGCAACTGCCCCACTTGCTTGCGAGCCACTCGAGCACATGCACCGATCGCTGCATCAAAACAACCTGCTGCAGGCTACAACAGTGAACAGAGACGGGACTTGCCTTCAAGACGCAACGACTCGATACTGCCACAGTCTTGATGAATGACCAGGTCAGCCCGCCAAATTTGGCAATGCATAACTTGGAAATGCATCAGACATGGCGGCTGTCCAATACAGGTTCACTGCTCTGTATGAAGCCAACGATGATGACCTATGTAGAGCCGACCGGTCCATAATTACCTTAAGGCCGTGCTACTTGACCAGCAATGTCAGTAGTTGGTGAAGCCGCAAACACACAACAAAAACACGACGGGAGAACAGCAAGCATGCATTTCAGTTGCTCAGAATATTTCGGAAGGTTCCATGCGAAAGCAGGCCAGCAAGTTGGCCGCGAACGAGCGTGAAGGGTGGCAACCAACAGCATCTACCCTTGTCAAAGACCTGTGGACGGTCTCATGAAATATTGGCTGTATGATGTCAAACGAACGGGGTTACACGGACCACGGTAGAGAGACGGAGGCAGCACCTCCGTCAGGAAGGACCTTCACCGCTGGCATGTTGCCGAGCAGGGCCAGAGCGGCTTCCCACTTGCAAGCATCGTCGCAGCCGAGAATCGCGTGCTTGAAAATGCCAGCATCAGGTCCTGCATTTGGAGGCAGCACCATCAGAAGGCGGAGCACAGCTTGCCACTGCCCTGCATGAGCACAAACTCCCACAGCGCTGTAGAAGTTCCAAAGGTCAGGTGTAACGGCTCTGGCAGGCATTACGCCCAACAAGCACAATGCAAGGTGCCATTTGCCTGTGTTTTCACAGGAATTGATGACGGTGTCATAGCTGGCAGGGGTTGGTGACAAACTATAGTGGGGCATGTCGTGTAAGAGCTGCAGGCACTGCTGCCAAAGCTTCGAACGACTGCATTCCTGCATGGCGGTGTCGTAGCAGAGTCTGCCACGCGCTGCTCGACTGCGGAGCGTGGCTTCTAGCAGCTCAAGGGACAAGTCAACCCGCTGACCCACACTGCAGGCTCGGATTGCAGCTGCACGGTCGAAGTCCCGGGGCTCGTTGCTACTTCGGACCATGTAACCCATGATGTCCAGAGCTGCCTGCCAGCTTCCTGTGGTGGCACAGGCCGCCAGTGTGGAACTGAAACTAGCCTCGTCTGCATCTCTCATTGCCGCTAAGAGCTGCAAAGCAACGTCCCACTGGCTCCCAAGCTCACACGCATAGATTGCCACATTGTGACTTGTTCGAGTGGCACGTAACTTGGGCGGGATGCTATGCAGCAATCCAAGTGTCTGCTGCCACTGAGTAGCCTTGCAACAGACATTCATCGCAGCATTCCAGTTGGCCACGTCAGGCATCACTAGTGCCGAAGGCATTTCGTGCAGCACGGCCAGTGCCTGCTCCCACATGCGATGCCTCTCGAAAGAGCAGACTACAATGTTGTAGCCGACTTTGTCCGGCAGGATGCTCGCTTCGATACTACCCCTGAAGAGACTTAAAACTTGCTGCCATTCGCTGCCAGATTGTACCGCCCGCATCGCTGCATTAGCAACAATCCTTGGGACGCACAGGATCGATTGACGAAGTGCGGGTAGTGTTCGGTCAACAACTATAGAACAGAAAAGACCGCGTACTGTAAGCTCCAGTGTCGTATCGGGCTGCACTTCGTGCTGATTCAAGGAAGACATCAGTTGCAAAGCAGCCGGCCACGCACTCTGCTTCTCTATCGCGACCAACGACGCTGTGGCGCTCACCTCAGCTGGGGCAACGGCCACGACTATCTCTCTGCCAGCTCTGTGCACTGCGCTTTGCACCAAGACACGGAATCTGGCAATATTCGAAAAGTCGACATCCTGTCGATGAGATCACAGCACTCGCGCCAACAGCCACCTGCAGCCGAGATATACAGTCTGTTGAAAGGAAGTGGGGCAAGCCCGACAAAAGGATTCCTCTAGCCTATGTTACACAGGCACGGGTCTGGGTGCCATGCCGCTCAACTGCTCATCGTCAGAAAAGGGGAGACGGGGAAAACTGGTTGCTTTCAGGCGACGCTTTGCCAAGGATGTTGCCACAGCGTTGCAATGAAAGACGTCCAGCTGGAATCTGCTCTCTGCCCTTGGATAGAACGAGTGGAAACGAACGGCCCAAAAATGCAGACTTAGTTTGTTCGTAGAATATGAACTACGTGACAGGAGCATAAGTTTATCATGTCAATCTGGGGTTTTGCAAAGGCAAAGGAACAACTCTTCAATACAAGGAATGAGTGAATGAATGAAGGAATGAAGGAATGAAGGAATGAAGGAATGAAGGAATGAAGGAATGAAGGAATGAAGGAATGAAGGACTGAAGGACTGAAGGAATGAAGGAATGAAGGAATGAACGAATGAACGAATGAACGAATGAACGAATGAATGAATGAATGAATGAATGAACGAATGAATGAATGAACGAATGAATGAATGAATGGATGAAGGAAGGAAGGAAGGAAGGAAGGAATGAACGAATGAAGGAATGAATGAATGAAGGAATGAATGAAGGAAGGAATGAATGAAGGAATGAATGAAGGAAGGAATGAATGAAGGAAGGAATGAAGGAAGGAATGAAGGAAGGAAGGAATGAAGGAAGGAATGAAGGAATGGATGAATGGAGGAAAGGAGGAATGGAGGAATGGAGGAATGGAGGAATGGAGGAATGGATGAATGGAGGAATGGAGGAATGGAGGAATGGAGGAATGGAGGAATGGAGGAATGGAGGAATGGAGGAATGGAGGAATGGAGGAATGGAGGAATGGAGGAATGGATGAATGGATGAATGGATGAATGAATGAATGAATGAAATGAATGAATGAAAGAAATGAATGAATGAAAGAATGAATGAATGAATGAATGAAATGAAATGAAAAGAATGAATGAATGAATGAATGAATGAATGAAATGAATGAATGAAAGAAATGAATGAAAGAATGAATGAATGAATGAATGAAATGAAATGAAATGAATGAATGAATGCATGCATGCATGCATGGATGGATGGATGGATGGATGAATGAATGAATGACTGAATGCCTCAATGACTGATTGACTGAATGACTGAATGACTGAATGACTGGCTGACTGACTGACTGACTGACTGACTGAATGAATGAATGAATGAATGAAGGAATCGAGGAAAGAAGCAATGAAGGAATGAGAACACGACAACGAGAGTATTGTTCTATTGCGGCTTGCGAACTGAGGAAATCAAGGAAGCACTTCTGAAATTCACTGCGTTATTTTCATTTGTGTTGCTTCATTCATCATATCCTCGCAGCTGGTTCTATCTCATGGCAAAAGGCCCCAGTTTTCATCACGATAAACTTGATTGTTCTGAACTTATGAACTGAGTGAACGTAACCAAACAAAGTGGAGGCAAGGTTCACTCATTCATTCATTCTTTCCTTCATTCCTTCATTCCTGCATTCATTCCTGCATTCATTCCTGCATTCATTCCTTCATTCATTCATTCGTGAACTCCTTCATTCCTCCATTCATTCCTTCATTTCATCATTCCTGCAGCCATTCATTCTGTCATTCATTCCTTCCGTCATTCATTCACTCACCCACTCACTCAGTCATTTTACATGCGCTGAGGTCGTGAGGCACCCGGGGGCATCAGGATTGACTCAGTCCAAGCTGCATGCAGCTCAGAATGCGCAGGCTCAGCCCAGGATCCACCTGAAACTTCTAGATTCTAGCCGGAGGAAACATTGCTGCCCCTGACCAATCGAAACACTTTTACTTGCACACCCTCGCTCCAGAGAGTCTTGCCTTCCATGCCACATCTTGCAAGGTTTTTGTTGCTATGCGGGGCTGCCTGACATCACAGTCACGGTTCAAAAGCATGATGAGCCTGGTGCCACAGGACCAAACCCAACAATGCCCTGGGACTCCTCTGCCACCGCTTCAGAGAAAACCTCAGCGTCTCCTGTAGCTCGGCATCGCTGCAACCGGCTGAAAGCCTGCTGCGACACGTCGCGACATGTTGGCCATGTGTTGACATGTGGCCTCTTGTGTAAGGGCAGCAGTTCGTTGGCAGTGGCCATGGCAGCTGGTCTATGTGTCGGCCATAGTCTCCAAGCTCGCTTGGACCGGGGCTTGCCCGGAAAGAGATGATGTGACCTCTTCTTTCTCTTCATTGTCTATGCTCCATGCCCTGCTTTGTCCACAGATCCCACTTCCATCATGCTCCTTTTGATTCGAGTGGTACTGGTAAACGCAAAAACGCAGCTGCGGTGTCACGATGCAGTACATTGCTAACGCGTCCACGTCAAAAAAAGGCAGGTTGCGAAGCATCACACTTTGAGCACGGCAAGGTGACTCGAAAAGCCGAGATCATTTTCGAACATGTACCGTCTATGACGTACAAGGGTCTCAAGTTAATCCTACGGTCGCTTCATCCAGCCAACCAGAGCAAGCGCAGCTAAAGAAAAGGCAATACCAAGGACAAGTCGGGATTGACTGTTTGCAGAGCCAGCACCGGCTCGTGCAGCAACTAATCGACGCCACTTGTCTTCCGAAGCTGCAGCTGTTCCGACTCCGAGCATGTGCTGACACATGCTTTTCGAAATGGACAGCCTGAAATGATGCAGCAGTAACGCCTGCAGCTCTTCGGCCGTGTCGATATCTCTCTGAACCGTTCCTTCGGAGGTTTTCTCAAGAAAGTGCTTTCCCAAAATGCGCACGTGGGCTTCTTGGGAACGCTTCTCACACCAGAGTCGCTGCGTGAAGGGGCTCTCGAAGTAGCCATGAACCTGCAAGTTGCACGGCAAAGCATCCATAAAATCGAAGTCCTGGACCGGCACGAAGGAGTAGCCGCGCGTCCATTTTGAAGTCTCGGAGTGAGCTTCTTCTGTGTACCACAAGAAGTAGCTGTCGTACTGAAAAGCGTGTCGACTTCGAAATGTCTGTCTCTCGAGTTTCAACCTGAAGTGCCCCCCATTGAAGGGGCCTGTGTTCGCAGAGTCAAGCGGCACCGGATTCACCAAACCAACTTTTCCGAAGGCTACATCACAAAGAAAGAGCTGTGCGCCTGCACTCACAACTAGTACCATATGGGTCATGAGTGGATACGTTGGCAATCTGGGAGTCACACCATCATCCAGAAAAACCCTCGAACCTTTGGGTTCAACCTCAAACCCAAGGTGCAGAAGCAAAGCCGCAAAGACCTTGTTCAACTCGAAGCAGTAGCCGCCCCGGGGACTGTTTCCATCTGGTCCACACATCTTATCCACCAGGGATTTGAGATCCAAGGAGACAACTTCTCCCTCGAAGACGCCGATGTTCTCAAACGGCATCGCATGGAAAAACCTCTGATGCAGCAAGAAGAGCAGGTCCTTGCTTGGCGCGCCTTTCACTTCATCTCTCGTCAAGCCAATTCGCCTCAAGATTCGACCAAACTCATCCTGTGTCAAGCTCAAGTCCGCCACGCGCACGTAGGAAGGCTGCACCAACTGTGCCATGGGAGGGCAGAAAATTTCTCAGCAAGCTGCGCAAGCAGCAGCTGCTGCAGCTGCAGTGCTACAGTTCCTCTGCCGGCATGTAGCTACCAGAGTTACAACGAAAGCATGCGCAAAAGCGTTTAACCTTCTTTCCTTGCCGGGACCTAGATCGTGTTCCGGCACATCTAGTTTTGCCCGCATGGCCTTTGCTCTGTAATTACAAGAACAACTAACGACCAAAACCTGGCACCGTGCAAGCAAAACAGGATTGAATAAGATTTCAAGCCAAAGTCGCCACTCCACACCAGCCCCTTCCCGCACCGCCGCAACAGTCGCAGTATCTCCAGAGCGTTGGATACCAAACCATGTACGTCGACCCAAGTACATTACTCGTTGCTGTGCATTGGTCAAGAGGCCCATGACCGAAGACCCCCAAGTACAGTCCCTCAGCTGGAATGTCCCACGGAAGATCAAGGTACAGGATCCCTACTGGTCCCATGGCAACAGCCGGACAGGTACTTCGAAACCCGAGACATCCATGTAATACACCCCTCCAGGTAGAATATGTCAAGAAAATGTAGTCCCAACAGTACAAGGTCGGCAGGGCAAAAAGTGTGCAAAAACTGGGCAGTTCCACGTGACCCGAAGCCCCTTGGCGGCCCAGCCCCCGTACCTGGCAATTGCAAAAAAAATAATGACAGGCTCCCGTTGATGCTCGGTCAAAGAACTGCCTTCTGCAGCAAACGCGCAACAAAGGGCATGCATTGTGCAGCACCTTCCAGAGTTGACATGGTCCTCGCTATCGGTCCACAGGCATGCGGAGCAGGGGCATCCGCTGGCACTTCATGGAGAGCTTGACTGTCCTATCTGTGATGAGGATTTGCACCTTAGCTGCAACGGCACCTGCTTGGCTCCAGCTTTTGGGGGATCTTCTGGGCACCCGACCTCGGGGAATCTTCTGGCCAAGTGGCAGGCAGCGATGCCACCAATTGACCTGAATGATGCAGGGCCCGACAGCCTTGAGTCTTGAGTTTGGAACACTGTCATGACATGACAAGCCGACAACCTATTCACTTACGTCTTGCATGAGGGCAGCATGATCTGCACAAGATAGCCTACCTTTGATCGAGGTAACGAGATATGCTGAGGACCAAGACTCGCTTTGTTGAAAATGGCGTGGGGGCGGGCACAGTTGTTCTTGTCTGGGCCTTCCTTAAGGCAAAAGTCCAATCAAATCGGGTGCCATTCAGGTAGTGTAGCTCTGACCAGCGTCAAGAATCTCGTGACACGTTGACACGTTATGGGACGGCTACCCAAGAGCTCTCAAGCTTCGAGAGTTGAACCCTCTTGGAGCCCAGACCCCAAACCCGAAAACCTGAAACCATCTGCCCAGGCCGTAGGATCAAGTGCCCTAAACCTGACCTAATGCTAACACCTCACACCTCAACCTCAAAAACCTGCAGCCAACATCCTCAAACCCCAAACCCTACTCCTCAAGAAAAGCTTAACCTACAGATGGTTTCCAACGGACGTTGCCTCTGCACATGCCGTATGTGGGCCTCCGACTCTTCCCGGTTTCATCAAACATGCATCAGTGCATCATTATAGCACGGTCACCCCGATCCTGAACCCCACTAAGCCGTAGCTTGCAAAAAATCCCCAAATCATCCCCACAAACTAAAGAAACAAAACGGCGAGCCCAAACTAGTTGAACCGAAAGCATGGATGATTGAAGTGATTGAAGCCCTAAGCCCTAAACCGCGGCTCCTAACAATGCTGCTCTTCAGCGATGTTTCTCTCACAATCTGAAGAACACACCCGAAGCGACTATGAGACCACATCGAAGCCGAAGCCCTCTCCCAACGCGTTGCACCAAACCTGAAGAGGATATGCCCTCGGTTTCGCAAGTTTCCTCCAGCCGAAGTCTCTTATTCAGATTTCTGAACGTAGCCAGGCGGCCTCCCATAGATCCCCAGTTTTGCAACTCCCCGACCTGAGGTCTTAAATGCCCCAGCCATGGAAACGGGATGCAAATTGAGATCGTCTTTGGCTCGGTGCTCTTCAAGAAGTTCACCACAGCCTCCCCGTCCTCACGCTTTGCATCGCTTTGCTTCGCAGCACTCAACTCGAGACGATGGTGTCCTCGGCTACTCTGGAAGGTGAAGGCTGCCCTGACGAGCGCCTCAGCTGTAGGGGGCCAACACAGAGAGAGCACAGCTTAGATGCTGTCGAAGGAACCCATAGCCGGCATAGTTGAAGAGGAAAAGGTTGCAGCCTCGGCGCGACCGATGGCCTTTGGGCCTTCCCGGCCTCCCTTCCTGGTCTCTCCTGGCTTGGCTCTCAGCCCTGGTTGGCCCAGAACTTCAGAATCCCGGCCTGAGCTCAGGCAGAAAGCACTTCCGCAGTCCTGGTTAGGTCCGGGGGCCCGGCCTGGTACACCATGGCCTCGTAGTACGCAGCATTCGGATTGCACCTCACAGGGTTTGGCCATTTCATGCAGCGACTCCAAGCATGTCTGAGGTCTCGGCCAGATCAGCGTTGGATTCAAGTGTCCCTCCAGGAGGAGTACTCGTCACATCACAGCAAGCTGTACAAGGCTAGGGGCCTCGTTCAAAGGAAGCTGGTCACTGACATTGGACACCTGGTTGGGACACAAACACCCGCATCTTCGCAAGGCTAAGTCATGTCATGTCTCATGTCGCTCGACCTCTTCAGGCAGCCGGTGGCCACGTTGGCACGGGATGAACATTGCCTTGGGGCTCAGCTCATGAATCTCGCCTGGACAAGTTGAACGTATCAGGACATCTATGAGGGCCAGTCGTCGAGACGGTGCCCGCCCTTTGTCTTAACCTGGCAGATGCGACAGAGACATCGGAATCATCGCAGCTTCACAGTCCAACAGGGCGGCATGTCAGTCAGAGTTATGTGGATCATTATGGACTGTGTGTAACCATGCCAATACTCAACCGAATCACTTCCTTGAACTGGTGCCGGTGCTGTGAGTGCGAGCGGGATTAACTCTGGCGAAACCCCAGCAACAAGGGAAGGTGTTCCGGTCAAGGGCTGGGAGGTAAAACCCCCCACTGCTCAGTGTTGGCCCAGCTTGGAGAGGCACCCAGCTTTCGGGCTAGATAGCTTTATAGCCGGGTGCCAGCTGGGCATTCGTTTAATCCACGTCTCTTGAAAAATGCAAGCAGTCTGCACTCTCAGGCTTCAGGGCTTCGGGTGCTTGGTCTTTGGCCCAGCAAACGTACTCTGTATACCTTGACGACAAAGAACACTGTCAGCAGCGAAGCAAGAGAAGAGTTCAGATGCGAGATGCACCCGCAAGAAGTGGCACCAAGGGCACGGCCCAAAAGTGCTGGCCGGAATAATGGATCTGCAGCTCAGCCTCCCGCAGCACCCCACAGATGCATCTGTTGAACTTAGTACACGCTCGTATATCCGCACCGGACCGAAAGCTTAACATGTTCGTGTGATGCATGTGATGTCAGCGGCTGGATGCCAACATATGACAAGCACTGACGAGCCATCTGAATCAAGAGGTCTCAGCTCATCGCTCTCAGCTGGTTCAAAGATCCCACGGTCGGCACCTGCGTTCAGAGCTCATACCAGGGATGTATTGGCAAGTAGCTCTCTAGGGCCCTCAAGGTAAGAGGCTACGTGCCAAATTGAGTTCCTCCACGTCTGCAGCCTTGCCGGCCTGGCCTTCAGAAACCGCATCGCTGTAGTGAGCATCCCGGACTTGGGCGCCTTGAGGTCCTCCTGAACGTTGCTTTGCGCTGCTCTGCGCTCGTGTACGGGCTCTCCCCCCCCCGCCCCGCTGCGCTGTCCATCACGGAGAGCAGCCTTTCAAGGCGTGCCAGTTTGGAGGGCAAGGCACCCTGCGCGTCAAGCTCTGATCCTAAGCACAGGCATGAGACGGATCCACAAATCGGACCACGGACCACGCTTGTCAGATTCAGGCCGCAGCTGCCTATGAACTCCGCCTGTGGCCTGCAGATGTAGGGATGAATGAACTCTCATCGCTCTCCTGCATGTGCTGGGGAGCAAGCATGCGGGATCTGGACGCTTCTTGCCTCTGCACACCGCGCACAGTGTTTCGGAGCCAAAGTCAATATCACCGCAAGCTGGATGTAACATGAACATGCACAGCAGCCGCTCGGCAAACCCAAGTTGGAAGGATGTAACACGGTGAGTCTGTACTGCACGCTTGAAATATGTCAAGCCAACATTTGCCACAGCACAACAGAGATTCGGCACCGAGCCTTGCCCATGCTAACCATTCGCCCAGGGGGAGAGTTACTGAACCTTGGCCTGCCGGCTCAATAGCATGCACCACAAACTCCCCCAAGCAAACCGAAGCACCACCAGCCTCGCGGATGCAGACTTTGCACCTGACACAATCCGTGACGGGGCTGCACATTGTTTGGCCTGCTGCTTTGAAACCACGTGTTGAGCATACTGTAGCGTACTGTCTCTCAAAAGTACGACGGCACGGCAACAGCAACACTTCTGGTTGCAGGGAGCAAAGGATTCCCCGCATCAGGCCCATCTGTCGCTCTGGTTTTCTCGATAGGATGTGCTCCCTTCCACAGAGATTGCGATCGCGCCATGATCTTCCCTGGCTTACGACATTCGCTCTTCGAAGCCTTGCTGGTTCCAATCACGGATCCTACAGACAAAGCTAGTTGAGAGCAACATACGGTGGTTTGGTGACTCACGTTGGCTCTCCATTCTTGTCGTGGTTTCCTACCGGCACGTTCAGGTTGGCTTTGAGAATCATCGCAATCAACGTTGCTTTAAATTTCGCTGCACGCTGGCACAAGATTGATTTTTCTTTTGAGACAGAGCAGCAGAGCTTGTGTAGAAGGATGAATGATCAATGCCTTCCGCGACTCTGCGACCTCCTCCAGCGTTCCAGCTCGACGGCTCAAGCACGAACCGCTAAAGACTGCATTTGTCTGCCTTGTGCTTATGTTCACTGCCTCGGCTTCCTACACAAACCACTTTCTCTCGTGCTGTGTTCGTTACTTGTCGGATTGCCACTTCCCAAGACCTTCCGGTCCGGAATACAGACTGAAATCCACGGAGGGATGTATATATTGCTCGGTCAAGTTGCAGATTCGAGTCTTCCCTGCCTGCAAAGTATGTAGCCACTGGCCCAGATCCTGCTCAGAGCATGCCCATTAGGTGCTAACAACCTGCTTGCTTTATCAGAGAGGATCACAACTTGCAGCAACGAATCCTCTGCCGAGTCCAACACCTTGCGAGCAGAAGGTCAGAAGCAAGGATGAAGAAAGCACACCGCCCCCGGGGCACCCCCGATGCTTCTGCGACATGCACTGGCCTCGCGCTGCTCAGCAGTGAGCCTGACCTTCGACCAGAGAAGTTCGAACCGAGAAGCTTGGCCAGTTTCAAGGCCCTCTTGCCTCGTGTTGCTCTTGTGTTCGGAGCGAACAGGCCAAACTGTTGACGGCAGCACATGCCTTCTCCTTATTGCATTGATCAGTTCTCGAAGGCGCGTTGGCTCTGAAGGTCTTGTGGCCCGCGCCAAACCGTCCAGCGTGACACCCCGAACATGGTCCGACAAATGGGCTGCCTTTCACCATCACCGTCAGGTGCAATCTGCACACCAAGGAGCTGCATGTTCTAAGATGCAGACATGTCTAAGGAACATCCAGAGCTGGCGAACATTTATGATGTAGTGGCGTGCTATCTCTGTCCTGCAGAAAGTCGTCTGCGCTGCTCCTAGATTTCCGGTACCCGATTTGAACGCACGACGCCGCTATCCACTTGTCCCACTGCCCTGGTCCTGTAGTTTGCCTCGGTGCTCCGCTGGAAGAGCTTCAGAGAACCGGGAAACATCAGGGCCTCCCAAGCTCGGTGAAGCAGGGCCTCTGACAAGGTCTTGTCATGACAGCTGGGCTGCTGGCGCGCGCGACGAGACGGGCGAAGAGCCAGAGGAAGACGAGGTCCACCGCCTGAGCCAAGACGACATCGCGGACAGGGTTTGGGGCAAAGCAGGTCGGGGCCATTGCAATGGCGCCACGCGTGCCAGTGAGGCGTGCGATGCAAGTGCTGAAGAGGATGATCAGCCTCAGAGCTGCGATGCCGCTGCGATGCCGCTGCGCCACTTCTGCGAAAGTCTCGGTCTTTGGCAGAATCAACAAGGTAAGTATCGAAGTAACCACGAGGCACAAGGTGGGGGCATCCTCGCTCCAAAGCCATGCTGCAAGCATATCTCGCCACATGACATAACATGCGCGATGAGATGCGATGAGCCTTGTAAATGCGTCCCAACACCTTGCCAAACTTCAGACGGGAATGACATGCGTCTTGCCAACTGGAGCTATGGTCGCCAACTCTCACATTGCAGCTTCTTCCACTTATGCTCTCGTTGCGGGATGAGTCCCCTGTGCGCTTTTTGCAAAGTGTCTGAAGCGCCTGTTCGAGCCGCAGGCCTAAGTGGGCACTTGATGAATGTCTCACTGCACAAGACCTTGTGTCAATTTCGGGCTGTCTCGGCGTTCATTTCCGGTTTGAGCAGTTTGGCCAGACTCTCATTTGAACCCGCGTTCTCTGGTTGTTGCTGGGGCGATGCTGTGCTTTCGTCAAGGCGAAGAATGGAAGCCAGAATCAAGAGCTTTGATTCAGGTTTGCCTACGAGGGATATTGAGAAGACGAGGCGAACCTGAATGGCATCGGAGACTGCAGGGTAGGCGGTCACAGAACACTTCAGTGATTCAAACTAGCCTTTAAGCTCAATGCAACGGTCATCGACCCCCGAAGCTGTCAACTTGCTCCACTACATCTCGTCTTCCACCCTGAACCCACCATCCTAAGTGCTGCAGCGAAAACGACAGGCACCGATGAACCAGCAGCGTGCCTTGCATACTCTGGAAATGGGGTCAAAGATCCTGCAGTAGGTTGGAAGCCGAAAGGTATACCTTAATCCTGACCAGGCAGAATTCTCACAGGGCTTCGGTCCTTGTCGTCTTTGACACAAGCGCTCTACATCGAGTCAGCATGTGTGCCGGAAGGAAAATCACGTCCCTGAAAGGTTTCATCATCTCTATCAGATCACTTGGGGACTACAATGTTAAGGTATGGCTGAAGCATTGCATCAGAGGCACTACAGGTTTGTGGCGGCCTGGGAGTTGACATCTTTACTGAGTAGTTTGGCGATGGCAGTCTAGCCTCAGAGCCAGCAGACCGGTTACGAATGCTCACACCAGCTTGACCAGAGCACGACTTCAGCAGTCTGTTTTGCGCTCCGAGGTCAGCTCTTCAGCTCTTGGAGTCTGCTAGACGCTAGGCCATCACAACTGCACGGCCCGCAGACCTCAACTTCGGTATGGATGCCTATCGAGACTGTGAACTGCTCTCCATCTGCCACCAGATCTGCAGATCTGCATCGTGATCACATGCCACATGTGGTGAATTTAGCCACGGCCTCAGCAAATGCAGTTGCAGGCTACCGGAGCAGAAGCCTGCCGCAAACAAGTTCTGCCGGAAGTCACATATGTGCTTGTGACGGCTTTCCGGCGGGCTAAGCTGGACCTGCTGCAAGAACGAGACGGGCTTCTGCTTCTGAGGCACCTTGACAGGTTTTGCAAAATCTCGCTGGCCAAAGATTACGGAGCATAACTGGGTCTGCTGCATCTGCCAGCCCTGGAGTAACGCCGTATGGATCAACACCGATACAGCAGGCAAAGGATGCAACAACTCCGGCCTATCTCTGCTGGTGGCAGCGGCGCTGTGATCTCCAACGGGGCCTGCACTAGCACTCGATCGTGGCCCCGGCGAAGTGAACACAAATGCGTTGCTCACTGCACTGCCTCCGGAATTGGTGGCAACTCCTGAAACAGGACCCTCGCACACTCGGCGAGGTGAGATACTACGAACGCCTGCCTGGCCGGGAAACAGACCCAAAGGCATGGAAGGCGGTGGCAACTCTGCCGGAGGGGGCCTTGGCAGAGCTTGGGGGAAGCTTGGCATCACCTGTTTGACGTTGGAAAGCCTCGGTGAGTATGGATGAACGTACGGTAAAGCCCTGACCCTTCTTTCGGCGTGGACGAGGTTTTGAATTCAGCCTGTTTTGATGCTACCATGTATCGTGTATGGTATACCCGAAACTTAGCAAAACAATGCCTCACATCACCTCTCCGCGCAATCGCAGAATATTAATAAGTACGGCATGGATCACCACATGCCAGTCCGATCTGCCTTCGCGGCTCATTCCTTTCCGTTCTTCCTGTGCGTGCTTGATCAAGCCAACGTTATACCCGGACTGCATTGTTTTACGTATGGACTTACAGCGGGAGGGATGTGTAGCTTTGTCAAAGACGTGGCCGCTTTACGTGCTTGATCCACGCGCATGTGTCTTTAAATGCTGCAGAAACAAAACTGTTTGTACCTTTCCCCGTTTGCTGTCTGGTCCTGTTTTGTACTTCATGTTCGGCATCAGCATTGCACTCACGATTGCTGGTCTGTCGGCTGGCACGGAGAGGATGCCGTGATGCACAACGTTTCACCGACAGAAGAGAAAACGGCCAGCAGAAAAGGACACTTGCCGTGCTGACACTCAAGATCAGGCACGGACGGTGGCATGGGAGGCTGTGGAGGTTCTGGCTGCGCAGCAGGGTTGCCGGCAGAAGTGACGGCGAGAGGCAATCGGACCTATCGAAACGATTTCAATGAAGCACAACCTATTCCGGAGACCAACAGCTGGCCCTGTGCCTGCTTGGGCTTCGGGTAGAGGATGCCATCACTTTCCGTCTGGCGCATGCCTCAAGCCCATGATACTGCTCCGACAACGGCAGCATTGCAGCACGCTTTGCCGATCAAGCCAGGCCAGGTCTGCGATTCACCTTGTTGCCACAGTGGCAGACACAAAGCGGAGGGGCCTGCACAGTTGGACCAGGCCGGCTAGACACACGGAGATGAAATTGGCTTAGCTGGTCTGCCTTCGCAGCATCAGGAAGAGTGTAGGGACTGACACCTGACTTTGCCAAGCGAACTGTGAGGTCATCACAGCGGGATCCAGACACCAGCCTGGCGCTGCAGTCTCTTCTTTCCTGGCGAAGGAGGGTCTGCCTATGAGAGCTCCTTGACAAGGCGATCTTCCGGGCCTCAAGGATGCAAAGGTTGCTCGGATTGCACTCACCGGATCGCTGGACCTGCGACACAGACGGTTCTGAAGTGCTATCAGCAGGGCTAGAGGCTATCACTCTGCCTGTCAACCACCGATGTGTCCAACATGGATGCCTGGCAAACACAACCCCGTTGCCGCATCCGAATAAAAGCTCAGCCTATTGTAACCACCTCACTTGATGGCTAGAACGGGTGATGTGCACAATAAGTTCTCTGGTCTGCTGTCCCACCTCGGGCTGTGCGAGAACCCGGGAGATAGGCCCCACTCGCGCAAGGGGATGCGCCTCGTTCATGCAGCTCGCATACTTTCATAGAGATCCCACACACCTCCACAATTTGTGCCTCGTACACAATTTCCCTTCCGTTGGAAGAAGGGCTCTGGGCCAGATCCCTGGCAAGACGAGAAGCATACGTGAAAGAGTCGACGCTGTACTGCGAGGGCGGGCACTCGTTAAATAGCCAAGCGTGCGTAATTTCTTTGTCGTTGAGATGCGCGCAGTCTACGACTGGCTTGATCTCATCTGTCAGGAGAGGCCTCGCCGGCCACACACATGGCCGCTGCATACCATCATCATCGTCACGATCTTGGCTCAGCTATCTGCTTGCAGGTGTACAAGCAGAAGCGGTCGTAGCTGACGACATCGGCACTTTGCACCTGGGGATTCACGTTGTGTCTTCATTTGCTTTCCGCAGCCCCGGCGCTGCATTCAAAAAACCCAGAACCACAACGATATGAGACACTGAACCAACAGGTCAGGCTAAGCCTACCAACAAAAATGAATGCTCAATCACACCGCGTGTGTAAAAGAAACTTAAAGCGCTTCAGGTTGCTCTCCGACAGGCCGCACCAAACCCTTGTAGCCTTTGACAACCCAGCTGCCCTGGATTGAGCAACAGCACGGTGGCATCACGAGTTTTGCACTGCTTACGAAGCATCGGCGATGCCAGATGCCGAGCGCAGCGCCACACGAGTGGCAACCGGCTCCGTCTGGCGGCAGTCTGCCAAGCCTCGCGACTTGCGACACTCGTGGCGCGACTCTGCGGCGACCATCGGCGAGAAGGACCCTTGGACTCCCGCCAGAAGTTTTCGGGAAGCACTGGAAGCCAACGCTGCCATCTCCACCTGAAAAGAAACCGTCTCCTGTCTTTATTAACGGAAATCCAGCGAGGCACCTTCATTTTTGTGTTCTCCAAGGCATTCTGAACAGCTGCAGGGAGAGAAATCCTGGCGAGGATTGCTTTGTGCTACAGCTGCCAATCGACGCATCGACGCAGTCCTGCCAAGACTTGGATCCTTGCCGCAGCTTGGCCCTCGGAGTTCTTGAGAAAGTGCGGGGCTTTTCTTGGTGTAATTTCTAGGCGAAGTATCGAGGCGGGAGCCGTGCAAGAACAGTGCCCAGGGCACTGGGCACCTGAAGTGTCAAAGCATGGGGCGGAAAACTTTGGAGGTGAGACCGGGTACATGGCTGACAGCACCGCTACAATGATCACGCGGAGTGCCATCATGGCTGCATCCTTGTCCTGGTACCAGTTTCCAAGAATGAACGGATATTGCACAGCATGCTTGACACTGCCTCGCTGGAAAGGCCAGAGCAGCTTGCACGGCTGGCAACCAAAGAGCCAGCTGAGGTATCCGGGGCTCTCAGGGCTCTGGCTCGGACAAAGGAGCAGAACTGCAAGTCAGCCAGCCCTCCCGGATGCTCTTGTTTCCTCTGCGTGACAGTCGCAAATGAGACCGTCCCGACGCCCTAGTCTTCAGCTCACATGAGCAGCATCCGCGTCGCATCCGAAACAAGTACATGACAGATGCATAAAGCTGAGAACGGACATACTTTGCAGAAACAGCCCATCGCCGACAGTGCCAGCGCCAACCACCAGAAGTCACAAGCAAATGGCAAACTCAGGGGCTGCCGCCTGGCTTGTTCGATGGTTCAAGTGCTCCACGGAACGCTATGCTGTCCGAGTGACCAGCTCACCAACCACCACCGCCCCACTGACCTCCTGCCAGGCATCGGATCGCTGACTTTCCTTTGACTCTTCAGGCCGAACCTCCGCCCCAGTGACCACCCTTTGGCGCACCTGTAACACAAGGCCGAAAGGCAACAAGAGTACTGCCAATCCGACATCTGCACCCGGAAAACGCACCTGGCGGCCTAGGAGGAGGCGGTACCTCGGCCACAAAAGTCATTTAAGGCAGCACCGCACGGGCAGCCTTAGCAGACATCTCATCTCCCCTCTCAAGAACCTCCTGCTTTGTGGTCGCAAGACGTGCCCATTTAACTGAGCGCCGGCATGGCGCCGGGATGCAGGATGCAACTTATCAAGAATGCACCAGACACTTTGCTACCTCCATGCTGCTAGGCTTGATAGGGCTGTTCAAACCCGGTGTCCAATTCTCACGGCTCAAGATGATGACACCGAGCTCCTAGCCGGCAACGGAGCTGGCGGCGGTGGATTGACAGGCGACCCTTCGGGCGGCCCGGAAGGTATCAGCCTTACGCTGTCCGTCAGAACGAGAAAGACAGAACAGCTGAGAGGTTTTTAGATCTGCGCCCGTGCTTCACAGCTTCGGCTGCGGCTCTTGCCTGAGCAGAAACTGCCACTGCGAGCCAGGCCACAGCCAGACAAAAACTCCGGTGCATATTGGCCTTAGCCATTGACATTTGTCGCAAGGCCCAGAGCTTTCTGAGAAGCCGACTCGTGCAATAGATTCTGACAGCGTGGCTGGGAAACTGCTAGGTTGATGCCTGGGAGCTGGCTTCCGCAACGCTGTTCGAATCAGCCAGGATGCCAAGGCAGGCACGCTGGCACTGCAACAGGTCCGTGGGACACCCCTGCGCCGCTGCTGGCCCTGGGAGATTCAACGGAATAGCCGAATCTGTCCAGCTTTGTGCTCATCAGCAGTGTAAGTAACAAGCATGCTTCCAGGTGTCTTCGTTGGGACCATGTTTTTGTCCAGTTCTGCCTCTACAACAGCTGCATAGCGACGCCACTCGTGCTTGCAACAGACAGGCCTGTATGAGCGACTTGGCGATAGACACTGCCTCCTTGAAAAATGCAGGGCTGGATCTTCCACTTTGTCGCTTGCACGTGGCTCTGCAGGTGCAGTTGCGAAGTCCTTGCTGCCGGTCAATCGAACCTTGCAGCGATTTCCGGACTTGTCAATGTCGATGCGAGCCTGGGATCACGCAAAGAGAGGCATGCGGCATGGAGGCATGGCAAGTGCTCTAAGGTTGAGGGTCTTGCGCCACTATTCTCTTGAAATTGCCGGATGCGGGATCCTGAACACCAGCAGAGAGCACTGCAAGGCTACGGCCGACCGAACTTTCAGTGTTCATCTGTTCATGCTCATGGCCGCAGGAACCATGGCCAGTTTCTGAAGCCGAGGTGCCTTGAGCTCCGATTAGGGCTCCAGACACTGTCTTCGGCAGGTCCAAGTACTCGGATGCCTCATCCTGGCAAGATTTTACGCCTGGAGGCTGACACTCCGTGGAACACGCCAGCCTCCAACTGCATAGCTATCGTAAGCAAGACTTTCTTGGCACCTGAGCAATACTCCTGTCATTCTGTCACGCTCGGCACTGGTGAGCCTGCAGGTATGTGCCATATTGCCGAAAGCCCCGCACGGTCCACGTTGTCTGCCTCACCCTGTCAAGCACTTCTCTTCACGCTGACTTGTCGCGTACAGATGCATGAGCAGTACCGGCCTTGATGTAACACTTGCATGGATCCGTCTCAAAGTCGACGTCGATTTTGGTTTGAGTCTGCGCTTGGACTTCGTTTACTTGCGCCTTTGTTGTTCCAAAATGCTTAATGGATACTATGCATGCGGGGCAAACAACCGCTGAGGACCAGACTCCTTTCAATCCTATCACCATACCTATCCTGAGTGTGTGAGCTGCCCTTTGACACTTCTTCAGAGACCTTTGCCCTCATAGGCACGGGCTTTGAGCGTGGAATCTCCACATAGTGCGAGCTCAAATGCTTCTGCCTAGCATTGTGTCAGCGCCTCTCCCAAGAGCGGAGTCGATGACAGTCTTGGCGTGCGGCTTGGTTTGATCAATAAGCTCAAGGATGAGGTCTTTGGCCTTGAGACTCCAGGGAACGCAACGGGCCACGGGCACCCAAAATTTGAGACTCCAGGGCCGGTCCGGTCCTTCTTGACTGCCTCCGCAGTGCCTGCTACTTTCACCTGCCACCGTTGAAAGGAAGCTCTCGAGACATGAGCACTCGCTCGGCCGCACCATGCAAGGATCGGAGGTCTGATCCCTGGCATCCACTTTAAATGCCCCGCTCCTCAGCGCAGCTCAGCTCAGCTGCTGCTGGAGCACTGGGGCACTCTCAACAGCCGCATGCAGCTTAAGAGTTGCACTTCTCTCGGATTTCGATGATTGTAGCCGCTTGCTTTCCGATGACCTCATCGTACTGCTGTCGGCCATTCACACAACTGGGCAGACATCTCAACGAACTGCCTTCCCGAGAAGAGCTTTCGGTACAGCGACTTCGTCCTCCGAGGGGTTTGCCGTGGATGAGAGCACCCCTAGATTGAGGTTCATCTTCCTCGACGGATGGCTCCAGGAAGATCGGAACGTCCTGCCACGAGGAGCGTGTATTCAGCCCGGACCAAAGCCAAAGGCGACGTCGTGAAAGGCCTCGGTTGGACCTGACCTCTCATCATCCTGGCCAGTCAAGGCTTCAAGAACTGATCCACTTGCTGATTGCCGGTCCTCCCGCTCTGCAACCGCCCAACCTGTCGTTCATCACAATGGCACACAGGCACACTCTGCTCCATGCACACACCAGGAGTTGCAGAAATGCATATGAAAAAGTATCTGCTCACATACAGGACGCACCTTACCTGTTCTACAAGAGTCTGCCTCAAGCTCATGAATCATGAGCAGAAAATGTGGACTCCCCAGGATCGCATATCGTGCCAAGAACAATACCCCCCTCTCTCTGGAGGCTGCGGAGCTCTGGCTCTGGCAGCATCTGGGCACCGAAAACCCAAAACTGGTGCGCAAAGCCAAGCACTGCACGGGAAGATGCTCACAGTGGCAGAGGCTTAAACTCTGAACGAATCATTCTCCATGGTTTGCAAGCAATCCCCGCGCCGAGTTCTAGGCACTGTGAGACGCACCTCATGCATTATCATATCACCGCCTCTGCCTGCTTCAAGAAAATTCATCCTCTGCTGCATCTGGACAAAGAACAGAGTGAGAGAGTGTGAGAGAGAGGAAGAAAAACGTAAAAAACGAAACGAAGAACCTTCAAAAAACAGACCGCGACGGAAAAGTGCGGAGGGTGAGATACACACAGATAAAATCAACAATGTTAATCTCATTTTCAGAAGCCCCCTGAATTAGAAAAGAAGCTGCTCGCCTGAGCTCAGGTCAAGGCCATCTGCTTTTTGTTTAGGGGCTTTGGAAGTAGATGCTGTTACGGACATTTCGTTGCTATGTTTACAGGTGGTTCAGGGCAACTACTGCCATCTGGTTGCAAAATTTGAAGGCTTTCGAGGAAGTACATCTGGCTGCTGTTTTGGAGGCAAGGACATATGGTTGCTACTTTGAGATGGCTACGGCTACGCCTGTGCCAGACCGAGGCTCAGAAGAGAGAAAACTCGAGAATCCCGCGGAGCTTCAGATTCGGTCCTCATGGAATATCCACAAACCCGGGTCTTTGGCAACAACAAACCCCTGCTTTGTAAACCTCGTTCCTGCAAAGTGTGGCTTTTGGTGCACAATAACGGGTCCGAGCGCTTATTGGTATTCCTTTCGAAAGGCAGAGCTTTCCAAAACCCACCTTTGCTGCTCGGAAACTGCGAAGCCTTCTTCCTGTAGCACGACTACTACAACGACTACGACTACAAATGCGACTACGACTACGACTACTACCACCACCACCACCACCACCGCCACTACCACTACCCCTACCACTACCACTACCACTGCGACCACTACTACTACTACTACTACTACGACTCGACTAGGACTACGACTACCACCTACCACCATCACCACCCCCACGACCACGACCACCACTGCCACTGCCACTGCCACTGCCCCTGCCCCTGCCGCTGCCGCTGCCGCTACCGCTACCGCTACCGCTGCCGCTACCGCTACCACTACTTCTCGCTCTCGCAGAGAGCAAGCAAGAAACAGTGAGCAAGTGTCATGAGTCGGGTATGACACATCCTGGCAGAATGAAGTCTGTATATACCACGAAACAACGGACCAAACACAATCCCATGATCGGTGCCATGACACCGTGTGATGTTTCGTTCTTCATTTTGCTCGTTCTTTGATCGGTGCTTTCCTCGTGGTTCAGTGTCGCAGTTAATCTGCAAACAAGGGCCCATCCGATGCACATGTTCACAAACAGTCAACAGCAACCATTGCGCCTGTGTCTCGACCATCGAAAGAGCCCATGCTGCCTGAGCATGGGTTAGCCATTGACGAGCTGCCACAATCACGACTGCAATTGCGGCGCCACAATGTAGTCTTTCATTGGACTGACTGATAAAAGAAGTCTACAGGCAGTAGGCTGTTTTGGCCCTTCGGCGGCCAATTGGGCCTTCGGGTTTAGGGTTTGCCAGGGTTTGGGGTGTTGGGATTTGAGGCTCAAACCTTTTATGAATGACCCAACGACAGTGACCCCACAGCCCTTGCATATCGGTCAATATGCAGTTCCCTCCGTGTTCACGTTGTTCTTTATCATGCCTAGCCTTTGATGTTGCCGGTTTCTGTTTTCACTGCTAGTGCTGGTGTGGAGGTGCCGGTGGTGCGGTGGCGAGGAGGCGAGTAGCGTGTTGTGCACTGCAGTGCTGTGCTCCGTGGTCTGCGCAGCTGTGGTGAGCAATGCCTTTGTGTGACACAATGTGCAGTGCCAAGGTGAGCACTCCTGCCGTGCCACACGGTGTTCAGGTGGCGATCTCGATGCTGTTGTTGCTGTTGTGCATTCTCGTAAACATAATCAAACTTGCAATGAACACTACATGGCTGCGATCACAGTGTGCATATTCCGACATCGCATGGAGCCATTTCACGATGGGTCCATCAGTTTCTTGTTCAATTGCAAGCTCGCGAATGAAACATCCAAACAGATGGCAATCGAAGTATGACGCCTCTCACTTTGACCTGCTCCGGAAGTAGAAGCATAAGCAGTTCGCAGACACTGCAGACCATCTTCTCAGTACTATGTGAAAAACGTCTTGTGAGAACCTTGTATCTGGTGACAGTCTTCTCGCTGTGCGCAACTACACATAACACAGACCTTCGGAAGAAGCCCCTGGCAACGTCCATGCTGTCTGAATATCCGGGAAGTACAAACGACCCATCAGGAACACCGAATGGATTTGAACAGCTCGGGCTGCAGCCGCCATCTGGTGGAGGACCTGGCACGCAGACGCAGCAAACGAGCAGAGGGCAGAACAAGCGGTCCTTGCCTGGCCAGCCTGGAGCCTGCGGAGGCCTCCAACTTCTGGCATTGCCATCAATTGCG
Organism: Symbiodinium sp. CCMP2592; assembly: GCA_905221615.1. Taxonomy (NCBI): domain Eukaryota; class Dinophyceae; order Suessiales; family Symbiodiniaceae; genus Symbiodinium; species Symbiodinium sp. CCMP2592. The sequence continues at coordinate 260,869 of CAJNDT010006045.1, read as the reverse complement.
ATGGCATGGGCTGAGCGCACGACACACCCCCCCACTGGTTCCAGGCCATGGGGTGGCCTGTGCATAGGCATGCAAAATCAGACGTGGTCTCGAGAGAGTTAGCAGCAATGCAGGCACAAAGCTCCCAAATTCCCAGCTGGTTTGCTGCCAACTTTTGTGGGACCAGCGACCACCGTTGCCGGTGTCTGTCAAGATGCAGTGGACATCGGAGGATCGACGGCGTGCATCTGGTGTTATGCCAGACATGCCACTCGGAATAGGTTCGGAAGCATCTGCCCCACAAGAACTGTCTCAGCAGCAACTTTCACCAGATGCAGGCTGCCCGAGAAGAACACGGCTCTCCCAACAAGCGACGGGGGGCAACAGCGAATCGGGACTGTAACCGGTTAGAGAGCAAACTTGCGAACGAGGAGCAACAGGAGGAGGAGGGCGACAACGAGAAACTAAGAAACGCACCAGCAGACCAGGCACTCTCACCCCTGCACAATAGGTCTTCGCGAGCGCAATCCACAGGTTTAGCTGGTGGTCTCTGGGTCCCGACCTAGAAGCTCAAACAAAAACTCAACCCACTTGTGAGTTTTTGGTAAATTTCTTCAAGCAGCTTGCTCGCGATGATGAGGATTGTATTAAACCTTCGGACCCCAATGCCCCAGAAATAGGTATGTGGATGCACCAACACAGCTCAAACAGTCACTCTTGTCGGGACCTGCCAGACTGGTACTGGATATTACTGGCTGACGCGTTGAGCACAAGGCATGCACCAGACTGACCGCGGTTAAGTCAGTGTGTGGGAACCAGACCGTACTTGATGCTCATCCGACCGGGCAGCCTCTTTGCACACACCACTGTCCATATCACAAACGTCTGGCTGCGTCATGCTGTCTCTCGACCGAAGATGGGTATAAGCTGGGGGTGGCTCCTGACACGTTCAGCCCGTTCCCCGGCGTATGGGCAGGGGAAAAGAACGTGTCCGCAAAGTGTGAACACGTCATGTTGCTATTGTCTCTCGCCTTGTGCAGGTGGGGGCCCGCTTGGGGTCGCCCCGCCCTGCCAGGAGCGCCACATCTCGGCCCACTGAGCAGCTGCCTGAGAGAAGCTGAAGCCAGCGAGGCACGGCCAGGAACGGTTGCGCTTCAGATTGGGCTCCAACATCGTTTTGCGAGGATGACGACGACCTGGCTCAGAGGACAAATGGGTGCAGCGCCAGTCTCAGGCTTGCACCAGCTGCAGCCGCGCTGCGACGACGAAGAGCTTTGCCCTCCTAAGAACATCCCAACATACCATTCCAGCTGAATCAAAGAATTCCAGGTTCCATGGCAACCAAGGCCGTCGCGCTTCTTCTTCTTTTTCTTCTTTTTCTTCTTGTCTTCCTTCCCAGCTGCGATAAACTGAGGGACAGAGGAGGACGGAGTGAGCAGCTACAGGAATAGAGGCGAGAGAGCTCAACAGGGATCATACGGGCATCCTCTACAGCGGCTTGTTGCGCGTGCTGCGCCTGAGAATGACGTGAGCTAAAGCGGAAACCTGCACAGGCTTTCCTCTTCTCGTCTGAGGCTCCGGCATAGTCCCAGTAGCTAGCTGCGGCAGCAGCATACGCGCCCTTGGCTCGCTCTGTGCTGAAAGTTCGTGTCGGAGCTAGAGGGCTGAATGAACAGACGGCACAAGAAACGTTTTGGCTGTCTCGCTGATCTGGGTGCACCAACGTAGCCAGCATACGGGCCCCAAGCTGCTGCAGCACCTCTTGCCGGCAAAAGGAAGATGTGGTCAACTAGAAGGAACCCTAGTCCGTGCAATCTTGTAGACAACACTGACACCTCGCCCTCTCCTTCGCTCACCTAAACATGCAAGTCTTTGACAGTCTCTTGCTGGGCTGGTCGCCAAAGTCGTCAGCTCGCTCTTCGTCTCGACCGTCTTTGTCTCGTTTTCGTCGACCTTCGTTGTTCTGGCACTGACTGGTCGCTTCTTTCGGAACTTCGAAATGCTAAGACTCCTGCGGCTACCACCTGACTGCTGAAAGGAGACATCTGCAGATCACCACATGTCGGCCCATGCCTTCGCCATGTCGACTCCGAGACCGACGATGGTCGTCACCCCGACCTTCAGCTACTAGAACACAATTGCGCAAGAAGCTTCCTTCGCCATCAAAACAGGCGAATCGGCGAACTTCCATGCGGCAAGCAAGAAACCTCTCTTCCACTCAGGAACTACAGCCGAAATGAATTATGCCTTTGTCAGCACTGGCCTCCTGAGCGCACACGTCTTCCTCGAGATCTGCTCCGCGCAGAATACATGGCAGCGTGACAGAGGGTCAGTAGGCTCTGTGAACGGCTGGACGCACATACGGGACAGTACATGTTGCTTTGCAATGCAAGGTCAGTCCACCCACCGTGCCGGAATGTGACTACCAGCATCCGAGCTTGCTGCCCGCAGAAGGCGCTTGTGTCTGTCTGTGTTATTAAGCTAGTCAGTTAGTCGCTCTGTATGTCGCTAAGTCCGTTCTTGGTCTCTCGGAATGTGACTGGACCTGGAGATGAGAACAATTACGATGTGACCCTTACCCATGCTTGTCCGAGATGCATGGCTGCAGGCCCGGGGCAACGGATCGCAACCCTTCCATGCATCACATAGCTCACACTCGATTTGAAGCATGCACACAGCGAGAGGCGGTGCGGCGTGCAAAAATGAAGACACGACGCCCTGTAGACCTTTTTTGCCTGTGTCTTGAATCGTTTGGAGCATCCTGTACGTGTAAAATGTCTGTTTGTGTACATATACACATGCAGACAGACAGACAGACAGACGGACGGACGGACGGACGGACCGACGGACGGACAAACAGACAGACACACAGACGGACAGCTCACAGACACACAGACGGACAGACGCACAGGCACACAGACACACAGAAAAACAGACGGCCAAACAGACAGACAGCCAGACAGACCCGCTTATGTGTGTCTATTTTCATACCTACACATTTACACTTGGTATGTCGTTTCTTATTGATCTTTGTAAACTCTCAAGTAGTGGCATGTGTCCATGCCAACCTTAATACTCGGTTTCGCATTCAACTAGTGCAAACTTTCAGTATCATAGAGTCGGGCAGATATACATGACTCCTGACTCGAACAGGAATGTGCTGGGTCAGCGATGTGCGTATGCCTGCATGCATACTCTACAGACTTCGTATGTATGCATACATGTACGAAATTCTGCAATGACTGGCTTCAGCGGTCATCAGATCTTGACATCCGGGTCAGACTCCGCACATGTCTATGCAACACATATCAGCAATGCACACACCAAGCGACTCGCAGCGTCGCCTTCTAAACGGCTCAGGAGCTTCAAGACTCAAGACTCTGTTCTGACCCTGCGGACATCCTCTGGTGGCAATGCATACACAGTCTTTTCCACAATGCTTGGGAAGGGCTCCGGCAATGTTTAGCCTAAGCCACGTCCACGGGAGTAAAGTTGCTTCTGCATGCTCTGCCAGTACTGGCGCTCCAACTCCTGGAAAGCGACTTCGAAGCACTCGAGCCATGACGCTATGCAAACCCCCCTCCCCGGAGGCCTGTGTCCCCGGCCCTGGCTTGACCTACACGGCAAACAGATCCACAGACAAACACGACCACAACGACGACGATGACAACGGCTGCAAATAGCCGCAATACTTTCAATACCTTGCCTTGCTCGGTTGCGCCGAGCTGGATTTCTTGTCCTGGGCACTGCCGGCTAAATACGGCAGTCGCAGACAAGCACAGGTTTGCCCACTGCACGTATTCAGACGTATTCCCTGCATATTACACCGACGGGTCCTTCTCAGCCCCCATGAGGCGGAGGAATTTCGCTTTGTCAGCAGAAGAGTCAAAAGAACTCTGCTCCCATGATGTCCTCCAGTGGCGAGACTGGGCTCATCATAGGAAGACCAGACACGCGATCACTAGATCACGCCTTTCCCAGGCATTCTCCACTGGTGCCGAAACCAGCTTGCTGGGCTCATCCTCAGATCCTCCAGACTCCTGACCCAAGACTTGCACTGGATGAGTGATACTGGGGCGTGCATGCTCCGTATCAAGGACATACCAAGCAGTAGATATTCCTCAGCACATTGGGGACTGACTTCGCGATGCGTCGAGCTAACTGGATCTTTCGCCTCGCTGCCGGCTTTGGGCTTGGGCTCTTCGCACTTCGCGGTTGCGAAGAGTGCCTGCACACAGACAATTACTTCAACAATCGATTCAAGCTTCTAGTCAGGCACATTTCTACGAGACACGCAACACGGGCTTGTAAACACACAGCCACACATGCACACATAGATGCATACAAATTACCGTACAAAGAAACCATCCATCCATCCATCCATCCATCTATGCCTACATACATACATGAAGCCGTCCATCTGTCCATCCCTCGATCCGTCCATCGTCCATCCATCCATCCATCCATCCATCCACCCACCAGCCAGCCAGCCATCCATCCGTCCAAGCATGCATACTTGCATACGTACATACAGGCCTTCATCCATCCATCCATCCATCCGTTCGTCCGTCCATCCATCCGTCCGTGCATACATGCATACATGCATACATGCATCCATCCAACCATCCATCCATGCATCCATCCATCAATCCATCCCTCTGTCCGTGCATGCATACATGCATGTACACCTGCATGCTGCACACGAACATGCATTCACACATACACAGGCATCCGAACACAAACACGCCAACACACACACACACACACTCGGGCGCACACACACACACACATGCATGCATGCATGTTTATATATATATATATATACATACATACATACATACATATATATATATATATATACATACATACATACATACATACATATATATATATATATATATATACATATACACACACATATATATATATATATATACATATATATATATACATATATATATATATATATATACATATATACATATATACGTATATACATAATTACATACTATATACATATGCAATATACTAACCAATATATATATATGTAATGTATATATATAGATAGATAGATAGATAGATAGATAGATAGATATATAGAAATGTATATATATATATATATATACATATATATACATATATACAGATATATCCATATATACCTTTCACACACAGACATTGTGTACGTCAGTCTGCTTCTTCTTCTTGTACAGCAGAACATGTAGCCTCTTGAAAACGTATGTCTGTCAACATGTCACAGAACCAGCGGTCGGAGCGAACGCCCTCACACCTTGCGATTTTCTCGCTGCTGCTTGCGCTTCTCTTCCCCTGCCATCCTGTTTGGAGTCCTGCAAGAGCTTCTGGCTGTTCATGCACGGGCAGTGGAAGCAAGCCACGTCCTGGACCTCGCTCGTCGTCGAGGGCGCTCCGAATCATAATTGAAAGCAATGCCCTGCTTTTTGTTCCTGCGCAACTGCGCAGCACTGTGCCCGAGAGAACGCTCCGAAGCACATCTGTCCTCTCCGTCCAATCTTCGGCCGAACTCATGACCGTGAGGAATCGGCACGTTTTGACAGCCGAAGTCACGGCATGTATTCTATCAGACTCTCATGTTGTTGGCACACCCTTGAGGACTAACTTACTTGTGAACTGCAAGTCTATCTGTGCAGTACACGCGCTTTGGTGACGCAAGTCGGCTTGATGCGCCTGTGGGGTTTAGGGTGTGCAAAGAGAAGTGTCGAACAAGTGGATTCGTCAGCCTCTAGGTGTACTTACCCACTGGCTAGAGTCCTTGTACTCCAGCTTCGGCGGCGCTGCACGCAGAAAGACTACACATGTGTATCAGGCGGGCTGAGACAAGGCCATCATCAGAGGAAGGCAGTGATCGACACAGCTACACACCTCAAGTTGGCAGTCGCAATGTTGGCAGCAGGGCGTACTTCAGGGAAGTCCGCAGTGATCGGCAGATTTTCAGTCACTGGGATGGTCTGGGCTGCGACATGCCTCGCCTCTGATTGTCACTGTTCGCACTCCCCGACACACGAACCAGAGCCACATTAGCTCCGCTTGAACAGTGCTGGCCCCGAGCTCAACGAGAACAGCCGCTAGTTTGATTGCACCCAAGACTCAACCACTCGCTTAGCTGGCGGGCTGGAAATATGGCATAGCATCGGTCTCTCGGGCCCCTCGCACCACTCAACATCTCACAGGAGTCTGAGTTCTGCCGCGAATACGCTTCTGTACATGCGGCCTTCTCATGCTGAGGCTCGATGGCTCGGGACCCTTAAATCAGACTTGGGTGGAAAATTGAGTCCAGGAGCCTTTCGCGCCAATGTGCGAGACATATGACACATGTCTCGAAGCGAGACAGCCGTAAACTTCCCCAAACAACAGTTCGAGACAACCGACAGGCTGCTGGTGCCACCGATCCAAATCAGCGCATGATGCCGGGCCAGTCCAGAGACAAGTACACATCTGCGTCTGGCTCCTTGAGCGTTGGGCTTGTGGGTGTTCTGTAGTTACCAGCCGTGCCAGCGAGGTACCAGTAGTCCCACTGCTGCAATGCTTACACTACGAGGGCGAACGTTCGCTTCTTCGTTCGAGGCTTTATGCGGTTGCATGCTCCTTCTCAACTATTGCTGCCAGATGACTGCATGACCAGCAGTGCATTGCGCATGTGTCGACTCCAAGTCTCACCCATGTCTGCGAAACCATGACTTGTGAAGCTTGCTGAGCTGTTTATCCACATCCACTCTTGCTTCAGGCTCTACTCTCGGCATGCATTCATGCCGTTGCAAGCATAATCCCCTGCCTGCACTTGAAGCTCGGATTAGCTGGCAGGACTATGTGGGCCGAGCGCTGCGGCCGAGGGACACCGGAGTAGCTGAAGGAGGGCGGCGACTTCTCGATCTCCTCCGCCAAGTCGATGAGCTCTCCCTCTCTTCCTTCATGCCTTAGGAAGGACTTACCAGCACCACTGTCTTCATCATGGGCTCTCTCCCGCACGCGTCACACACCCACTTTCTCGTTCAGCCAAGGCACAGGTATTTGATCTTAGATGCAGAAGGTGCGCGGACGACAATACTCAGACATTACTGGTTGATAGCGTCAAGGACCGACTGCGTCACTGCAAACCTGTAAAAGAGTGCAATCAGGAAACTTGCAGCAGGAACTGCATCTTCTTCGTCAACTTGGGCTGCTTCTCCCCTTCGACAAACTCGAAGACGGAGGCCTTCATGCTGCTTCGCCGAATGCTCTTCGGTCCTCTCCTCAAACGCCCGCCTTTTGCCGGATCTCTTCGTCAGTCATTCCCCTCTCCCTCAACTCCTGCATCAATTTTTAACTCAAGCACGATGCCCGTGTTGGCAACATCCAGTATGCTGTTCAGCAGAAGACACAGGCATGATAGATTCAGCAGGCGGTCATTCATGAGGATCTTCTCGGCATATGCGAAGCGCATCTGTCAATGCTGGCGCAAGACATGCCGACTCCAACTTCGCACGCAGTTTCAAGGACCTCTCTTTCGGCCAATTTGTAGTCATAGGGGTTCCTGAGCCGCCCGTGAAGCATGCCAAAGGTGAGTGCTGGCACGTAAGCGAACTTCCCGACCGAGTCACCAGTTCGGATTCTCCTTGTATCCAAACTCTGTCATGTAGCCTTCCTTCTGCCACCACCACCTCAAGTGCTGGAAAGAACGGAATCCCATCACTTCTGGCCGGGACAGGATCCGAAAGTGACGACAAGCGACTTGTTCATCATGGAGTCCTTCCACTCGTCCGAGCCTCTGATAACCTCCTTGTGGGATCCTGTCACGGAGATCCGCCTGTCAGTCAAAACTTCTCAGGCACCACTGCACTGTACCAAGGAAACGAACAGAGCGCGCCTGGCTGACAAAGCAGGCTCACGTGTTGCCGGACTGACACCAACAAAGTCCAGCGTCTTCTGAACGCCTCCGCAATCCCACAGATGCACAGTCCAGGCATGGAGGCCTCGCGACGCTGTACTGAGGCGGTTGCTGCATGCCAGCCATGCGGCGGCTGCAAGTGCAAGGAGCACCGGACCTTGGCTTACAAACACCACGCAGAAACAGGTCTGCATCGCCATGCAGCAAAGCAGCGTTTGTAGATGCTACCCTTCGACATCATCAACACAAAGCGAACTGAAGAGCAGCCTGTGTGCTCGAGCCGAAAGAGGCAAAGCAAATTTGAGTGCACCTGTACCTCGCTCTTCAATTATCAGAGGACGTCTGCAAATGCTGGATTTCTACGTTCCGGTATGCGCAGCGGCTGTCCCCTCTCCCTTTGGAGACCGAGAAGCGCCCTTGCGATCTACGCCGGGACAATTGAGAATCCAGGCTGCACCTGTCGCTAACGTCAGTTGTCTCATGAAGGCTGCACCGCACCGGGCTTGTTGCTCACACTGATCGATCTGAACTCGTCCTGGCTTTGCCAAGTCAGACATCCTTGGACGGCACTCGGCAAACGCGGCCCGGCCTCTGTCATCAATGGAGCAGCGTCATCTTCAAGCTCCAGTGATGGTGGAGGGGGAGGCTCCTTGCCATCCTGAGGCAGAGCCGCCACAGATCCGACCTCGTGCCTGGAGTTACACCTCGACTTTGACCTCCTCGCCGCACATTCCCTACTGAATTTCAACCCATCCTACAGCCACCAAACGAATCCTGGTATGACACGCTTGCGAGGAAGAGGAGGTATGAAAGAAGTGGCAGTCTGTAATTAGCAGGCTTGGTTCGATTCGGGAAGGCCGGGATACCACTCCGGGCCGTACGTGGCGCGGCGTTTTCCCTTACGCGACTCGAGCAAATCCCGGAAGTGTGTGTGCAAACGGGAAATGTGGCGGCTCTTGCGCTACAGCAGCAGCATCAATTAGAGTTGATCTCAAAGAGTCATTCACAAGCTTCCCCACAGCCGTTTCAACCGCTGCTCTAAGGCTCCCGTTGCAAGAACATTCAGTGCTTGCATGTGTTCGTGTTTCAGGTGCATCAACACTTCGGCACAGTGAGTCAGCCCTACCTCCAGGACGCCACACTGGACGATTCGGATCGGCACAGCTGGGCGACCAACCTGAGTGCTTACCAGCTGATCCCAAACAAGATGCCGCCAACATGTAGCCTGATTGCTGGTCAGGAACTCTGGTCCCCAATTCACCGATCTCCCTCACCACGCGCATGCCTTTCGAGGTATGATCTAGATTCTAGATCCCTCTGCAGCTGCGAACCGTCTTAAACGATTCATGAACTGCCTTTCATGACCGTGCCGAAGCAAACGTGATGGTTTGTGAAGGCTCTCTGTTGCCTTGGTGGAGAGGCAAATGAACAAGCATCAACTGAGCGCTATGACTGCTGAATAAGACCGCGGCGATAACGTAATCATCCAAATGGAGGAGTTGGTATTCTTGCCCCAATTGCACATTGCCTTGAATGCCGAACTATTTGGTGTTTGGCGACTGATGAAGCCTGAGGTCGAGTACGAGATCACCATCGCGCAGGAAACTGATCTCGAAGTTCTCGTCTGGAAACGCCTTCAATATGACTTCCGTCTCCACGGAGCGCGTGCAACGCTAGGTCAAAAAGATGCGCCTCTCCATATATACTCAGTCCACGGGTTCTTCCCGTGCCGTCCAAGACATCACCACCTGTCAGAAGAGGTACGGTGAGTCGGTCTGTCACATTGAGTGGTATAGTCACCTGCTATGGCACACCCCGACTTGATCAAGTGGATGTTCGTGTTCTGGTAACCTGGGGGTAAAGTTGCACGTCGCAGGCTCGGGTCCGGACATTGTCACTGTCACAGCTCAACATCTGCCGCCCAAACGCCGATAATGCGCTCCTTTATTCGGTAGCCTTTGCCTCAGCATGTCGTTAACCATTCTAGAGCCTGGTCTGTTGCCCCATTCGCGTTCTGCTGCTTTGCGCCGGGCACAGCTGAACGAAGTTCTCACATGTCAAAGGGACCTCGGAACACAGGTCCAATCAGAATCTAAGAACGGTTGCTCCAGAACAGCATAAAGCCAGCTCCAGGCAACTCGAGAGTCCGAGAAATTCACGGTGTCTGAATATAAGCCCACGATGATGCGCCCGGCATAGCGATTGCCGATGCCGATGTCCAGGTAGCACCTTGCAAGCAAGTGATGGAGTGATGACACTTCGCCCCGAAGACCAGCTGTTGAGGGGCACGCCTGTCCCTGACCAGCTTCTCGTATGTCCTTATTGCATCAATCTTAGTAGGCTTGGTTTGCATGCCCAGTCAAGACACTGGCGTAGCGTGACCCTTTTTGCTGCATGCGGCAAGCTCCTGGTCATGCAAGGTTGTCTTGCTGCCACAGCATTCTCGGACCTGCGGACAGCTTTGGACTTTAAAAAGATGCCTCGTCAGCATGCCCGAAACCCTTTGCGATGTTGCGAGCTCCGCTGGCTCGCTTCTGCTGGGTCGAAAGTTGGCCCCCTCACTTCGAGTCGTCACCACCGAATCTCGATGCCACTTGGAAACCAAACAAGGCGAAGAAGAGGGATCCAGCGAATGAGGTGTACACCCACTGATTCTCCTGCCCAACGTCTCAGGCTCCAGGTCGCACTAGGTTGCACCATCAGCTGGGGAGCTTCACTCACACACGTGGGCATGAGTCCTCATCGAAAGCGGAATAACTGCCTTTGTACGGCGAGTAATCCTTGGATAACTCATCCGCCTGTGTCCCTCCTCCTGCCTCTCCTCCCTCTCCTTCGCTTTTCTTCTCTTCTGTGAGTCTGAAGGCTCCATGTCCCTCACTCCCATCTTCGTCTTTTTCTTCTTTCGTCTTGTATTGCCGCATTGACGAGGGGTCCACGCCCCCACCCACACCCACACCACAACTCATCTTCCTCATTTCTCCCTGCAGCTCAATCACTCACTCTCCCACTCACTCAATCCCTCGCTCTCTCCCGCTCTCTCCTGCTTGCATGTTCTCCCGCTTGCCTCCTTGCCTACCTATCTGTCTCTCGCTCCCTCTCTCTCCAGATTGCAATGTAAATATGTGCGGCCTGAAAGCATCCGCTTGTGCAGCGACTTCGCCGACAAACCAGCCCGCCGTACCCAAAAAAACCGGGACGTGTCCTGCGTGTGTCCTTGCAAAGACTGTGAAGATTTGCGAACAGTCTGCCTTTTCACGACGAAGTCCTCGTCGGCGATTCCTTCCACGCCGGAAGGAAACCGGGCGAGCAAATCTTCAGGCCTGCGATCCAAACTGCCTCACACTCCGAGATGTTGAAAAAACTGCAATGAAGCACCCCGAGTGATAGAAGGAAGGTTTCGACAACGACAAAAACAACAACCCCGCTGTCAGCTCTTCAAAGAACACCAAACCATTCACAAGAACGGCCAGTAAGCCGAAAGCAACATCTCGGCATCCTCACATCAAGCTTGGGACGATGCTGACATGTGGCCACACACCGCACACGCTGATGACTGCGGATGCATCTTTCACTATGCGTATGTTGGGCTGGAGCAGAGCTTCGCGAAGACTGCCACAAGTGGCGATTCTACAGCACACAAAACGTGACTGTTGAGCCTGGCAACAACCAAAGCAAATATCCGCCCGGTCTTGGAACCCATTGCGACGACCGCGCGAAAAAAACTACCGGTCGCCAATTACTTGCAAATGCTGCGAAATATGCACCAAGGTGACATGCTGTCCGGCTGCGCTTCTGGACTCGCATGCCTGGGCACGTGGCTTTGCTTGTCGCTGTGTGTCGTAATGGTCCTGGGCTGGTGGTCTGAAAAAAAACAGATCAAAAACGGCGCATGCCACTTTCCGAGCATGGCTTCCCTCGAGGCCACGATACGTAAACAAAGTAGGCTGGGATGCAGCCACCGATCCCAACAGCAGCCTGGCGCAAGTTGCTGAGCAGCGTCTGGAATTACGATATGTAGCAACATACAGCCGTGAGTCCTGCACAAACGGGCAGCACAGCTTCATGACTCACTGTTGTGCTGCTAATGTGACGGAGCAACCGGCCCAACCCATCTAAATTGATTCGCAGTCGACCTGACAGCGGCAATCGGTTTGGTAGGGCAATGCTTCTTGCGCCACCCATGGCTGCCAAGCTCCATGCCCAATTTGGCGAGCTGCATTGGCGAACATGGCAAAGGTGATTCTCAACCCTTTGCGAAAATTTAGCAATGCCATGCTGAATTTGCTCGGTGTATGTAACCTCCTGATAATGCCGCATCCATGCACAACAATTTTTTTGTTGAGCCTGTGAACAACATGAGTCTACAAGACCAGTTGTTCAACTCATACGTGAACTTCAGTGGCTCAAAGCTACGAGCAGTGATGCGGCACACGAGTCGCGGTTTGGGATCATGTTGGCGGTGTCCCCCAGTCCTCTGGTCCGATGCATCATGCGGACGTGGCGGTTCTCGCAGGAACAGTCATACCGCAAAGCATGATGCTTTGAAGCATTCCCAAGCTTATACCACTCTTGCAACGCTGCACTATAACCTTTACCCAGTAACTGTCCAACAGAACACCCTGTGCAACACAACACCCGCATGCGACAAAGGCAACGAAACCGAACTCCTGAATGGAACATCCCCATGTACACATGTTTATATCTATATATATATATATACATATGTTTTTCGGCGGCCCTATGCAACTTGCTCAACAACAACTCCGCAAGAACTCAGGTCTGTGAGAGAACTACGTAGGAGTGCTTCCAGGAGTGTCTTGCACGTTGGCAACCTCACTAGAGTACTCCCAAAATGGCGGTCTACAGCTGTTCTGTGAGCTTGTAACTAAGAGTATTATGGGAAGGTAGGGCTGTGAGAGGTTGGGGGTCTAGAGGACTTTAAAAGCCAGCGCCAAAGTAACTTGAGGCACTGTTTTGTCCAGTGGACCTTATGCCTGCCTGGCCTGAAGCCTGCTCCTACCGTTCCTCCTCTGTACGCAAAAGACCTAGTAAAGCAGCAGTTCCGTTTTATACTGTTCGGATGGGATCGAAGAACGTCCCCGAAAAGCTTCAGCTGTGCTTTGTGGATGTGGTGTGTGAAAGGTGGTTGCGCAGTGAGTGCTCTCACTTCCTGGTTGGCGTAGGTGCGTGCTGTGGGGTTGAGCACTTCAGTGTAGTAGGTGCTTTTGCAGTAAAGGATGAGGGACTGTGAGTGGAATGCTTCGAGTCTGTGGTAGTCTCCGGCTGTGAGCGCTGCGGAGTCTAATCCGTACATCACCAGTGGAATGAAAACTGCGTCGTATATTCTGAGCTTCCACTTCAGTGTGAGGTCCGTGTTGCGCCAGAATTGGTGTAGTGAGTGGACGTGTTTGCGGGTTTTAGCAAGCCTTGTGGTGACGTCTTTGTGGCAGGAGCCATTGCTGCTAAGAGTGACTCCAAGGTACTTGGCATGTTGTTCGATGGTGAGGGGGGTGCCGTCTGTGAAGTGGATGGTGTTCTGTGAGGTGGGTATATATATACATATACATAGGAGCCAACTTATTATGAATACTATTACATTTGACAATGCACACGGGGCGCACGGCACATATATATATATATATATATATGTGCAATTTATGTCTACAAATATATCTATACACCTATATATATGTACATATATAGACCATTTGTGTACATATATACAGACATATATATATATATACAAATCTATGTACATACAAACAGATATGTTCATATATAGAAAAAATACAGATATAGAAAAATACACAAAACAGAGGGGTAATGTTATATCCCCTGCATTTCGTATCTTGCACAGCAAAACACACATTCACCATTTCATCATTCATCCTCGATACAAGCCAATTTCCCATTTCACCATTTCCTTCCGATCCGTTCTTCAATTCACTCCCCCCCACACACACACTTTTCTTGTGACAAACCAATCTCTTTTGGTTCTTTCTTCAGCGAAAACCTGGGAAACCACGTGTCACTTCAATGCTGTGGTGCCTAAGAAAAATTGATTTGCAAGGGCACGAAGCACGGCAAGTGAGCAACAATTCTGAACGTCTGCTTATATTCGAACAATCTGGACTCAGAGCTATACCTTTGTGCTTTCTGCGGTTTTGTCTTCTTCCAACCTTCCTTTAGACCTCCTTGCAAGCGCCGCTCAAACCCTCAGACTCTCCTTCAAGCTCCTCTTCAAAAGTCTGAAAAGGGCAGCTTTAAAGCTTGAACTTGAGGGGACTTGAAGAAGTGACAGCTCAAAAGGGCTTCAAGAAGGAAGCTTCAGAGAGGAACTGTCGTTTGTAGGGTCTCGAGACGCAGACAGCTTTGAGCCTCCGAAACCTTGCAACATCTGGAAATCCTCAGGGGGTGGGTTGGGCCCCAGACAGCCGGGTTCAGGGTTGCCCCAACCCCAAACCCTAACCCCAGGGTTCCAGGTTCGGGTCAACCCCCACGCCAACCCTGGATTCCGGAGCTGGGGTTGAAACCACAGGGTGAGGGTTGACGGTAATTTCGAACTTCCACCCCAAGAAAGCTGAAACAAAACGCAATCACGAACACAAAAGAAGAAGAAGAAGCCACACGAAATCGCTTTATGGGGGGGAATCCGAAAAAATGAATTGCAGAGCTTCCACTCCCTCGAACTTGCCTCAGTACGCTTGCAGCCTTTTGAAGAGGATGTCGCCGCGGAGTAGAGCAAATCTCTGAGACAAAATCAAAAAGCGAAGTCTGCCAGATCCGTCTTCTGGAAAAGCCCAACGGGTGGGTTGGGTCGGGAAACACTTTTGGCTACAACCCTGTGCAGGCGAAGTTCAAATCTTGGGGACCGGAGCCAACACAGCAGCCGCAGCTGAGGACGTTCACAGCTGCGCGTTCTCGTGGTCTGCATGCCACTACTTTACGCCTGGCAGTGCTACTTGACACGTTCGCTGCTGCAATAAGGGGTGCATTGCAGAGCTTCCACTCCCTCGAACTTGCCTCAGTACGCTTGCAGCCTTTGGAAGAGGATGTCGCCGCGGAGTAGAGCAAATCTCTGAGACAAAATCAAAAAGCGAAGTCTGCCAGATCCGTCTTCTGGAAAAGCCCAAAACCACCGCACTGGTGAAAGCGAAGCTTCGCCGCCAATACTGTTAATAAAGTGCCATGCATGAAAACCAACCTGCGAGGAGCAAGAAGTGGCCCAGTTTGGCCGGCCGCTCCACAGCAAGAAGAGAAGAAAAAGAACGTCGCGACTGGAGCCGATCGCGGAGGCCCACATGCACACAAGCAGCAAACAGCTTCTCCAGCAGCTGCCTGTAGGTCAGCGAAAACCCCGAACAGCCTTGCTGACACAGAACATGCCCGGCTTGTGTGAACAGAGCGACAGCGGCACCCTCTTTGAATTCGAAGAACTGTTCAAGCGTGTGAGCAAGGCGACGGGCTCGTGCAGGTCGTTGCTTTCCATGTCGCTCCTCGCCTCCGGCGCATGCCGTGCGAAGGGGCATCTGCGGGATTAGATTCGTTGCGCATGTAGATAATCCTGGCAAAAAATAGGCAGCCAAACCGTACGCTGCAGCACTGCGCAACACTGTCAGAAAAGTGCGAGCAGAGCTGCGGCCCTTCGCTGCCGCACCCACGACGGCTTTGGCATCCACCAAACAAGGCAGCTTGCTGTGGTGTTTGCGAGGATCACGAGCAGCCCATTTTAGGCCCAGCAGATAACCATGCACCTCAAGTACCCCAGAATGTGCGCTCCAACGCTCCCTAGCCTCCGAAGCTCGACTGGGTCGCCAGGACTTTGTGTTAAACGCACGAAGTCTCCACGCCGCTCGGCCAGTCTGCACACCTCGGAAGCCACAGTGGCTGAGCAGGGGCTTGCGACCACCCCGAATCCAAAGTCGGGGCTGGCATCCGCGGCGATGAGCGTGTTCAATGGCAAACGGTCCAGCCCGGCAGAAAGCAGCGGTGAAAGTAGCAAGGTCACCAGACATTCTGTCAGCACAGTGTTCGGCAGACGTGCGGGCTCATGCTCGGGTGTTTGCACCACGAAGTCGTAGCTGTCCTTGTATATGCTGAAAAAGCCTCGTTGCAGGAGAGCGAACCATTCCCACACACCAAGTAAAGCGTGTAGACCACGAGGGCTGGCTACACCTGTGCGCAACAAGTCCACAGTCCTCTGGATGGCCTTGCCTAAACGACCTGCAACCGGCTCGGCGACAGGAGGTGAACTGCTGAGTTCGCATCCAAGAGCTGTGATTTCAGGCGCAAGTGTTACGTCTTTCGCGCAGTTGCGCGGGATACCATTGGCACGGAAAGCAGCATCCAAGCTTTGAAGGGTCTTCTTGCCGCGGGCGACATCCCGGTGGAAGAGCACCGTGTCGTCAGTTGCCACCAACACCAGTTCGTCTTGGCACGCCGGAGGATCATGGTCTGGACTCAGAATCGAAGTTTCATGAATGCCGGCTTGTACGCAGGTAGCCAAGGTAGTGTCCTGAGCCACCGCTGATGACCAAGAAAAACCCATTGGCCAAACCAAACTGGTAGGGAAGGCGCGTGTCCATGGCGAAACTTTCGCTATCGCCATCGTCGCACGAAGCACGCACCACGTCCAGACTCAGGCCTGCTTCCAAAAGTTCCCTGACTGTGACAGCAGGTTAAGCGCCGCGGCCTCGGCGGTGGAGCTGCCTGCTGTGACACGTCAGAACCGTCCCAGATCTCACGTTGACGACCTGAGGACTTTCCGGAAGCAAACACACTTGCCACAGCGTGCACGCGACGTCTGAGTCGAAGCTTGCCGCATTGGAGCTCTCGGACAGTCAAGCGTACATACTCCGGCCGCTGCGCAGCAGCAACAGTTGCAAAAGGTTTGCCCATCGGCTGTTCAGGAAAAACGACCGCCGCATTCGAGATACCATATGCCAAGTCTTGAGATGAGCTTCACTGGATTACACGTTCCAGCCCGGGAAGGAAGGTCAACATCATCAGCACGAATAGCCTCGCTGCGGCTATTTTCAAGTCTTTGGCTCTTGTGGAAACCGCCACTCCAGCAGAAGTCAGGGGCGAGCACAGTGTTGAGACGCGTGAGGAAGCAAGCCACCCTACATGGTCCTGCGCCCGATCGCTGTGCTGCACTGGGCTTCTGCGGGATATGTTCTAGAAGAGCTGACTTAAGTCAGTTCAAGGCGGATAAGCACATGTTCGTGACGTGCACTTCCCCGGTGTCCAGGAGACTCGCTATGCAAAGTTTCAACCTGTAACGAATCAAATGCCTACTTATTGCGTCGGAGCCTTGCCATGGACCTCGTTGCAAGAAACCGGTCAAGTTTGTAGTCGTGTCCATATCCCTTTGGGCTACTTCCCAGGCCAGAATCTTCATGGCATTTTTGGCTACAACCCTGTGCAGGCAAGTTCAAATCTTGAGGTTCACAGCTGCGCGTTCTCGTGGTCTGCATGCCACTACTTTACGCCTGGTAGTGCTTGACACATTCGCTGCTGCAATAAGAGGTGCATTGCAGAGCTTCCTCGAACTTGCCTCAGTACGCTTGCAGCCTTTTGAAGAGGATGTCGCCGCGGAGTAAAGCAAATCTCTGAGACAAAATCAAAAAGCAAAAGTCTGCCAGATCCGTCTTCTGGGTGGTTTGGGTCGGGAAACCCTGGCTACAACTCTGTGCAGCCGAAGTTCAAAGGGACAGTCTTAGCTGAGGACGTTCACAGCTGCGCGTTCTCGTGGTCTGCATGCCACTGCTTTACGCCTAACAGTGTTACTTGACACGTTTGCTGCTGCAATAAGAGGTGCAAAAAGGAATGAATTTTTAAAACAATTAGAACTAGAAACCACACAAAACAAAAAATAAAATCAAAAAAGAACCTATGCTCCAAACAAAACAATCACGAAAGAGTCGGTTGTAAGAAATTTAAAGAATCGCATAAAAAGAAGAAGCTGGGCTGAAATTTTCAAACCAAAGTTTTTCATATTCCAGATTTTTAAGTCTGAAGTTGCAAATTTCTCAGAATATTGAGCTTTAAGCAAAAACTATTCATGCTGGAAAGATTGTGGAATCCGATTTCAGACATGAACTGTTCAGCAAACAAAAAAAATTCAGAATTTGCACACACGGGCAAAGTTCAAATGGTCTTGCAAGCAGCACTTGTTCTGCCAACGATTTAAAAATAGAAACACTTAGAACCCATCCCCAAAAAAACATCAACCAGCATACCGTACATCACAGCCAGCACATAGAGGCCTCAAGATCGATTCTAGGATGGCAGCACATCCGAAAGACAAGTTTGCACGATTAACTGAAGGTTGGCAAACTGCTCTCAAGGAACCAAATCTCATTTAGAAGTCACTGACACCCAAAAATGGAAATCGATTTTGAGGCTGGAGGCGCAGGGCTCCCGATCTGGAAAACGGGCGTGCGGCATCGGAAGCACTGAGCACGAGGGTTCCGCTCTTCGGAGCTGTTCGACGCGCGCTTACGTGCGCTTGTTCGGGAGCGTGGGAGCAGCTTGCGGCTCGAAAGTCGCTTGTGGCTGGAGTGCTCGTAAATAGCTCGCAAGCTGCTGGCGAGTGCTCATCAGTTGCTAGTAAGTTGCCAAAAGCACGTTTATGTCTTCAACTGATGCTTGTAGCTATCACAGAGTGGAGTGGGAACACCCTTCCTAGAGAGAGCGCACATCTCGAACCGCGCGAAAGTTGTGCTAAATAGCAGCGAAAACCGGGTTTTATATTTCACGAAGAAATTATCAATTCCCATCAATCGCTGATGTTGTCTTTGGTTTTTCGCAAATCAAGTTTTCGCCAAAGTCCACCAGCCCGATTTTAGTTGTTGTGGTTGTCTTTTAACCCAGAAGAGTCGATTGATGGAATTGATGGAATTAATGGTTTCCTGGCCGTTCTGGCTGGAAAAAAAAATCTGGCTTGGATCCCAGGAGGTGAATTACTTTCGGAAGTTTGTCGAACTTCGTCGACCACTTCCCACTTCTGAAACTTCGAAACTTCCTGTACAATCTCACGAAAAGCCGGTCTCTCTCAGCGCTTGCCGGTGCGGTCGCACGAGCATAAGCTTGCAGAGTGCTTCCAGCCCACCGACTACAGATCCAGCAGCTGCACAAGATGGCTTCTCCGTGGCGTTCCAGCACGTCAAATCTATTTCTACATTGACAGCATCAATCACAACACGCATGCCCTGAAACACCACGCACCCAATTTTTCGGGATTTTGAGCCGCTTGGGGAGGGTGCGCCCCCAACGGCTTCCGACAGCCGGCCGTTTTGCGAGCCGACCACGCACCGGCGAGAGCCTGATTTCGGTGTGTCCCGCTGTTGCAGGTTCTCCGCGTCGGCGACGGCTTCTTTCTCAACTTTCTATCGCCTGGACCTGGACCTTGGGCCGCCTGAACCTTGCCGAAGCCTTGTAACGTGGAGTGTTTTGCATTTGTTGGTGGGGAGCAGCCATTGAAGCTCTCGAGTTCCTTGCGGGGCGCGCTTAGCGATCTCTAAGCAATGTCTTCGGTCTATGCCGCCATTGCCGGCGCGGTTGCCCAGAAGGTGCTGTCAAGTTCGGCGTCGGAGCTCCTAAGCATCATGCAGCGGAAGCACAAGTACGACCGACTTGAATCGAGACATGCAACCGTGCCAATCTCCAGCTCTACTTGGACCAGATCAAGGACTTTCCAGCCAGCTTTAATACTCAGCTGCTTTTGCTTCGTCGAACTGCTTCTTCATTTCTCGCTTCTCCTAGCGGTCGCTTCCTTCCGTTGTGCCTTCTGGGTAAGATTGGATGAGTTCCTATAAGGACTCACGGATAAGGCTTTATCCTCTTCCGTTAAGAGATCGTACTCTTCACGGATATCGGATCGAATCTTCTTGGAAGGTCTGTACCGTGTTTCGGTCCGATCTCACTCTTGAGGTTACCTCTCTGATGTCCACAGGGCCGCCATGCATATAGCGCGGCATCGAGAAGGATCCTGTGTTACTGCACAGTTTCTGTTCTTCAGATAGAAGAATCCAGTCCTTCTCATCCACAACAAGATCACCTTCCTCATCAGAGTAGTACCTCGTATCGTCAGACTCAGCATCACTCTCCGGTTCAGGGGAACCTGACGTGTGAGGAAGGACGGACGGTTGTCCGGGATCGGGAACCATCTCTTCAGAGGATTCTCCTTCATCCTGTTGCAATGGGAGAATCGGTCCTGACTGTTGCGGTGCCGCCTTTGGCTTAGGCTTTGGAGTAGGCACTTGTGGAGGTGACTTCTGTTTGTGCGGCGAAACCTTCCTTTCCGATGAAGACCTTGGCGACACATCACCCCCCAGACGCCGAGGAGACGGCTCGCGAGGAGGCGGATGTAGGCGAGGTTTAGCCCGAGCAGGAGCCACGGGCTCATCGGAGGAAACGGCCGGAAGTCGCGGTGGAGGTAAGGGAGGAGGAGGACGCGACGGAGGAACGCCAGGAGGCATAGGGTGATCTGGCTCTGGCATTGAGGCATCGTCAGACGTCACGCGAGACCTGTTGGTACTCATTGGCTCTGACGGGTCTGATGGCGAGACTTCTTCTTCAGACATAATGACATCCGGTGGAGGTCGGACAGAAGGTGAAGATTTACAACCGGTCATTTGAAACAGCACCCCCGAGAATGTTGTTGGGTGCATTTTGTTCCACGACACCTGATGCGGAAGACAGCAGGTGATTGTCTGGTTTGGTCGCTTCTTGTTCCAGAAAACAAGGACGCCATCAGTAACACTTGTTAGTGCTTTCATTGTTCCAAAAGTGCCTCTGTAAAGAGTACATTGCTCAAAACCAGATCCTGGCAAGAGTCTGGATCTCAGGTGAGTAATATCTGAGACCAACGCATCAAGGGACGGTGATGGTTTGGAATGATGCAGTGGCAACTCAGTTTTACTCGAGAGAGAATTAACCCTGGTCACAAGTGATCGGATTTTTGGATCTTGCAGCAATTTAGAATCCTTGAGAGGATTAATTGTTAAAAGAGAATACTCTTGATCGAGCAGGTCACACAATCCATGGAGACATTCGTCTCCTGAGTACTGCAAGATATCAGTAAGCAGGGAAAGATGCGATGCATACGAATCCCGGCGCAGAAACCTTGCCATGCATGAGGCAAAGGTCTCGCAAAATTCGTACGGATACACCTGTGCCAGCTTAGTTTTAAGACCGTAGCCTTGAATACCCATTTCACCTTTGGGTGAAGAAGTCGGAGATTTCGGCTTGGGACAATTCCTATGTATCGGAGTTAACACCTGCTGTGGCAGGTTATGCATGAAGATCGACGATCTTGACTCATAGTATCCTTTTGGATCTTGCATGCCATAGGCCTGTAGATTGCACACTTCATAGCTAACCTTTCGGTTAGAAAACAACCGTTTGGCCTCTGGCGTGGACCAGAGTTTGCTGTAATAAGGATTCTCTAGAACGAAGTATCGTCCAAGTTTCATCTGGTGATCTGCTATAGATTCACAAAATTTAAGAATCGAAAGTCTCTTGCTAGAGCCTTTCTTCCACTGGGAATACCAGCTAGACCATTGGGAATGGTCTGGAGACATCACAATGATGGTAGGTTCTTGTTCCTTGATGATTCTTAGAAGTTTGGAACGGCCTTGAGGCTGCTCAAAATCTAATCCACTACGCAGGTCTATTGGCTGTCCTACTCTTAATCCTGATAGGGCAGCCTTGTGACTCATACGAGGTGATCCTCCGTAGAGCTCTAGGAAATCAATTTTTCCTGAACTGGTTACCTGCCAGTGGCACTCCTGATGAGGTATTGTTAGATCCGATGAGATCAAGGAAGCATCAAAGGTGACCATGCAGCTGGCATGGTCTGAACTTTCAGATGTGAGGGTTTCCTCATCTGGTGCTATGGGAATCTCTACACCAGATGTGATGTCATAGTTCTTTCTCAGTTTTGAGATGTTCACACGGACGATACGGGTGCCGAGATCAACACCTACCATGGATCCTCCGAGTTCGGAGATAACTTTTCCTTTAAGCCAAGATCCATGTTTGGATCCGGTTGATCCGATTTTCGATTTATCCTCGGACCAATAATAGACCTTATCTCCTAAAGAGAAGGGTCCTTCAGTCATAGAGAGTCTGGACGCGAGATCTCTTCTGAGGTCATCAGATTGACGTGCCTCTTGGTATGCCTTATTGGCAAGCTCCTTGATAGCTCTCGCTGTAACCTCAGTATCAGTAGGATTGCCGGTTAACTGATTGGGGTCCGCGTTCTCAGGTGTTATAACATCTCGAGGACGTCTACCGAAGGCCATTTCTAGAGGAGTTACTCCTCCGTATGTAATTGAGGAGTTTCTTGCCAAGCATGCCTGACGCACTAAGTTACCATACTTCATAGTGATACCATTATACTCTGGATCACCATCCTTGAGAATCTGAAGTATGATCTTAATCTGATGTTTCAGCAATCGTACGGTTGCCTCGGCCCTGTTGGGCCATGGTGTGCCAGGACCTGTCGCTACAGGTTTGATGTTCTGCCGATTATAATAGGCCTCCATTTTTGGAGTCATGAAGGCTTGATCTCCAACAACAACCTTTGGGTTGATTTGATATTTCTCGAAATAGTCATTCATGATGGACATGTGTGGTATGTTCCTCCTTATCCTGAACAACTTCAGATGTAAGGAGGTTTGTCGCTCCATCATAGAGTATGAGAAATATGAGTCGGCTAGACTTGCCAGGAATTGGCAATTCACCATGGTCTACGAAAGTTAGATCCCCGAAAGTTTCGGATCTTAGACCTGATATTTTTGCCCTCGAAGGAGCTCGTTTGTGTTCCTGACAAGCTGAGCACGTCTTGACCAGTTGGTCATAAAGCTCGTAAATTTCCTTTGGAATCTGAAGAGCCTTTGTCCTTCTTTTGAACTGACCTGTATTCATGTGACGGTGCTTCAGATGAAGCTTGTAGAGTTCAACTGGATCCTTGAGCTTCTCATGAATCCTACGAAGGGCAATCGGGAGAGAGGGTGCCGGTTCAGGCACAATCTCTTCTCCATTGTCTCTCTCACCTGATGGTGAGTCGGTCCTAGGAGCAGGGTATTCTCTTGACTCAAGTGGTTCTACCTCCGTCCCGTGATCAGCTCCTGGGACGACAGATCTTTCCTCCACTGGAGGTTTGACTGTGTATTTCTTCTTCTTAAGAAGATTTTTAAGACCCCTTGGAGTCTTTGCCCTTCCTGGTGGAAGCTCAGGCTTTTCTTCAGAAGGAAGTTCGGATGGTTCCGAAACTTCTGGAGGTTTGTCTCTTGAACCTGATGCTGGTTCCGATGATTCGGCAGGCTCAGGTGCGTCACCAGATGGTTCTGGTGGATCAGACCTTCTAGCAGAGGATTCTGCGGGGTCTGGTGGAGGTGCCTTCTTTTTGCCTGGAATGCCCTTGGGTGGAGGATCTGCTGCACCTTCCGGTGCCTTATCACATCCCTTCAGGAAAGTGTGAGGCTTCTTCTGTCCTGCACAGGCCGGACAGCGACCTTCAGGGATTTTTGTGTAAGATCTCCTATCTTCCTTTGGCTTCTTAGCTCCTAAGGCAGTTTCTGTTGCTTGAAAAGAAGAACCGGACTTAGGATTATACTTCCTTGTGGAAGTGAAGCTCAGAAGATCTAGCACCAAGTGATTATTGGTACTGATCGGAAGGGGGGTCTTGTAAAGACCAAAAGCTTCACACGTTGCAAGATCCGCGGTCGGACTGCACTCAAGGGTCATTCTGAGATTCCTCATCTGTTCAATGGAAAATAGAATGGGAACCTTGCCTTGATCGAAGCACCTCTATGGTAGTATCCCGTCTGGGAGTTGTGTTAAACCACAAGGTTACACGCTCCTTGATAAGAGCTGTTTCACTATCTGCAAAGGAGAACTTCGTGTTCGAAGGTGAGAAAGTGAAATCAATCATGCCTGGAGCATGTTGCTTAACGGCCTTGATAAGCCGATTCACCGCATAGCGGGATCCCATGGCCCTTGTACAACCTGAGTCAAGAATGACAAAGGTAGGGCTTCGATCAAGATTGATCCGCTCTGTCAGAGCAGATAGGACGGTGTGCTGCAACGGAAACACTGCTGTTGCAGTCTCCACACCTGGCCCTTGACGTTCATCATGCGCCAAAGGCAGATAACTCTCTGAGGAGTTGTACACGGTATCATGGTGCGCGCTCGGATCTGTGCCTCTACCTGATGATCCTTTGTTGTTCTTTCTCTTCTTTTTCCGTGCTTTCCGTTTTGAGGCGTGTGCATAGTATGTGTACGACGTATTTTCGTCGTAAGCGGCATAATTCCAACCGGAGTCAGTATAGTAACTGTCCTCGTACCATGAATCCCAGCTCGGTGCGGTGGATCCTTCACAGGCATGTGGAGATGCTGTTTGATCTCCTTGTAAGGAGGCAGACTTGGCTGTATCCTTACCTTTGCCCTTTCCTTTTGTGCCTTTGAAAGAGCTTCCTTTGTCTTCCTTTCCTTTTCCTTTCCATTTGCCTTTTCCACCCTTGCCTTTATCTTTTCCTTTTCCTTTACCGAAAAAGCCGGAATCGGTTGGATCATGTTCTGCCTGGTTGTTAAACATCTTGCCAGGAACAGTAACACCGCTAGTGCAGTGTAGTTAATGTAAAGGAACAGCCGTCACGCACACGCGACGTGCAGGCTCGAGACTACCAGGACACACTCCGCAGTGCAGGAAAAGTGTCCGCCTTTGAGAGTGAGTAGGAAGCTTAGTGAAGCCCGTTCTTTAACATGGTAGCGGAGCTGCCTCCAGGAACCTCCTTGGCAGCGATGATGCTACTCGTAGCAATAGGAACAATGATGCTCGTCGCCATGGCAGTTTGCCTCGTTGCTGGATGGAAGCAAATGCGCGCAAATGAGCAAGTGACCAAGAAGACAGAGACAGTGTTGACTATGCCCACGCTCAGGATCGCAGTCCGTTCAGGAACCAAGTACCACCGCAGAGGTTGTGGACACCTTCGGAACCACAACGTGACAGCAGGAAACGCTCGAGACTTCGATGCGTGCTCAGACTGCTACCCCGACAGAGTGCTGGTGGAAGAGAAGGAGTACAGGAATGTGAAGTGCTACGGTCTGGCAGCATGTGTTGTGCTGCTGGTTGGTTTCGCCCTGGGATGCCTCGCAACGTTGTGCGGGATGACCTTGAACCCAGGAACAAGAAGTGTGGTTGTGACACCGTGGCAGGCCCTTGGCTACAGCGAGAAGGTCAAGGAAGAACTTGCCCTTGGAGATGGCGTATCCTCCAGGGATGCGAGCCGTGGGAGAAAGGAACTTACGTACGTGGAGAGCGACGAGAGCGAGCTCATGGCCGTGTGGACGAGCAGAACAAGGAAGCCCAATACGCACCAGACAAGTTACAGGAACTACGACGTGTACGGAGAGTACTACCAGGAAGGCTACAACGTGTGCAGCGTGAACCTTGACGGCACCAACGTGAACACGATCAGGAACACGAACGCGTACACGATTAAGGACTATGTGGAGATCGGAAAAGCAATGATACCGTACATCCTTTTGTGTGCGAGTCAAGTGATGCACGAGCTCTACAGCGTCGTTGGCGTGATCGGCGAGTACTACACGGAAGAGGACAGGAACGGCGACCAGAACACCGAGAACCAGGAGAGTGAGAGCCTTGAGTCAGGCTACGCCCCTAGGTACCTAGTAAAACAACAACGAGAAGTACTGAGAAAGGTTGTACAGGAACATGTTCAGAGTTTCGTAGAAAAGCTAGCAAAGGTAGGAAACAAGTTTCACGACGTCGTGCATGTGATAGTTCAGGAAGTCATTTCCAACAGAGTTGTGTTTCAAGGAATTCGCATAGCAGTGTTCTTAGGAACCCCAGTGGGACTGATTACTTGGATCACCCTGTCGTACTATTCTACTTTGTTTTTCGCAAGAGCAAGCAGAAGCTCAAAGCACCAAAGGAAAACAAGAGGAGAAAGGAGAGCACAAGCAGTGAACAGGAAGCAGTGCAAGTCACTACTTCTAGCAGCACTAGTGTACAGCAATCTTGAAGCAGCAAAAGGAATGGAGGATGCATTGAAAGCGCTTGCAGAGATCAATGCACAGACCTTACAAGGAATACAGACACTAGCAGAGGAGATCAGGAGCTCAGCAGCTTCAGGAAGCCAAAGAGAAGCAGGACTTACACAAGCGTTTCAGGAAACACTTACAGCAGTGCAGGAACAACAGAAAGCAGCACAGACAGCGTTGGCAGACGCTCACACAAACGCAGCGACGACACTTGAGGAGATAGGAGCATCTCTGGAGAAGGCAGTAAAGGAACAAAGAAAGCCTGGAGAAGTGGAGTTGCACAAGCTAATCAAAAGCCCTGAAGCATTTTCCCCAGGAACATGGCAAGAAGAGAAGAGTGGCTGGACAGAGTTCAGGAACAGGATGCGGATCTGGCTTGGAGCAGTAGATTCCAACATGGTGAAGATCATGGACATCGTCGAAAGGAACCTCAAAGACGATAAAATGATAAAAATGAGTGACATGTCTTCAGAAGCAAAGGAAGCTAGCCGCCGCCTGTACAGTGTTCTTTGTTCATATACCAAAGGAAGGCCTTACCGTGTTGTAAAGCATGTAGGAGAGGAAAACGGTATGGAAGCCTACCGTATGTTGATGAAGGAATACCAACCAACGAATCGTGCAAGATCGTTGGAACTGTTTCACAACATCCTCAACTACAGGTTTGCTCACAACAAAGGAATTGCTGAGAACATCCTCGAATATGAGGAGCACATCGAGAAGTACGAGAAGGCGACAGGAGAAAAGGTACAAGAGAACTTGAAAGTCTCTACTCTTATTCAAGGAATGAAGCCTGATGTTAAAAGGCACCTGTTGCTCAATCTTGACGAAAAGACACAGTACACCGCTCTTCGTCAGTACCTTGTGAACTACGAGTCAACCGAACGTTGGACTAACTCCTTGTCAGCCCAGCAAGGAACACCTCACCGAACCACGACAGACTTGATCGACAAAGGTGATGACCATGGTGGTCTTGCAGCAATGGACATCAATCAAGCATGGTACAAAGTTAAGAAAGGCTATGGCAAAGGTTATGTTCATAGCAAAGGCAAAGGCAAAGGTAAAGGCAAGAAAGGTGGAAAGGATTTCGGAAAAGGTTTCGGATTTGACGGTAAAGGCAAAGGTAAAGGAAAAGGTTTTGGAGGTTTTGGAAAAGGCAGAGGTCGAGGCAACTGGAAAGGTCGAGGTAGAGGTTTCAGAGGCTACAAAGGAAAAGGTAAAGGTCGAGGAAAAGGATTCTACAGACGCAAAGGTAAAGGCAAAGGAAAAGCCCAAGCAGCTACAGGAGTTTGTCACTACTGTCAGAAGTACGGACATTTCGAAGCGCAGTGTAGACAGAAACGTGACATGGGTTACCAAGCAAGGAACGTAGACCTCGAGAACCAAAGTGAACAGGCAAGCACCACAGGTACTTCTACTCAGGCCCCTTCGTCAAGCAATAGGACCTCAGCAAGCCAAAGCCAAACAAGCCAAGGAACACAAAGACCAGTGATTAGGATGGTCTCCATGTATCACATGGGAGACGAGCCCACAAGCTTTCCGGAGGAATTCGAGATGAGCGAAGATTCAGAGGAAATTGAGATTGAGTACTTCGGAAGAGTCTTGCGGGTTGTTGGTGAAGAAGTTCAGGAAGAGAGAAGTGAGGCAGAAGAGTTTTGGATTGGTGATGAAGATGATGAGTTTCAGGACTATGATGAGGTGAGTGATGATGCATGGTGGCAGTGGCATCTAGCAGGAACCTCAGTAGGAACGCAAGATCGTGGATACTACTACGAATGCCCCAACGGATGTCACGAAACACCTTGGCACCCGAACATGCAGGAATGCGAGTATGGATGTCACCATCCTCCCAGGAGGAACAGAGTTGAAGGAACAGCACCTTCAAGGACAAGCACCAGGTTTGTTCGTGCAGCAAGGAACTCAAGGACTCGAGAGATCGAGGTAGTGCTGGATTCTGGAGCCGACATCTCGTTGGCACCAATGTGGATGAAGAAGTACGGAAGGAAAGCGCCCAACACTACTAAGGTGGTTTTGCGAGACGCACAAGGATCTCGTATCAAGGTTTCAGACCAAAGGATTATTGAGGTTGAGTTTCGAGACGTTCAAGGAAATATCGTGAAGGTTGAAGAAGTGTTCTTGATTTCATCGGTTGTGCACCCTCTTTTGGCAGTAGGTAAACTGTTGAAGAAAGGTTGGGAGTTCAGAGATGGAACGACTACAGGCACTTTCCTCACAGAAGGAACAACCAAGATCGCGGTGAACTACAACAACAACTCACTTACGACAAAAGCCTTTGTGAGAGCAGTCAACTGGGAAGCAGAAGCCAAGCCTATTCCTATATACTTGTGCGAGAACCTGAGGGAACTCATTGAAGAGCAACGTGTTGGTTGGACCAATTGGAGAGACCCTTACCAAGTCCACTACAGCTTAGGAACTTCAGAGCACGTTGATACCTACTTGATGTTTCCACCAGGAAAGTTTGCGTACAGAGCAGTACTTATTGAGGACAACGATCAGTGGTTTCTGTTGCATCACAGCATCATGTTCGAGGAACTTGAAGAACCATTCGGAACAATCTTTGACGGCAGCAAAGAGTATCGAGCACTGACGCTAGTATCGCTCAAGGAATTCCCATTGAC
The DNA here is from genome assembly GCA_905221615.1 of Symbiodinium sp. CCMP2592. NCBI lineage: Eukaryota > Dinophyceae > Suessiales > Symbiodiniaceae > Symbiodinium > Symbiodinium sp. CCMP2592. Next base: position 232,276 of record CAJNDT010006045.1, on the reverse strand, counting down.
CCTCATAGGTACACCTAAGGAAGATGAAGATCGCAAGATGTTCGAAGAGTACACTGAGGATGCATGGTCAATCAGCATGGATGGTACGACACTCACTAGGCACCACAACTCGTTGAGAAAGACATTGTTCAATCCTCGAGATACCAACGACATTCCAGTGGATATTGGAAATCTCAAACCAGACAGGTACACCTACGGAGAAGAACCGATCAACAAGGATTTCTTTGAGGATGATAAGTTCTGGACTTTGGATGAGCCTCACAGAGACCCAGAACCACTAGGAGGTTTATCTTGGACAGGACGCAGTGTATTTGAACTCATTGAACCGGTGAACCCCAAGGCCAGGAAACCAAAACAGAAGGTTCACCAACTGGACACGATTCCAGAACAAGAAGAAGAAGAACAGGAAGAGACCTCAGAGGCCCAAGCACCAGCACACAGGCACGAGCTTGCAGGAGAACTGTCATTTACATTCAACGGTCATGAGTACAACCAGCAGAACAGCCTCAAGGCCCTGAAGGAACTTTGCAAGGAACTTGGAGTATCAAAGTTTGGTTCTAAGCAGGACATTCTTAGAAGACTCAGCAGGTCAATCATGGAAGCGGAAAGGCACATGGAGCTTACCTCAGCCCAGAAGAAGTACAAAGAGTACATTGAAGCAGAACCCCTCAAGGTACCAAAACAGCCAAAGCCAGAAGAAGTTGCAGTGCATAATCTCACACACTTGCCTTACGCATCGTGGTGTCCTACATGTGTAGCGTGCAAAGGAAAGGAGTCTCCACATCTTCGTGAGAACCCAGAGAAGGAAAGATCTTCGAGACCAACTTTCTGCATGGATTTCTGTTTCACAGGAACAAGTCATGATGAGGCACCAGCAGCAGTTAGTCTTGTGTGTGTTGATTCTTGGAGTAGGAACATGGTCTGTATCCCTACAGCATCTAAAGGAAGGGATCTTGTAGAGCACCTTTGTGAAGGAGTCACCTACTTGAGCACCCAGCTAGGATATGGAGCCATCAACTTGAAGGCCGACAACGAAGGAACTATGATGAAACTGAAGCAGGTAATCCAGAAGCAACGAGCAGCCTTAGGTCTAGGAACAATCTTGCAGGAAACAGTCAGTGGCCATAAGGAAACCAACGGCATGGCAGAGAGAGCAATTCAGACCATTAGGCGACAAGGAACTACCTTGATTAGGCACCTGGAACACAAAACAGGAACCTATATTGCTCACACCCATCCAATCTTCAGTTGGGCTTTCAGGCATGCAGCGTGGACCTTGAACAGGTACCATCGTCACACAGGTACAGGAATGACGCCATATGAATGGATGGCCGGGCGGCCTTACGAGGGCCAACTTGCCGAATTTGGTGAATCACTTTTGGTTTTGACCAATCGTTCAGGAACACGTGGCAATAGGAAAGGCGACCCTATTTGGTTGAGAGGAGTGTTCTTAGGAAAAACAGACAACAACCTCTTCATTACGTGGCACATGGACGGCATCAAGACAAGCCGTAGCGCAAAACGCTGTGTGGAACATTTCGACATCAAAGGAATAAGCAGCGTAGGAATCCATACTTGGGAAGTTAAGCACACTACCCTTACGACAAGAAACATCCCAAGGAAGAACATCCCAGGACCACTTGCAGAGGCACCACCGATCATGGATGGACCCGGAACTAAGGAGCAGATAGCTCAGGAATCGGCACCTTCGGCACCATCAGGACCGGTTGTCATCCAAGGCGGGGACCCTGCAGGAAAAGCAGGACCTACTAGGTCAACGTACTTAGAGAACAAAGCCAAACAAGCACAGAGTAAAAGGAAAGCAGAAGAAGAACTTGAGCAGGAATATCCCGACGAAAACCAAGATGAAGCAGCATCGGACCCAACGTCTTCAAGCAGTAGCAGCAACAAGGAAATGGACGCAGCCTCAGAACCAGAACTCATCCCAGGCAGTGCAATGGCCAGCGAACTACTTTCAGCTAGAGGACTTGCGCCTCTCAGGAAGCAAGAGTTTGAAGATGTAGGAACAGGTTCCAAGATTCCGAAGATAGATTCTCCTAAGAAGAGGTACCCTCCGTTCAACGTAGGAAGAGTGTACGAGCACAACGACGAGGAACTACCTGAAGCAGAACCAGGTACAGAAGACATTTTCTGGGAAGATTCGTACTCAGACATTGGCGATTCAGATGATGAGCAAGACATTTTCAAGAGCGAGGACTCAGGACCTCCAGAAGTCCCAGAGGCACAGTTACAGGAACTGGACCGTGAGGCGATGCTCACGGAGATCAACAGACTTACAGAGATGAAGGCATTGGCAAGGAAACCCTTGCAAGAGCTTGAGAGAGAAGAGCCGAGAGAGAGAGAAGAAGAAGAAAGAGATCAAGGAACAAAGTGGCTCACAACGAAGTTTGTTTTCGATTGGAGATTCAGGAATGGCAGATGGATGCGTAGAGCTAGGTTAGTGGCTAGAGAGTTTCGAGGTGTAGAGGTCAGGAATGACACTTTCAGCCCAGCTACAAGCGCATCATTGGTGAGACTTATCCCTATCTTGGGACTACAACAGGAACATTCCCTGTATTCGATTGATGTCAAGGACGCATTTTTACAGGTACCGCAGAGAACCCGTTGCGCATGTCAATTCCCAAAGGAATATGTGGATCTGTTTGGCGACCAAGACCCTAACTGTAGGAACGAAGGTTTGTTACTGCTTAGAGTACTTCCAGGACAGCGAGATGCAGCACTTCTTTGGAGTGACCATTTTGCAGGAACACTTAAAGAGCAGAACTTCGATAGGTGCATAGCTTGCCCTACCTTGTTTCGTGATGACAGGAACAGCATACTTGTTGTGCATGTGGACGACATTCAAGCAGCAGGGAAAACCAGACACCTAGAGCCCAAGCTAGGAAAGCTAGGAGAGACCTACGAACTGAAGGTTGAAGGCCCCTTCTTGACAGAGCAGGAACTTGAAGTAGGAGAGTCACATCAAACCATCAGATTCCTCAAAAGGAAATTCAGCTATCACAATCATGAGCTTCACATCACGAGTGACCCGAAGTATCTTGTGAAACTCAAGGAAGAACTGAAGTTGACGAGTAAAGCCTCGAAGCCAACTCCGTGCACCCAAGAGTCTCAGGAAGCTGACAACACCCAAAGCTTGAACCAGGAACAAGCAGCATCGTTCAGGAAATGCGTTGGCATACTCTTGTATGTCAGTCAGGATCGCCCTGACGTGCAGTTTGCCGTAAGAGGTTTAGCCTCCAAGATGTCGGAACCTACGTATGGTTCTTGGAAACACCTAGTCCATCTTGTGCAGTATATGGCAAGAACTGAAGGATATCATCTTGAATACAGGAAAACACCAAGAGGACTCAGCAACCTTCATGAATCCATTAGGAACGGCAGTTACGACTTTGCAGGAACACAGCCCAGGGAGTATCATCTTTTGGAAGTCTACAGCGACTCAGATTGGGCAGGAAAGAAGGACACGAGGCGCTCAACATCTTCAGGAATTGTTTGCTTAGATGGCCAGTGCATCTATTCTTTTTCAAGGAACCAAAAGTCAGTCAGCTTGAGCAGTGGTGAAGCAGAGTACTACGCAGGAGCTAGCGCGGCATCAGATTCTATATTGTTGAAGGAAGCAGTAGAATTCTTGACAAGGAAAGTCTGCAAGGTACACTTGTACATGGACTCTTCAGCAGCTAGAGGCATCATTACAAGGCAAGGTGTAGGAAGAGTGAAGCACCTCCAAATCAGGACCCTTTTTCTACAGGACCTCCACAAGCAAGGAACAATCAGCGTGCACCCTGTAGGAACCAAAGAAAACACAGCCGACATAGGAACCAAGCCCCTTTCAGCGAAGCGCATTAGATTGCTGTTGCATTGGTTAGGTTTTCAAACTGGAGAGAACGAACCAGTAGGCCGAGAAGAACTCAAGGAACACAAGACCCAAACACAAGCCAAAGCAGTTGTAAGGATGATCAAGAGCCCAGGAACTTTGTCGTTTGCAGCTTTGTTGTTTGCAGGTATTTCAGGAATTTCAGACAGTCTTCAGATTCAAAGTTGCAAGGAACAGAGTTTTGAGAGCTGTTTTCTTCAGGAAGAGTTTCAGCCAGAGTTTCAGGAACATGTTTTCTGTTTTGCAAGTGCATGTGCACAGGATGGCATATGCAGTGACACGAGTGCATGTGAGTTAGGAAAGTCTGCAGGAACAGCGCATGAAACCTCATGTTTTGAGATGCTTTCTCAGCTCAAGGAATTCTGCGGAACAGTCGCGGAACGCTCAGGTATACAGGAACTAGTGCGACCTGTAGCAGAAGGTCAAGGAACCTTAGCAGAAGGTCAAGGAACCTCAGCAGAAGGTCAAGGAACCTCAGCCATGGAAGCCAGCGCGAGTACGGCAAGGAACAGCAGTGACGTTCTCAAGGAACTGGAAACGTTAAAGGAAGCCGCCACAGAACTCAGGAAAGCCAGTGCGGAAAGGAACGAGATCGCAGAGTCGATCAGGAAGAACACAGAGGAAGCGACGCGTTTGCGTCGATCCCAGGAACATGTGGCTGGTTGCGTGAAGTCCTTGACAGGACAAATCCAGGACGTCAAGTTTCAGGTTCAGGAAATGGCCGAGCAGAACGACAGAGACAGGACAGAGTCAAAGGAACACCTGGCGCACGTCTTCAGCCTTCAAGACGTGTGACAAGCTCAAGGACCAAGTGCAGGAACTGATGAACGAGTACCACCTGGTTACAGAGGAACAAGAAGAAGACCAAAGGAACAGAGAAGCAAAAGACCGTGAAGAAGAAGGAGAACTTCGACGCACAGGACACGGTTTGGGAACTACAACGCGACCTACGTCACCTACCTCCACGCAAGCAAAGGAACAGAAGGACATAAGAGAGTGGTCTGACAGAGAGTACTTTGACCGCCTCCAGGAACAAGAGCAGGACTACATGGACTACAACTACGACGAGAACGAAGTCTACGTGCACAGCTACGTTGGAGGAGAAGAAGCCACAGCAGAAGAAGCCACAGCAGAGGAGCCACAGGAACAAGAGGAAGAAGAGGATGAAGAAGCAAAGGAGGAAAGAAGGAAGCAAAAGATCAAGGAAATCAACGCCAAGAGCAAGGAAAGGCTCAAAGAGAAGGAGAAGGAAAAGGAACTCTTTCCGTACCCTTACGACTACAGCAGCGAGTGGAAGGAGTACACCGAGAAGAAACTTTTCTGCCTGCAGACTTTTCTTTCTTTGAAATCGGTGACAGGCCGCAGGCCGTGTTTGACATTGACAACGGTACTTCATGAGACTTATTTCATCCCACCCCTTTTTGGGTGGATTTTTTAAGAGAAGTATTTGACATGCTTTACAGATTTTCAGTCGCATGTCCATCCTTGTGTGCATCTCTGATGACGCTCTTGTTTGTGACGAAGTGACTTCTCGAGCTGAGCTTTTAAAACTTTTCGGTGGGTCCAGCCATGGAAGGCCGTGCCGCTTTTGGCCGCTTTTTACACTGCGCCGAACATTCCGATGTTGTGCAGCTTGTTTGGATCCACATGTCTCCAGCCGATCGCTTTTATTTCCTTCGTGTGAGCTGGAGCCTTCGCGTCTGCTGCTTCTGTGCTCAGCCTTAAACAATGGACCGTCAGTTGCCTTTCGAAGCTTCTGATATGGAAGGGGGTGATTCGGCAGAAGCTCCTTACAACGTGTGGGGGCTGATACAGGATGGACCTGCCGCAGCCGGGGACCCATTCGAAGAACACCTTGAGGGGCTGCTTCGGGATGACCTAGCAGAGGTCCAGCAGTCGGACATCTTGAGTTTTGAGGGATGCGCAAAGTATGCTGAAGGCGAGAATTTGGATTTTTCTGCGGATGAGAGAGAGTGGTATTCTCAGGTTCAAGACAATGAACTGGGAAGCTTTGAGTGCGTGGAAGAAGAGATATCTGCTTCCTCTTCTGCTGCTCCGCCACATCTGCCAGGACCGCAATCCAATAAGCTGTCATGGCTTGAGGGACCTATGGCTGAGCTGGACGCTTCTCAAATGGTGGCTGCAGCAGTTCACAAGAGAAGGAGGTTTGAGTTGCCACGTCAGCCCTGGGAGTCAAAGCCTTCACATCTTGAGCAATGCTCGGAATTTTTCTTGAGACTTTCGACTTCTGTTGGGGTGAGCGAAACTCTGTCTATGACAAAGGAGAGGGATCCTGAACCTGATATTTTTGCTCACATCCCTTGGACGGTGACCAGAAGGTTGGCCAAAGCAAGGCTGCCGAAATCTGATGCGGACATAAGGGATTCTTCTTTGAGGAGGTTCAAGATGCTGATCTTGATTGACCCCGAGGCCACAGCCTTGGGCAGCAGCCTGGTTGATCAAGGAAAAGCCATGGAGGATGAGCAAGTCATAATGCAGAGCCTGGCAGACGCTTTCCGAGGAAAGGCGTCCTTGACTTTGCAGAAGAGATCCCTATCGCTGCAAGTGTTTGTGGTGAGGTCCTATGATGCTTCGCTGGATTCACCATGGCGGCTTAACGAGGCTCAAGTCTACGCGATCTTTTCAGGCTTTCGGGAGCATGGTGCTAAAGCTTCTACGGCTTCTCATATCCTGGAAGCTTTGAGGTTCTTTCATGCCATTGCCCGTTTCAAGTATATGGACTTGGAGGCCATCTTATCTTCGAGGGTGCGTGGCGTCGCACAGGACTTGAAGCTCAAGAAGGCTCCTCTGAGACAGAGGGATTCTCTCAGTCGTCGACGAGTGGAGGCATTGGAGCTTCTGATGGAGAGATGCTCTGATTGGGCCCGATGTGTAGTCAGTGTAGTCGGGCAATTTCTCTTTTGTGTACACACATCTTGTCGTTGGAGCGATTCTCAGAACGTTCTGTCCTTGACTCTCACCTCTGAGGGAGAAGGCCAATTGCTAATTGCGGAGGCCCTTGGATCGAAGACGTCTACCACAGTGGAGGCCAAGACGCGCCTGCTGCCGTACGTATGCGTCTCAACTGGGGTGAGCAACACGCCGTGGGCGCAGCTCTGGTTGGAGGCACGTGAGAGAGAAGGCATCCAGTTTGACAGAGGGTGCTTGCCTTCCTGGTCGCAGAAGTGGGGATGCTGGGGCCAGGAGCGAATGTCCTCAGAGGAGGCCAGCGACATCTTGATCGACGTCCTAACATCATTGGACATGGCCCCTGGACCTGAGGAGTCGATAGGGACCCACAGCTTCAAGACTACCTTGATTACGTGGAGTGGATGGTCTCCTATAATTTCTTTTACCCCCAAGGAGAGGTTGTTGATGGGACATCACCTCAGGAAGGGCGGCCCTTCTTCGACTTTGATTTATAGTCGACAGTTCTACATCAACTTGTCGGGCAAAATCCTGGCAATGTTCAGGACCATCCGCCAGAACCAGTTCGACCCGGATGCCGAGGTCACGGACAGAGTCGCTGCGGTGGCATCGGCACTCGCCGGCGACACGACTGCTGCACAGGCTCCCGCTCCTCCTGAAGATCAACATGTGGGTGCCGCCGATGTGGAGTCTTCTGAGTCTGCTGAGTCCATCGTGGGGTATGAGCCGATGCCGCGTTCCGGTCTTGAGCTTAGGCCACCTTTCGAGTGCACTATGGCGGAGCTCCGTGTGCATAGCCTGTCTGGCATCGTTCATCGACTTAGGGACGAGGGCACTTTCTTTTGTGGGCGTCCCCTCACGGACAGATACAGGGATTTCGAGGAAGACGATGCCGATGATCCGGACACCTGCCATCAGTGCAGGCGGGCGATGTCGGGCGCTGATTGAACAGATAATCTCGAAAGAAAAATCGGCCGAGCTCGGTGGTGGGATGTACCACTGCAGTTCTTTTGCATCGCCGGCTTTTGGCCCGTGGCGAGCTCAGACAATGCCAAAGCGAAAAGACGTCCCGATCCTTCGGATCCGTGGGACCCGCTTTCCCCATTCAGGAGTGAGTTTCATTCGACGTTGATGTGAACTGTTGGGGCTGTATATCGTGGCTCCGGAGAATACACATGGCACCGGTCTATGACCCGAGGTGACAGACTGCGGATGCCGGCTTTCCGAGCCCGGGGCATGCCGAAAACCCAGACCCTTTCTCTTGGAATGGCGCGGGCTAGATCTGATGTAGGACTGTGAAACACATCCATGCATCATGCACCGGCCTATGGCCCGTGGTGCTGGAAGTTTGGCGAACATGCTTAAAGTGTCGTTGCTGAAATCACGATGTCATGGTCAGCTGTGCAGCAGCTTGGCAACATGTCAAAGCGTGGATCCGGCGCCCGTTGGCTCAGACAGTGACCGAAGCATTCTGCTTCAATACTGTGTCAACGGCCGAGTCCGAGTAGCCTGCAGGCTGAGCCATGTCCTCTGTCATATTGGACAGTGAAGCGTCGTTCCGGGAAAGATGCAGTAAAATAGGCCTCAGCAACGATCTTCTAGGTAAGTTGATTGAAGCCGGTTACAACACATTCGAAAAGCTGGCTTTCGCCGCATCGTCTACACCGCAAGGTCTGACAGATGAAGCTGTCGACTCATGGCTAGCCACTGTAGTCACCCCGGCTCCTGGTTCCTTTCAGGTTTCAGTGATCCGTAGGTTGCTGTTTGAATCGCAATCACTCAATGTGGCGGACCTCAAGTCTAGGGTCGAAGGGACTCCAGAAGGTTCCGTGCGCCGCCTGCCCCAGGCCGAACGAAAGGAGCGGATTGAGGCGCAGCATCGTAGGCTGTCGGGTCTCATCCTAACTTCTCATACAACCCCTGCCCATAGCTGCATCGACCTTGTGACCGACATGTACGAGAATAACACACTCAAGTACATTCCGATTAACAGATGGATATCCCGCTTCCAAGAGATGTCTCTCCAGAAGAAGGATTCTGCCGTTCAGATGGACAACGAGGGCAACCTAAAGGTGATCCAGAAAAAGCCGCAGCCGACGTGCGACACCACAGGCATGTACCCTCTCCGGCAGGCCTTTCAGAGACGGTCGCTAGCCTTTGATCTGGGTCACTTGTGTAGCTTTGAAGCTATGGAAACTTGGATCAACAAGCTCTTCGAAGCAGTTCAACGCACCGTGCCAAAGGGATATGTGGCGGTTAGCTTGGGACAAGTTGTTACGGCAGATCGCGAGCTTTTTGTTCGGTTGGCCGACATGCTTGAGGGACAATTGCAGAAACCCATAGGTGTTGAAAAACCCATGGATGCTGCCTTGCGCGATCTATCGGGAAGCCAGGAGATAAATCAGTTTCTTCAGCCGCTTGTAGCTCCTCCTCCTGCCCCTCATCCAACGAAGCGCCCTTTCAAGGAGCTTACCACGCCAACCAAAGGTGACGGGAAGGGGAAGACGCCCAACAAGGGCGGTGAAAAGGGCGGAGGCAAGGCATCCCGTGTGACCATTCCGGATGGCTGTGCAGCCAAAGATCCTCAGGGCAAGCCGAATTGTTTTGGGTTTAACTTGGGTACATGCAGGCTCAAGGTGACGAAAGGAAGATGCCCGCGAGGCTTCCACCAGTGTTGGCGTTGTTTTGGGGATCACCCCTTTACTGAATGCACAAATCAGGTACAGTGATGGGGCCATGCGAGGCCCCAGGGGCCTGACCTCGTGGCCACTTCGGATTCTGCCCCTAGCGATGCTGAGGTCCTCGCACAGGCCATTTTGGCCAGAGGGTCAGGGATTACAAAGCAAGATGTTGTTCAGATTTTTGATCTTTTGCCCAAGGAGATTCCTTCTAGAGGAGCCTCCTCGCATCCTCCGAGCAGCTTCAGTTGTGGGGCATATGCAAAAGGTGGATTGCAGGGTCTTCGGAGTGAATGTGCTCTGTTTCCATTCTGCGTCAAGCTCTTCACTACTTTTGTTCGCGCTTTCATGCCTGATCATTTCTTCACTACAATCAGTCTGTTTCACAACACCAAAACCGATTTGCATGTCGATTCGAGGAACCATCCTACCCCCAACGGGGTCATACCCGTGACATCTTTTCAGGGAGGTGGCATCTGGATCGCTGATGGATGCGGACCTCACACACGGTCAATCAAAGGTGACATAGTAAAGGGCTCAATCCTTAGCCTCGAGACCCCGGTCACTTTCGATGCCTTTAAATACCCTCACGAGACCGAAAGCTGGGTTGGCGATCGCTTGGTTTGTGTGGCCTTCACTGTCGCGAGCCTTGAGAAAATTTCAACTGAGTCAGCAAGGACCCTGCTTAATCTCGGGTTTAGGCCCCCGCCTGATCTAGCCTTTCCCATTCCTGTGACTGCCCAGGAACAGCCGCCTGTGAAATCAGACTCGTGGGTTTACGAGCTTTTCGCTGGCAGTGCACGTTTCAGCAAGGCTTGCAAGGATTTGGGTTTTCGGGTTTTGGGGTTAGACAGTTCTTGCTATAGAGCAGTCTCTCCTGTAGCCAAGCTTGATCTGACCTTAGATTCAGCCCAGGCAATCTTTTGGGATCTCATTAAGGAGTGCCCTCCTTTTCACGTGCATGCATCGCCCCCTGCGGGCACGGCTTCTCGCTCTCGTGAGCGTCCCCTGCCAAGGAATCATGCCCTTGCCTCTAAGGCCCCTAAACCTTTGCGTTCCGATGACTTCCCTTTAGGCCTGCCGTCACTGAGTGCCGCGTCTCAGCAGAGCCTTGCAGTGCGCAAGGACAATGTGCTGTACCGTTTCGTTTACAAGCTTCTGCTGCATTGTTCCGCTTCAGGCATCAATGTCAGTGTTGAGAATCCTCGGAATTCGCTTTTCTGGAAGGTTCTTCAATGCTTTGCTGAGGCCGAGGGTTTGCTTTGGCCGCCGGCCGCCTTGGAGTACGTTGATTTCGACCAGTGTTGTCATGGTTCCGATCGACCCAAGTCCACTCGCTTCTTGTGCACTCGAGGCTTGTTCCACTCGCTTCGAGCTACTTGTCCAGGCAATCACGTGCATCGCCCGTGGGGCCTGGGCCTTGTGTTCCATGAGCGTTCTATGCAGTTGTCGTCTTCTATGGTGTCGGCATACCCCGTTCTGCTCTGCAAACGCATGGCCTCCTGTCTGGAGAGCGCGGCTTCGTTCCTGGGTCTATCTTTGCAGGCATCTCCTGACTTGGCAGCCAGCTCTGTTGCAGTTCTTGGTCGGCAGCACCGCCGATTCCCTCCCTTGATTCCTGAGTTTCGCAAGGTCTCTTGGGAACCGCCCTCTTTCCAACCTGACGACTCCTGTCGCATCCTTCTCTCTCAGATTGCTGGGGAGGATGGCGGGAGAGAGAATGCAGCCGAGGACAGCAATGCAGCCGACAATGCAGCTGTGTTTGAAGGACGGGTTACTGGCGACAAGGAGTTGAACCCTCCTGCTAAGCTCCCCAGAGTCGCGAATAAGGTTTCCAGCAAGGTTCACTCCTTTGGTTTCCCTAACGGTTCCGACCTGCCCCAGGGTTCGGTTAAGGTGGGGTGGTACTTGTCGATGCAGGATCACGTTGCAAAGGCCTGACCTTAAAGCATCCCGTCGACACTGCCGTAGCCCTTGATCAGGATCAGCTTGATGCCATCAGCTTCTGCATGAAAACACAGAGAAAGAGGTGGTAGATCATCGTAAGCTTCAACTTATGAAGATAAAAATCCTTGCCAAAAAGTTTGAGGCCGACGAGGCTCGATTGCATTCTTCTTTCGACCCTTGGTTCGAAAAGGTTGTTGCGGGAAAGCGTCTTCTTTTGTGGAAGCACCTTCTTGAACAGAACGGTTTCGATGACATGCAAGTCTGCGATTTCATGATGTCAGGCGTCCCGATTGTCGGGCAGTCAGCCTGCCCTCCGCTTTTCAGCAAAAAGATTGTGCCGGCGACCATGTCGGAACAGGACCTCAAAAGCACTGCATCATTCCGCCGAAGGGTCTTGACTGGATCCAGTGGCATGCAAGCAGCCGACCTTCAGGATTTGCTGTCAAAGGCTACGATGGACGAAGTCGATCTGGGTTTTCTGGAAGGCCCTTACACCGAAAGTCAAGTGTCTGGCTTATTCCATTCGGAAGATTGGAACTGCATACGAAGATTCCTGATCCTTCAAGGAGCCGAGAACAAACCTAGACCCATTGATGACGGGCACGAGGCTTTGATCAACAATTGCTTCACGGCCACCATAAAGTTGGAGCTCCAGAGTTCCGACTTTGTTGCAGCTCTAGCAACAAGGATCGCCATTGAAGAGGCCCAGAGATCTCGCGCTACAGGCGAGCCCCCTCGATCGTGGCTGGGCAAGTGCCTTGATTTATCTAAGGCGTACAAGCAGATGCCTATGAAGAAAGAGCATCGCTCTCTGGCTGTGATCTACCACAAGGGCCCGGCTGGCGAGGATCAATTCTTCATTGCAAACTCGCTGCTCTTCGGACTCACTGCTTCGGTGTACGGGTTCGTGCGCACGAGCAGAAGCCTTCACAAACTGCTGCTGAAGATATTCAAGCTTCCTAGCTGAGTGTACTTTGACGACTTCCCGATGTTTTCGACATCGCTCGCCTCTAGCGACACTGACGGCATCATCAGCGAATTCTTAGATCTTCTCGGCTGGAGCCACGCCAAGACAGGCAGCAAATCACATCCCTTTGCGGAGGTCTTCTCCGTTTTGGGAATGCAGATCGACTTGAGCAACATGTCGGAGAGAAGCATCGTCCTGTCGAACAAACCTGGCAGGATCGATCGGATCGTGGAGAAGCTTGAATCCGTGGCTGCTTCGGGTTTCCTCACGATTCACCAGGCACAGATTTTGCTGGGCTTGCTCAACTTTTCATCGGGTTTCTTTGCCGGTCGTGCCCTCAAGCACTCGTGCAAATGGCTATCTGGTTTCCTGGCTGGAGACAGGCCTTCGCCAAAGACAGTCAGCGAGATGTGCAGGCACACGATCAAGATTCTTGTGAGTACACCGCCCCGCTTCATAAGTTGCGATTCGACCGGCGAGCCTCCCATCCTGGTATGGACTGATGGAGCTTGGGAGCCTGCCAAAGCCTTCGCCGGGATCGGTGCAGTGATTCTCGATGCGAGCAGCGGCGTTTCCAGAGTCTTTCAAGGGCAAGTTCCCGAGCGCCTTGTGGTTCGCTGGCGTGAGGAGGTCGGGGAGCAAATCATCTGTGAGGTGGAGCTTTATGCCCTCCTGATGATCAGGGCCGGCCTTCAGAATTTTCTTTCAGGAAAGAGAATCATTTTCTTCATTGACAACGATGCTGCTAGATCTGTGGTGTTGCGTGGTCAAAGCAGAAGTGACGCGATGCATCGTTTGGCCCTGGCTTTGTCTATGGTCGATGCCGTCGCCCCTTGCATTTCTTGGATAGAGAGGGTGCCATCCTCATCGAACATCGCAGATTGGCCCTCCAGGGGCGAAGGCTGGAAAGCGCAGAAAGTCGTTCGTGCGACAGATGTTGAGCCTTACCTTGTTGACCAATCTTTGATTGATGCCTACCTGCTCTGAGTTCGTCGATCCGAGGGGGTGTGTTCGGGACAAACTCTGAGCGGCTTCTGGCCCGTGCTCCTCGCATCGGCTGCGGCCCGGATGCTATGGTTCCCGAATTAGAATTCGTTCAAACCCCTGATCGCTGAAGAGAAAAATGAAGAGTGCGCGACCTTCTCTGCTGCCGACTTCTTATTTGTCCGGGAATACCATTGAGCCTCGAGCTCGACTCCTTTTATTGAGTCACATACATATCGAGTTGGATTCATTTGAATATATCGGATTGCGAAGTTTTTAGATATCCTTATTGTGTACTTCACCGCGAGAATACTCTGTGCAGTGTCGTCAGTAAGTGCCTCTATCAAACATCGCCGATTTTAAAGACGAAACTTTTCTGCCTGCAGACTTTTCTTTCTTTGAAATCGGTGACAGGCCGCAGGCCGTGTTTGACATTGACAACGGTACTTCATGAGACTTATTTCATCCCACCCCTTTTTGGGTGGATTTTTTAAGAGAAGTATTTGACATGCTTTACAGATTTTCAGTCGCATGTCCATCCTTGTGTGCATCTCTGATGACGCTCTTGTTTGTGACGAAGTGACTTCTCGAGCTGAGCTTTTAAAACTTTTCCCCGCCCGCCCAGCCCAGACATTTGTGGGGGGGGGTGTGTTCGGGACAAACTCTGAGCGGCTTCTGGCCCGTGCTCCTCGCATCGGCTGCGGCCCGGATGCTATGGTTCCCGAATTAGAATTCGTTCAAACCCCTGATCGCTGAAGAGAAAAATGAAGAGTGCGCGACCTTCTCTGCTGCCGACTTCTTATTTGTCCGGGAATACCATTGAGCCTCGAGCTCGACTCCTTTTATTGAGTCACATACATATCGAGTTGGATTCATTTGAATATATCGGATTGCGAAGTTTTTAGATATCCTTATTGTGTACTTCACCGCGAGAATACTCTGTGCAGTGTCGTCAGTAAGTGCCTCTATCAAACATCGCCGATTTTAAAGAACGGCGAGATCTACCGCGAGCACAGAGTTACAGGAGAAAAGCAGTGGATCTGCAAGGACTACGCGTACAAGCACGAGAAAGGAGGACAAGGAAAAGACAAAGGAAAAGGAAAGAAAGAAGGCAGAGGAAGAGCAAAGCCGCAGCAGAGAGCAGCAGCCGCGGGATTCGAACCGCGAGACGAGGAAGATCGCAAGTACTGGGCAGAACAAGACAGGATCTCAAAGGAACAACAGCAAGCAAAAGCCAAAGCAGAACAGGAAAAGAAGGAGCAGGAAGAGAAGATCGCCAAAGCAAGAAGGATCTTAGAAGAGGCAGCAGACGAGCAAGAGAAGCGAGACAAGGAAGAGTTCAGGAGAGAAGCAGCCGTAGCCGCAGAGAGAAGGAAAGAAGTTGAAGCAGCAGCCAAAGCAAAGGCAGAGAGAGAGGCAAAGGAAAAGGAGGAGACAGCCGCAGCAGAAGCCAAAGAAAAGGAAGAGCAGGAAGAGAAGGAAGCAGCAGCCGCAGCAGCAAAAGAGGAGAAGGAGAAGAAGGAACAGGAAAGAAAGAGAAAGGAGAAGGAAGCAAGGAAGAAAAGAGAGGAAGACAAGAAGGAAGCATCGGCATACATTGCCCGAAAGGAAGCAGAAAAGAAGGCAGCAGCAGAAGGAACAGCGTCAGGATCAGGAGAAATGGAACCGAGACGTGAAGAAGACAGGATGAAGAAGCTGGAACAGATGATGGAGGAGATGATGAAGGAACGCAAGGAAGATAAGGAAAGGATTGCAAGCCTCACACAGGAGCTTGAGAGCAGAGGATCAGCAGCCGGGTCGCAGGCACCCACAGAGCCAGACACAACACCAACAAAGGAGCAGGAAAAGCCAGAGGACAAAGGAAAAGGAAAAGGACAGGAGCCACCAAGCGTCACACAGAAGCAGCAGAAGCAGAAGGAAGGAACACACGACAAGGAACTTTCAGCCAAAGGACCAGTGAACGAAGCATTGTTCTTGAAAGGAAAAGGAAAAGGAGAGTTTGAAGGAAACTGGTTTGCAGTCTACGGTTTCCAAGGCAGGAACTACCAGTGGAAGTGGAACGAAGAGAAGGCGACATGGTACTGGTACTCAGGATCCAAGGAAACTGGATGGAAAGCAGGATCAAAAGACAAGCAAGGAAAAGAGAAGTGCAGGGCACAGGCAAAGCAGCGAGAAGAGTGGCTAAAGGACCAACTCAAGGAACAGTCGGAAGTCACCCACGACAGCGAAGACGAAGACGACAAGCCCGTGAACTTCCAGTGAAGCCAAAGGAACAGCGAGCCGTACTGAGGCCAGAGAGCCGAGGAAAGAGCAGTGAAGCAGGACACAGGAACCGTGGCACAGCCCTTTTTGTTTCTGTGGTGATCTAAGTAAGTTTCAGGAACTTTTGTACAGTCGAGCAACCTTGGAGAGGATTGCGAGTGAACGTTGCTTTACGTTTGCGAAGAGGAACAGCGTTTGTTTTGTAGTGAAAAGGAACTGCAGCGTGTTTACTGTCTGTTCAGGAAAGTCGGAGTCACCTCAGTCGAGGAACTTTCGCTAACTCCGAAGGCGGGGTGTTAAACATCTTGCCAGGAACAGTAACACCGCTAGTGCAGTGTAGTTAATGTAAAGGAACAGCCGTCACGCACACGCGACGTGCAGGCTCGAGACTACCAGGACACACTCCGCAGTGCAGGAAAAGTGTCCGCCTTTGAGAGTGAGTAGGAAGCTTAGTGAAGCCCGTTCTTTAACACTGGTTGGCTCTCCCTTTTCCGCGGTATGACCTGAAACGGCCACGTCCTTTTCGCTTGCCACCCTTTGCTCTTCCCGGTGATCCGGGACGCATTCTTGGTCTCCTTCCTTTCTTAAATCTCCTTGCAACGAAGGCCTCATGGTCATCCACTGTCCAGAAAACAGCTTCCTCATCTTCAGCAGCAAGAAAACCTTCCTCAAGGGTGTCTTCATCTTGGAGCCAGAATCCATCGACTCCGTCGTATTCACCCTAATCGAGGATGAGGAAGTTTCGGCCTCCGCGTTTGCAGCGTTGGTCTCTCCGTCCATGCCAGCCCTTCTTGTGAGAAGTATGCCGAATGTTGGGATCCTGCAGACCAGTTCTGGTCGTCGAAAACTAATCGAACATGGTCTGCCGTACTATGGGGTACGTGTAGGTCTCAATTCGGTAACCTTGGTTGGTCAATGCTAATACCAACCTCTCACGTTGTGTCTCATTCAGGTCGGACTGCACTAGAAACAGGAGAGCTAGGAGATTATCATTCAACGGAAACGCTCTACGATGCACATCAAGGCGTTCCTTGTTCCACGTCTCAAAATAACGTGCAGCGAATACTTCCTGCTCGTTAGCATCTTGAAGGCGAATGAAGGTTGGATCTTGGCGTACTGCAGCGAGAAAGTCAGGGTTGGCATCTTCCAGATTTATCTCTGGTAAGAGATCCATCCAAGAATTTCTCAGGCGCTGCAACACGATCTCAAACTTAGCAATCCAAGTTACAAAATCTTGGTTGCCCTTCCATGCTTTGAACAGGCCAAGGAATCGCCACAGGAAAACATACTGTTCTCCTTTCACGAAGAATGGACGCATCTTCTTCTTGAAGTAATCAACTCCATCTGGGGCTGCAAGCCTTTCACGGTTCAATGATTCTTTTTGCACTGCGGCCAATCCGGAGAGCCTCGTCTTGAGAGACGGACCTCTTTTGTTGTCATCCAGCGTTGTTATGTCGCACCAGTCGTCAATCAACTGTTCATACTCAAACCACGAGGTGGTGCCATCATAGGCAGGTGCAATCTTAAGCGTAATGCCAAATGATGCTAGCATGCGGTCAGATGATGCATATGACTGTGCGACATAGGTTGCTGGACCTTGTGAGGTCTCCTCGTCCTCATATCCCCCGGAGGATTGGGAGCTGCCGTCGGCTTCGCTGTGCGAGCTCGACATGGTGCTGCCTCCGCCCGCTTTGATAAGCGATCGGCTAGGCCAACCGCTGTTGCGGTGCTTTGTGAGGCGGGCGGCCCTTCCGGGCTCCGCTACCAGAAAACTGAGCCGATACACCCCTTTAGGATTACTCCTGTGGGAGTGTATGACCAGTTTGAGTCCCGTGGGATCTAAAGCAACGCCCAGCACACGGACAGCGATTGTTTTGTTCTGCTACGCAGAGAGAGCTTGCTACAAGTCGGTAAAACCACTTGAACCAGTGAGCAGCGGAATGTATATATGTGAGCATGCGACCAAGACATTGCTGTAGGTACTACCCCTTTAGAGGTTTAAGTAAACATTGGGCCCATCCTCTGTCTGACTAAGCTTTCCCCCACGGTGGCCGGAAAATTTACCCTAGTCCTGCCATCGTCTCACCCGAAAAGGGTGCCCTGTCATGTCCATCGTGTATGTAGTGTTTCTTGAATTTGTTCCCCAAGCTGTTGCTTCCGCCGACTCTATGTTATATATGTTGTTCCCGCACGTTAGTCCCATTGCAAGGGCTGCTGCCGAGCGGTCTCACCTGTGGACACGCTCTGCGCGACAGAGAGAGAGGGCCTACACAGGAACCTTTCGTGTCATGCTGCCAATGGAGGACGTTGCCCTGGGTTTGGGTGCAGCTCCTGTCTACAGATCCAGCCAGCCGGATTGTTGAGAAACGCGCTCAGCCGCCTAAGGAACCGTGCCACTTCATCGGGGTGGCACCTTCCACAGGAGGCTGAGGGGGCCAATGAGGAGCCAGCTTTACTTTCCCCTGCGATTTTTTTGCCTGGGTTGGTGTAAGCTCAAGGACTTTCGGGCAAAGGTCATGCATGCTTTGCTGGAAACCCATTATCAGAGGAGCGAGGCTTATCATGACCACGGCCAGCCCACGAGCAGTGCCAGCGTTTCGGAAGCGTTGGACCCGGCCTCCCGGAAATCTTCGTCACTCCGCAGCTTCTGCCAGAGGTTCATGCAGCGCCCAAAGCCCGGCCCGCTACAATGTGCGCAGCCTGCCACTAGGAGAACCAGATTCGGCTCCTGTACCCCCTCTGCGAAGATGCGTTCATTGACCCGCATCATGTTTTCCGACACGAGTTGGACTCCTGGCCACGCCCTGACCTCGCACCGCTCTTTGTTCCGCCACCTGGCCTTGACCGTCATCAGTAAGCGCTCGGTGATTTGCTCGTCAACCCATCAGATCTGAGCCTGGGAGCCTACACCGGGCCTTGCGCAGGCACGCATCACTGCCGCTGTGGGGTGGGGGATCGATGTCATACGTATGTCTGCCCACCAGGCCTCTTCCTTTCCCTCTTCTGCCACCATTGCCCTTTGGATTTTGGACTTTGGTTTGCACGACTTCGCTAAAAAACAAGGCACGAGGGTTGTCCGTTGTCCGGCGGGACTAGAACGGCGGCCGGTGCCTTGACTTGGGCACCACTCGTTGTCTTGGGCGACTTCGGATGACGGTCCGCTGTTGCTTTAGCTTGAAGTCGCTGAGCGGAGCATCTTTTTACCGGCTGAACAGCTCCTGCTGACTAAGTCCGCACGCTGCAGCTTGTACGTAGTTTCGCTCATTAGATTCTCGTTTCACCGCTGTCTTTGTGTGTTTGTTTGGTTTGTGTTGTTTAATGGGACCGAGCGCTGCAGCCGCAGCCACCGAGGCCCGCCGACGCCAAACAAAAACAAAGTCGAGGTTCGGATTGGCCCAACTCCAACCCAGAAATGGTCTGAGAGAACTGTAACAAGCGGAACAAGTCAGTTTCACACTTCAAGCTTTTAGCCACCCTGTGCACATATTTGACCAGAAACGAGATGCGCGCAATCAAAGGGCAAAGAAATTGTGGACTTGCTTGCCAAGAGCTCAGCGCACTCGATGACAAGCACATGTTAAAAACATTACAGAAGCTTTTTTATGATTTTTTTTGAACCTTGGTCGATTTGAAGGAGTGCGCACAAGAAGGACTTTCACACGCTATGAGGGAGCTTCTGCACAAATTCCGTTGGTGGGTCTGTCCTCGCTGCAGCGATCTTAGCTGGCGAAAACTTCAAGCAAGGGGTTGGAGGCGGTGCGTAGCAGGAATCAGAGCGAGCAGGCCAGCTTTAGATTTTTGCTTTGAATTTGCGGTGGTCCGGTTGCGGAGAGTCGAAGGGTCGATTTGGATTTGTTTTACCGCCGTGCAATCCCGCTTGGGCCAGCCGCAACGTGATCAGCGGTGGGTCCGGTCCGGGTTTGGGGCTGCGTTTTCCAGGTTTTTGACCAATCGACCTTCCGCAACAGTGCGAGCATCTACCACAAAGATTCAAAGCACGTTGTTGACAATAGCCCGATTGCCTGCACGCAACACAAATTCAACGCAAAGCATAGATCTCAGGCCGACAATTGTTTAGCACCGAAGTTGTTTTTCCATTAGTTCATATTTTTTCACAAAAAACATATGAAAAGGCGTTTGCCGACTTTTTGTAACGGCTTATACCATGCCATAGCTCTTGCACATATTTGGTTCCTTGACATTAATTAGGTAGGAGATCACGTCAAGAATTTTCGGCGGCCCCAGTTGCCTGAAGCAAGGCTAGCCATGCGGCTTGTGTTCTTGTGGTCCAAATGCAATAGGAGGCCCAGGCCAAGGCTGGCAATCCGCCACTGGCCTGGGCGGACATGGCGAGCATACAGGCCGCTTTTGCGTCATAGATGAGTTTTGCCTTTGGATGTTCGTTCCATCGTTCCAATGCTCCCAACACGAACGACTGCAGAGGGCCTGGCAGCGTCAGCCTCATCGCCGGTCCTCGGAGCACAGCCCGCCGACCACCCAGTGGCGTCCACTAGCAGGAAAGGAACGTGCGCTTTGAGTGCAGCTCAGGGTGGTCCTTGGGTGAATCGCAAGTTTGATCCGCTTCACACCGTGGGAAAGCATGTGGTCGCCAGCTTAGACGACAGATGGCTGCCAGCTTGTGAATGACGCCTCCAAAAAAAGTGCTGAACCAGTCAACCTGTGTCCGTTCGGGTCAGGAGTTTGTGACGACCTTCAGGTTTGATGTCCTTTTTTTTTGAGCGATGTACTGGATGAATTTTCCCACCCACAATGCTATCGAACAAAATCCTACTTGGACTAGGTGTGAGTGAGCCAGTCAAGCACCGAAAGGAGATGCTTACATCATTTCCCTAGTTGTTCCTGGCTTTTGTTGTTGGCCGTAAAAAAGATAATGTTCTGACCGACGAACGTAGCCAATGGAAAAAGGTCATGCCGCCAATGAACGAAGCCGCTGCTGTCGCGTGGAAGGCACGCAGAAAGGCACTCCACCAGGGTTATCGCTGCTTTTCAACGGGCCATCTGGTAGGAAGTCATGTTCATGTGAGGTTTCACGGCTTGTCAAACTTGATAGCTGCTTTTCTGTCGGAGTCTTGTCTCTGCTCCCCTTCGAAATTTTGACAAGGCATGGTGCAGAAGCCATGGTGCAGGTTTGGAGGATTGTTGGTGGCACAGACAAAGGCGGGATCGTGGTGCGAGACGGGGAAGGACTGAGGTCTCAGCAATTGCAAACGCGTTTGGTAACCGGTACACTCGTAGAGGAGCTTGAGACGCGCGGCTCCCGCTTGCATTTCAGATTACTGGATGGTTGTGGCCCTCCACATGGATGGATCAGCCTGAAGGTAGGTGGCAAGGACCTGGCCGTGCCTGCACACTGCGAGGGATTCGAGGAGTATCGGCACGTGGTCGTCATACACCTTCGAGACTGCGTACAGCAGGTGTTCGTCGGCAAGATGCCGAGCATCGCGGAATTGAAGGCCTTACTCTTGAAGCACCCAACCTGGACCTTAGGCGATAGAGTAGACTTCAAGAAGGCAGGAAGTGACGCTGAAAGGATCCTTCTGGACTCCGACAGTGTCGAAGGGGAGCTGGAAGTGATTCGCCATGCGTCGCCTTCGCCTGCGTGGTACTCGGCGCTCGCAGCTTTGCGTGCAGGCGCAACCGACGAGATGGCGAACGAGTCCCTGAAAACTCTTCGGAGTCTTCACCCTTCTAGCTCCGACGAGCCAGCAAAGATCCACCTGGCCACAGGTTTGGTTCTGTGGAAGTGGTACAAGTTCGAGGCGTGCCTCAAAGAGTTGGAAGCTGCTCAAGAAATGGAGTCTGCAGCGCATGTTCTTCTGGCGCTGCAGATCTGTTTAGGTCGATGGCCTGAGGCAGCAGCGCTGGCAGAAGGATTTCCGGAAGCGGCTGCACTCATCGCCGGATGGTCTACTGGAGTTGCAGGGCACTTTGCGCCCAGCAGTGCTGACTTCGTCCCGGAGACTGTCGAGTTACTTCCTGGACTGAGACAGATGGACGCTCGGATTCCCACCATCGACGGTGTCAGTCTCGGGGTGCGTCTGTTTCTGCAGATGGAATCCGGTTCTCCACGGGTCTCCGGGCCGTTGGTGCTTTATTTTCACGGCAATGCCGAGAATGTCGACACTTACAAGGATCCAGAGGTCTTCGCCCCGCTGCAAGCCGCCTCGGCCAGCGCTCTCATCGTAGACTTCCGGGGCTACGGATTTTCAACGGGGGGAGGCGGGCCTTCCCTTTCCTCGATGAATGTGGACGCTGAACGCGTCTGTGACGCTTTGCCGGAGTTTTTCAAGAGCCGCGACCTGCCGTGGCCATGGCCTGGCGGCCTCTTTCTGTTCGGGCGTTCCATGGGTGGTATTTGTGCCTGCCATCTTTCCGGCCTTCGCGGACACCTGTTTGATGGCGTGGTGTTGGAGTCGACGATGTGTGGGAGCCATGCACCGGGGGCTGCGCCCCCGCCAGAGCCTCCACCAGACGGCAGCGGGATGAGCGGGGGAAGCCGGTTTGCCCCACCAGAACTGACAGCGGCAGTGTCGCAAACAGCTGAGCTTTGCAAGAAACTGGTTCATGGTGCATTGGCAGGCGACTTGTGGAATCTTGCAGAGATGGACCTGGGAATCTTCGTCCACACAATGGGGAGCGAAGACAAGCTGCGAGGCTACACAGGCAGGCTCTTAATTTTGCATGGTGAACTGGACACGATTGTGCCGGTGAGCCACTCGCGCCGACTTTGTGATGCAGCTGTGTCTGCAACCAGAAGACTTGTGACCATTTCCAAGGGTCACAACGACATTTCGTCCAGTAGCAAATATACCGAGATGTTGAGGAAATTTCTCTCTGGAAGCTAAGCAACATGCACCAATGCACCATCAATATTTCAAGCTTGTCGTAGCTTGTGGAGGCTTGTGGCCGAGGACCTGCTCAGGCTGATACCCCGTCCCATGGCCTCAAGTCGTTTGGGTCTGTCGGGGAGACGCGCTGGACACCTATTTGATCAAACTCGCTGGCACCCCGTCTGCAATCGCACAGGCTGACCCACATCCAGGTTGCGCACGATGCACATCAAAGTAGCACTTGCAGACTTTCAAGTGCAACGATGCGCAAGTAGTCGTGACAAAAAAACTTCAGCTTTGCACGGCCGGCAAAAGGTATTTTGCATCTGTGCACGCATGGCAGGCCACGCTCCAGGGCCAGCTGGGCACGGGCAACAGCATCAGCTCGGTAGCTGGATGCTCAGAGCAGGTCCAGAAGCCTTGATCACAGACGTGCATCCCATTCTGGACGACCCTCTGGTTGATGAGGTCCAGTATCCTGTCTCCACCCGCGACCCGGACAACATGTGTTCCAACTACAAAAGGCACTTGAGTGCAGAGGCACCCCCATCTCAGACTGTAGACCTGCGATGATCATTAGCCTGGACATGAAACTCTCGCACATTTGGATCCGTTTATGCAGGATCGACGAATTCTTCGTGTCCGAGTGAAGCATCACATGCGAGGCAAGGTCAACCCAATGCACGACGGCAAATGCACCACGGCGCTGCATGCACAGGACGGCCGTCCTGGCCAAGCAGTGTCTACGAAGCCCGTGGCTCAGATAAGATTGGATCAAGAGTCGGTCATCTGGACGAAGACGAAACTGAGGCAGAGAAAGTTTTGCTTCAGACGTTTGCCAAGTCTCCCGAGCTCTGCACGGCTTGCGTCCCGAGGAAGTGTCGAGACTTACGCAGTACTGCACGGTTTTCCAGCACTCTTTTGACTTGAGGCCTTCTACCTGAACAATGACTTCTGCGAGAAGCTCTTGAGCGAGGCCGGGTCTCTTCGGCCCCGGGCCCCGGCCCGGCTGAGCTCTGCCGTCCTGCAGGCAGCAACTGCCTTCGAGCACGGAGTGTACAGCCCTGAGTGCAGTTGCAAACAGAGACCCGAGACCCCTAGCATGGACACTGGCCGTTATAAGGTACCAGGATGCACCTGCTCATACACAGCTGAGGACATGCTGAACCTTCACGTTTGCTGGAGCTGACTGCAAGCGTGCACATGCTCGCAGGATGAACAATCCGAACTGGGAGGAGTCCGTCCAGAATCGCGTGGCAACTGCTGCAGCAGAGGCAGGCATCGGCAAGACAGGATGTGCCCGAGAGGCGAAGAGAGATTATGGTCTTGTCTCGACTGCAGCTGTTAGTCTCAAGTCGTCGCCGCCATGCTGGGGCTTCGCTGTTGGCTGGTGTCTCTTGCGGCCAGTGGCCTGCATGCTGGCGATGTCTTCACCTTGCCGGCTTTGCCGTATGAGCAGCACGGCACATCATACTGGTACGTCCAACGCAGAGTCCTTCTGCGATAAGGTTGAGATATCTGCAGACTTCTGTTACGTTTCTCATGAGGCATGATCATGATGGCATAAGTGCACGTACTTGTTGGGAGCGGCACGAAAAGTCTTGATTTGCTGTTGACAGATTCAGCAGTTTCTCTGCTACGGGGCAGGAACGCCTGGGATTCAAGAGTCCTGACTGATCTGCAATGGCTGACGATGCTCTTTGCTGCTGCCTTCTTGCCTGTCTTGATGCGGGTTCCTTGCGAACAAGGGGGTTCAGTGCAGACGGCGGGGGGCAGCGGTAGGAGAGGGCGACGCATGAAGACGACACGTGTCCCCAACAACAACGCGGAAGGATTCGGATGTACTCTTCTTGAGTCCTAATCCGCACGCAGCATTTGCGCCAGAATGAAGAGCTTGAAGTACGATGAAAGTCAAGCCCCAGATCCACACTCAGGTGCTTGTTGCAAGACTAAAAATACTACAATCAGCCTTGTTCTTGGTCCGTGTCGCCCATGAGACTTTCGGGTTTAAGCTCCAGGTACGACGCGCTGGAGCCTCACATCGATGCGGAAACGATGAAGATTCACCATGGGAGGTTTGGCACATCTTAGTAGGCTCGGGGGTAAAATCAAACATCTATGTGTTCAGGGCCCGCGAGATCTGTGTCATTGTCAAAGTCATGTGTACTCAGGAAGCACCATGCTGCTTATGTCGCTGGCCTGAACGCTGCCATCAGCAAGTCTACAAAAGATGGCAAGCTGGATGAAATGAATGCCGTGGTTTTGAGGTGAGGTGGGCATTGGAAATCTGAGCAAGTGATTGTGCTCCGACCGAGGAAGCATGACAGCTTTGACAAGTTTGCAGCCTAACGCAGCAAAGACGGGAGCAGCACACCGGAACCATGGTGGGGGCCATTACAACCACGCGCTCTTCTGGGCCGCCCGTCTCTGTTTACACAGCCCCAAAACGGCGGTTCCGTCGGCGGTCCCGTCCACGCAGAGGTGAACCTGGCGCCGGCCAGCGGCTCCTCGGAACCTTCCCCTGACCTCGCAGCGGCCATCGACGACAAGTTCGGAAGCCTCGATGGCCTCAAGGAGGCAGGGATGGGAGCGCGTCTCGCTTGCTCCGCGGTCTTTCTCCATGCTGAATGCTTGGAGAGCATTCAGACGACACTGTCAAGCACATTTGTCTTGTAGACGGGATGCGTTGTGAGTTTATGGACTTGGAATGCGTGTGATCGTGCATCTGCATTGTCATCAGTGCGGAGTTACGAGCGGATGCTCTGTGGCATCTGGCAGCTTTGCAAATGTCAAGTCTTCATGCATTGGTGGCTACCTGCTCAGGTAAGCTACTCAACCCACGACCGGGCGTTTGTATTCATGGCTCTTCCAGTTCTAGGTTTCAATTCCGTCTTTTGCGTCGGCTACTTTTCAGCTTTCGTGTGCCGGCGTCTGTTGCGTCTTGCTGCTCGTATCTGCTGTGTAGCTTCCTTGCTGCAGGCCTTCGCAAAGGCGGCAATGGGTCGGTTTGGCAGTGGCTGGGCTTGGCTGGGTGTGACACCTCAGGCCGTGTTGCAAGCCTCTCCAATTCCATCTGCTGGTGCACGCAAGTTTGCACGATCATCGTCTGCCTGCAGGGCTCCTTGGCCGTGACCTCCACTGCTAATCAGGTCGGGACCATGGCTATCGTTATCGCCGTCTAGAGCTGTTGCAACCGACTCTCACATGGTTAGGCATTTGCTTCCGAATTTCTGGATGCATACTGCCGTGCAGGACAATCCGCTCATGGAGGGTTTGGAGTACAGTGTTGAGAAGCTGATTCCTATCTTGGGCTTGGATGTCTGGGAGCACGCTTACTACCTGAAGTACCAGAATCGCCGTGCTGATTACGTTGCTGGATTTGTTTGAAGAGGAGAGTAGGTGAGAGTTTTGAGAGTTTTCCCGCTGATGGGCAAGCGTCATTTGCGAGTACAAGTGGCTGTGACCTCAGGTGTCCGCGTTCTGGAATGTGGTTAACTGGAAGAAGGCTTGGTGTTGTGGATTCTGTTGGCTAATTTGCCAGAGGTGCATCTAGAGTTCGACTTCACGACATGACCCCGTCTCGGGGTAGGTGAGCCGCAATTACGAGGAGTATGCGAAGAAAGGACATCCAAGTGAAAGTGTTCAGGATTCGGCAGCATGTTCCCTTCGGGGCTTGTGCAGGACAGCCTGTGCCTCCAACGCCAACAGGTGGTGCTTCGCTGGCACAGTCAGGTTGTCAGGTCTCTTTGAGCATACTGAGTAATCTGAATACTGAGGGCCGGGAGTTTGCTAAGGTGGCCACGCTGTAGAGCTGTGACGGCTGTGACGTGCTACGCTGCGAACTGGTGGTCTTCGCCCACGCGGAAAGGACGGAAGGCTGCAGGGATAGGACGGAAGTTGAGACATGTCTCCTTTCGTCCTTGGCAAAGCCAGTGACAGCACGAACACCGTGCAGCAGTGCTTCTCTAGAGCGCTGCGGGTAGGAGCTGTATGCACTTGGCTTCATGAAGTGCTTGTACAGCCGCTGGTTTCATGGCCCACAAGCGGCGGTGTTTAAAGAGACTTCTAGATTTCTATAGACTTTTGAAGCACATCGGCAGCATTCGGAGAGAGCCGAGAGATGTGTGACGGGTGCGAAGCTGTGCAGGACTTCCCAGATGCTGACTGCCTGCAGGTTGTGAGAAGACTCGCCGAAAAGAGCCAGACACCTACGGGAGCATAGTGCTAACTAACCAAGCCAGGCATCTGTTCGGCAGCTGCCTCTTTGTCACGCAGCCCCACCCAAATGCCAAACTTCGAGTCGAAGGAGAGGAAACGCCTTTCACTCTGAGACTTTTGTTTGTCGACTTCTTTCCCTGGCTGCTTTTTCGTCATTCGTTCTCTACCTATCAATCCCTCTCCCTCTCCCTCTCTCTACTCATCTGAGGCTAGTCTCGGCATGCTGCCAGCGGGATGCAGCCAACTTTGCGCGATCCTCCCGAGCCACGAGACGACAGGGGAAGCGGACATATACCAATCCACAGATGGAGCCATCCAGACTTCGAGCTAGAAGTTGGGTTGAGACGGGTTTCAGAGCTGCTTCCTCGAGAACGTGCCAACGTTTCACCTGCCTTGCTCGACTTAGTCGCTCCGCAGATGAAAGCCGAGATCTCACTGTTGTAATGCACAGGTGAACAATGTGTCTGCACTGGTGCTTGTTCTTCTTCATGATGCTCGAAGCTTGCTTGGATGCATAAAAGAGCACTGGAGCACATGAGACTCGGCCAGAATGAGTCAGCTGCCGATACCCTCAACTCGGTTTGATGTTCACAAGACACCAGGATGCGCCCCCGGATACCTTCCACCCTTCGGGAAGACGAAGCTTGTTTAGTGTTTGCATGCGTCATTACAGAAACCGTGCAGCTCGTCCCCGTCAGAGATGTTGAGACACAGTAAGCCCTCAGGAATAAAGCTATCTTGCGTGACGATCAAATGAACGTGACATGTCCCTCGAGCCGTCAGAGGTCGCGTGTCCTGACCCTGCTGTCGGCTGTCTTGAGTTCGCTTTGAGAGCAATATCGCGAAGATTTGCACAGGCTTTGAGGCTGCTTCCGGCCAGCCCACTGCCTGGCTTCCCAGACGTGTTGGTCGGGACTCAGGACAGTGGCAGAGAGCGCATGCAGCGAGAGAGCTCCCCCGTGGTGCAGGAAGATGGCGCCGATGTGCTGCTCGGAGAGAATACGTCCGGCACTCTCTGAACTCTCTCGCTTAAGCCTTGCCTGCCGACTAAAGAGGCTGCAGGTGGCCGCTGTGGTCAACTGCGCATTGGATGACTGGCTGTACAAGGCTGCCGGTCTAGCAACCACTAGCTCGCAATGCAAAGTTCCAGAAGCGAGGTCCGCAATGGCCACTGTGGTTCTGCCGCAGCTTGTCGTCTTCCGGCAGGGGGCCCGAGAGTGCAGAAGACAGCGCTGTGTAAGAGTTTGTTTGGTGGACACTCCCATGCCGTAACGGGCCGTTACAGTCGTAGAGTCGCTTCCGAACGACTGGAGTCTCTACTTCTTTCTCTGTTTCTCTGTCTCTGTAGCTATCTGCTTATCTAGTTATCTCCCTATTCTCTATTTTCAATCTACCTTCTGTTTATCTCTCTATCTCGCTGTCTCTCCCTGTCTGTATCCTATCTCTCTGTCTATCTCTCTGTTTCCCTACTTCTTTATGTCTCTGTCTCGCTCTCGCCCTCTCTCCCTCTCTCCCTCTCTCCCTCTCGCCCTCTCTCCCTCTCTCCCTCTCTCCCTCTCTCCCTCTCTCCCTCTCTCCCTCTCTCCCTCTCTCCCTCTCTCCCTCTCTCCCTCTCTCCCTCTCTCCGTCTCTCCCTCTCTCCCTCTCTCCCTTTCCCCTTCTCCCCCTCTCCCCCTCTCCCCGTCTCCCGCTCCCCCTCTCGCCATCCCGCCCTCTCTCCGTCTCTCTCCGTCTCTCTCCGTCTCTCTCCGTCTCTCTCCGTCTCTCTCCGTCTCTCTCCGTCTCTCTCCGTCTCTCTCCGTCTCTCTCCGTCTCTCTCTCTCTCTCTCTCTCTCTCTGTCTGTCTCGCTCTCTCTCTCTCTCGCTCTCTCTCCCTCCACCCCTCCTTCTGTCATACATCACTCGTTATGTCTTCTGCTTGTTCCTCACGCGTCTGCCTGCGAGTTCGTCTTTTGCGACATGAGTAGGTCGCGGTGTCCAGAAGGCTTTTTAGCTTGGGACTCTGCTGGATGGCCCCAATGCAAGCCTTGAGCCCAAAGCTAAGCTGAAATCTCATGTCCCTTCCGTGGAGTTCTCGCCGGAGGGTATGGATCAGCATCTCAGAGCCATGCAACCCTCAATATCAGAGACTTCGGTAAACTACCTTTCAAGATAGTTGCCTGCTTGACCGATCTCTGAAAGTGCATGTTGTTCACATGAATGCATCTTGAGATGGAGGAGATCGAGGCATCAATCAGAGCCCTGCCGCAATCGGAAAGTATCGCGTTGGGGGACATCTCTGGCATCAGGTGCGCCCGATTCTCGCATGTCGCTGCTGCCCTGAGATGTCAACTCACGGCATCATGCGGTGTCGGCGTTGCACAGGTACTGTGCACTTCCAGCTAGGGATCGGGACCGAGCGGAACCTATCATCATCGACGGCGAGGCTGTCAGATCCATCATTCTGTCAGATCAGATCTGCGTCTGAACATCTCGGCTGCAGGTCGCAGTGCCAGGCATGGAGCCCTACGATATGGGTCGCAGCCACAGTACGAGAATGCGAAAGCATAGGCGATCGCATGCGCAAAAGTCTTTGTCCGTTGCAGAGAATCTTGCGCATGGCATGAGCTGCTGTGCTTCGTCATTTGAGCCAGTTCGGGACTTCTGAACATGTGCCACGAGTGGTTAGCGGTGGGCTTTCAGCGGCACTGGAGCTCTGAAGACCAGGCCAGCACATGCCCGCAGCCGTCGCATTCTTGCAGGAGCAGGTCGCTGCAGGTGGGAACAGGGCCCCAGTGTGTGGGAGATCCTGTGCTGCTTCAGTGCTGTTTAGGCCGAAAGGTGCTCATTCACTGCCTACGCGGTGAGAACCGTTCTGCTCCCAGAGCGTGTTATTCCTTTTTCTCTCAATTCCGTCGACTGACCCGGAAGACCTTATCAACTGCGCAGCTGGATAGCAAGCCTCGAGCCAAAGAATGTGTCGTTCGAGCGGAATCCCAATGTGTGAGTGCTTTTGTCGAGCTGCACCGACTCTGACTGGCATGTTTTGATGGTTACAGTAGATGACCTGGTTTAAAACAAAATCATGGAGGGAGGGATGTTTAGTGATCTGCAGTCTTCACACCCTCTGCGCATTTTTATGGCACGGCTACTTGTAGTGTACTCTACCCACTCTCGCTACTGACAGCATCTTGTTTTCCAGAATGTGATGCAGAAGCCGCAAGCTCCCCGGATCGACGTCTCCATGGCTTGCCCATTATTTTGTCTTGGAATCCTGCCATCCTCAACAGCCTCAACATGCATTTGATCATGATGTCATCCACTAAGGGATGTTTCAAGTCGGTGTATCGATTCAGCTTCTTATTTCAGGTGCATTTTGGTCTGATGAAGAGGAAGCAGTCTTTCATACTCCGCAGTCTGTGCACTTGGTTGTGAGGGATTGCGAGAGAGAGAGGGCGAGAGAGAGAGAGAGGGGAGCGTTGCCAGTGTGAGGGAACCCTGGTTTTACATGATGAGTTGAGTATCTTGGGAAGCTTTACTGTGTTCCTTGATATACGCGGCAACCCTGTTCTTGAATTAGTTTGTAGGACTCGAAAATGCAGGAAACTCCGGAAGTACTAACCGGCCTGTAGGGCTTAGTCGCATTGTATTAGGGTGTACGCTGTTTTGAGGAACCACCGTTCAGTCGAAGGGGGAAGTGCTGAACAACAGTACAGCTGAGCTCCTCTTGACAAAGTCAGGAGGGGACGGATCAAATCCTGCGGACTGCAGGTGCGCGTTTGCGTGCGGGGAAGTGAAAGCGGAAGGGGAAGGGGAAAGGGGAAAGGACAAAGAGACAGAGAGGGGGGAACCCCTTCACCCTTAGCCCCGGCGAAAGGGAGAGAGGGGAGAGAGAGAGAGAGAGAGGCTGGTTGGATTTGTTTTTGCTCGTGCAGCGCAGCCAAGGTGCAGGGGCAGTGGCCGCTGCGTTCCTCGTGGCTGAAGCAGCATTGCCAGAGGACGCTGTGCACAAGGTGCCTTTCAGGTCTTAAGAATTGCAGGGTGCTTGCTGTAGAGTGTCAGAATTCGAAGAGGAAGTCATTCGACGTTTGTGATGCTGATTGGTGTTTCGCTTGAGCTCAGGTGCAGGAAGCTCGTGGCAACTTTGCGCTTTCCAACCGAGCATTCGTTGAGCAGGTGGACATGTCTGTCTGTGGCACATTTTGTTGCCGGCTTGCAATGACTGGTTTGCAATGAAGTTAGAACGAAAGCACATCTTCACGTCTCCAGACCAAAGTGAGGTACATTCCTTTGCCACGGAGAGGTCAAGGCGTGATGGGTACACGAAGCTTGAAGAGAAGCCTGTCATCAGCTGTCCTACCACAGCATGGGGCAGGGGTTGCTTTTTCATACCAGGCGATTGTCAATCCGCATCGACTGCATGATTCTGACAACCACATATCCCATGCACAGACAGACTGTATGCTTTATTTCTGGACTCCCTGATCCATTCGTGTGAGGTCCCGCTCTGAGCAGCGAAGGAGAGCAGACTTCTCAGAGAAAAATGGGTTCGTGGTTGAAACACAGCGGTTTAGTTGGCAAGCCATGCAATGCTGTTGAAGATCGACGACTGCTTCTTTCAATCTCTGGAGATAGTGTGATGATAACTGCTTCCCGGACGGTTGATTCGAAGCACTACTTTCAAGCGAGGCGGTCTTGTCCACGGAACGGTTGCCGAGGCGGTGACACGTCACAACATATCAATGTAACCCTCTCTTGGAAGTAGGTGTCCGTGCTAGTTGGCATCCAGCACATCCCCAAGCCACGCAACAGGAGATGCAAGATGAAACTGTAGAAAAGCAGTGGGCACACGGGACAGCGGCGCCGCACTGCTTGAGTTTTGGCTAGATCCTGTTCGTCATACGGTCAGTGTCCAGAGGTGCTTTCGTTTCATGCATGTTTAAGCACGTCCATTTAGCCAAAACAATCGCCAATCTACAGCTGATTATACATCGCTGCAACTAGCCCCGTGGGCGATGGCTCCCTTGTAGGCAGGCTTACACTTTTCTGCAGACGGTGCAGCAGGCAAAGATGGGGACCACATGTTCGAGTGTGAACTTGGAGGAGATTCGAGCGGAACTTCAGGAGGCTGTGTCCTCCGGTGGTGGCCTTCCGATGAAATTTCCCATGTGGCTGATTCCTGGCTCGGTGCTGGCGCAATTGGAGCACCCACTCTTGCCCCACGAGACGCTGTTACAACAAGGCAAACTAGTCAGGTGGGAGCCGGGACATCCACGCACGGTCGTCTTCATCAGTCACGAATGGCTCGGCACGTACCATCCCGATCCGGACTTCAAACAGTTCAAAGTGCTCCAGTTGGCTCTCGAGAATCTTCGGACAGGCATGGCAAGAATCCGCAAGGACACCGTTTCTGAAATCCTACGTATTCCTTTGCCAATGCCCTCTGATGAAGAGCAGCACAACTGCCTGGACTGGGATTTCTGGTATGACTACATCAGCTGCCCACAGTTGAGTGTTGCGCCTGATATGGAAGCCAGCATGGAAGAAATGAGTGCCAGCAAGGGCGAACTTGCTGACGCTATTGCGAGCATCCCGGCGTACTGCGACAAAGCTGATTACACCATAGTCTTGGCGCCGTCGCTTCTGCACAACGAAGCACGCAAAGTGTTGTCAACGAGCTCTTGGGGTCGCGTGGCCGAGTCTGTTGTACGGTCTTCTACTGTCGTCGTGCTTCAGAGCCACACCCTGCCCTTTGTTTCGAGAATTGTTGGTAACCTGACCTTAACCATCCTAACCCGTTTAGGCCGTAGGGCCGTGAAGCTGACAAGAAACAGACCGGAAGAGCTTGTGGAAATGTGGCCGCCAGGTAGTCGAGGTTGGTGCCGCGCAGAGCGCACTGCCACGGTCTTCTCTGCGGGCAGGAAGGCGTTGCTTGTGGTTTCAAGCCCCACAAGAATGGCTATCTCAGCAGGGCCTGAATGGGTCACAAGCTGGCCTGGCCAGGGAAGGTTTACAGTCGAAGAGGACCGAAAGGTGCTACAAGAGTTGACGGGAGAGCTCTTGGCGACAAAGTGCTCTAACTTGCTGCGCAGCGGCCAAAGCCATTGGCGATTTTACCAAGCCTTGCAACCCAAAGCCCGTGGCCGTGCAGAATTTTTGAATGAAGACCTGGACGATTTTCTGGATCGGTACAGCCTTCTGGATGCTCGCTCGGTCGTTGAAGGAATGACCCCTCTGATGCTCGCAAGCCTTGAGGGCAACATCTCGGTCATGAGAGAGCTGTTGAAGTCCAAAGCTCAAGTTGATGAGCGCATCTCTTGGAGGCTCCCTGAGGCTCACATTCACGGGACGGTTGTGACAGCGCT
The DNA here is from genome assembly GCA_905221615.1 of Symbiodinium sp. CCMP2592. Taxonomy (NCBI): domain Eukaryota; class Dinophyceae; order Suessiales; family Symbiodiniaceae; genus Symbiodinium; species Symbiodinium sp. CCMP2592. The sequence goes on along the minus strand of CAJNDT010006045.1, from coordinate 199,202 downwards.
TTCGCTGGCCGCGTCCTTATCTTCGAAGGAGGCAGTTCTGGCTTTGTTGGATGCACGGGCATCCTTGGACCTTCCTTCTGGTCTTAGTGGCGCAGGGGTGGTCGTGCAGGCTGCCTACTTTGGCAATTCATCCGTGCTTGCAACGCTCATCGAGAGGCGAGGAGACATGAATTATCCGACGACTTTAGGTGGCAACGCCCTCTTGGCGGCAGCAGGAGCATCGAATGTCGACTGCACTCGAATATTGTTGGAGCAAAGGGCAGACCCAAATTTCATGAACTACATCGGCTCCACAGCACTCTCCTTCAGTTGCCTTTTCAACACAGATGCTGGACATGCAGAGCTGTTGCTGCAAGCACGGGCAGATCCCAACCTGCGTGGCTTGGCTAAGAACTGCCTTTGGGCAACTGTTTGCTGGGCTTGCCAAAAGAAGATCCAAATGGGCAATGCAACTTCGGTCCACTGGAACATAGCCTTGTCGAATGGGGGGACGCCACTGCATGTGGCTGCTCTGAACGGCAGCTTGCAGGCCGTTGTTTACATGTGTATGTGTTTGCGCTTTGATGTTCACGCTCTCGTGTGGCGGTGTCGCCAGATTGCCATGCTTGTCATGGAGCATGATGCACAACATGGCCTGTTCCGTGTCCTCCGTCGCCAGATTGCCATGCTTCTCATGGAGCATGATGCGGATGTTGAGGCCACCTGGGGAGACAATTTGCTCCTGTGGTGGCAGCTGGCACCATCAGTAAGACAGCTGTTGAGTGCACTGCAAAACCCAGGCTGACTCCCCTCGACTTGGCCAAGAACCACGATCACGAGGACAATTCTTAGTGTCTCAATGCTCCAACCCCTCAACTACCCAGGTCCCCAGGGATTCTGACAGATACTTTTTCTTGTTACTACCAGGATCTCGTCGCGTGCCTGGAAACAGAGCAGCGTCTGCGGCGCGATATGCATGTTTATGAAACTCAGAGAGTTTAAGCGCCATTTTGTTCACTATTGATCATTATTCCTCGCTGCTGAGCAGCAATCGGCATCACGGATGCGCTTTTCCACTCAGAGCTCCGCGAAGCGGAATTGCTCCAGTGAGTCGCGTATTGCATAACACAAATGTTGTTCATCAAGCGTTGCTTGAAGAAGGTCTTGCATGGGTTTGGCGACATCGACAAAGCACGGTCCACCTGGCACTGTCTGAGGTTCAAGGCCTTACAGCATTAGCACATAGAGCTGCTGCAACATGCACGTAACCATGCAGAGCTTGTGCAGATTCCATGCCCTGGAAGCACGAAACCCGGCGTGGGCCAACCGTTCTATCCGACAGCATCGAACTGCACTTGGGCTTGTGTCGGCCATGTCTGCATCCAAACTCGAGAAGAACATGGCTAACCTGGAGCGGCGAATGCGAAACGAGTTTCTATTGGAGCTGGATGCGAAGCTGGAGCCGTGCCTTTACCTTTTTCAGACCGGGAGTTCCCAGGAGTGTCGCAAGGGGCGGATTGCAAGACGCTTGGGACCGTCTGAGGGTTTGGGCCGCGCAAGCGTGCGTTACGTGCATGTTAGTGTGGTTTGTCTAGTTAAAGTACTGATCCAGTCCTTGCTTGCGCTGGGGACAAGAACTCCTTGGTAGTGCAGCTTGAAACTGATTAGCCGATTCTCCTTCGGCAGCTTTTGGGGATGTTTGGGGCTTGCTGCTGCGAATACCCAAGCTTGAGCACCGGGCTTGTACGTTGTTTGATTCCGAGTAGTCTAGACAAGGCGTGAGAACGGTGCGCATAGGTTCATTACTCCAGGGCTCAACGTTGGGCCCCGCCCGCCCAACAATCCGCCCAAGAAGCAAATCGGCCCAAGCACCGCGCCAATCTGTTTGTCGCCACGAGGAGGTCAAGTGAAACGAGGCTGTTTGTGCACTGAGTGCACTGTTCAGCTGTTCAGTGAGTGCCCAGGTGCCTTGCGCGACTGGCTGCGCTCGAGCAACGACTGCAAGCGGAGTTGATGCAAGACAGCAACAAAGTGGAGGAGACGATCACGTGTGCGGATGTGGACGATGGGCCGCGGCCACGTTCAGGGCTCGACGCTGAACAGCCACCGGAAAAGCCGAAAGGGGACAAGGCGGATTTCGTTGAGGTCCAGGTCCGCGATCCTCCACTTGAAGACCCAATGGATCCGGTTGCTTTTTTGGAGACGACCTGGAATTTGGTCCTAGTGGCAGGCCATGCAGGTGTTGGTTGGATCGACTTGGCAATCGGTTGGCTGCTTCTGTTTGCCAGTGCCGGGATGCAGATCACCTTCAGCGTGATCCTGCTGACACCGTCTTTTCTTGGGGATCCTTTCGATGAGGCGCAAGTGACTGTAGCACAGGAATGGCGGAATAGCGTAGCACACGATGCGAAGAACATGGACCTGGCTCGGACAAGCCTCACTGCCCGTGTCTGCAACAACGACGGTGGCCTGATCCTGTCCAACTCCCAGGCAGCCACCTGCAACTCTTGTAGCGGCAGGCTAGTGCTGTTTTTGGATTCTAGCACGTGTGTCTCTGGCACTTCATGGCTCAATTTCGAGACCAGGCGAACTTGGTCCAGGACATCGACAACTTTCTCGGGCTTGACAAACACATGTTCCAGACCGAGAACTTCCGACCCGGCATCTTACTGTCGATGCTTTGCATCTTGCTGTGGTTCCTTGGCCAATGCATGCCAGTTTCAGTGTTCGGCAGACAATCCAGTATCGTCTGTGCCCCAGGTGCCTCTACGTTGGGAATGAATTCCGCACAATCGGTCTCTCGCTGGAGGCAGTGTTGCAGATTCCTCGCTCTGAGAAAACCAGAAAGCACGAGGGAAGGTTTGAGACCTTGTCCTACGTGCGATTCTGGTCTTATGTCGGGCTTCGCCTGCTGCGGGCTGGGATAGCCTTAGCCCTTCTCTATGCTGGGATCCTCTGGCTGGGCGGGACGAAAGCCATCGAGGACCTCATCCTCAACGCCGTCGCTGCTCGGCTCTGAGAAATCTCTCTGAGGCCCACGTGGGCCCCTTGGGCCTGGGCTTTCCCTGAGCAGGCGCTGGGGGCGATCCTCCAAGTGGATGAGATGGTGTTTTCCGCCCTGATGCCCAAGAAGCTGCAGCTGAAAATTCAGGATCTGGAGGCCATTAAGGTTCATTACAGCCGCCGCCGGAGTCAGGCGGAGTCGGTGTTGATCTTGACGGTCATGGTAGGGCTCTTGGCTTGGCCCTGGTTCGGCATCTTGGAGCCTCTGGCCCGGACGATGGAGACGGTAAAGCGTGCGTATTGCGATGGGAATCAGGACTTCGTTGTCACATTTAACGAAGCCTCTGGGCTGAACTTGAGACGTCCAGTGCAGGCAATGCAATGTCTAGCTAGAACAGGGGGAATTGTGCTCGCTCTCCTCACCCCCCCTGGAGCCCGGGGATCCTGACCGATCCCTATGCGCGGGAGAGAGACAGAGAGCTAGCTCTCGGGATGTTGCACACTCCTCAGCTTAATGCGGTTCCCCGTGCTGTGGCACTTGCTGAGGATATCAAGGTCACCGTTGGCTTCAGTACGGTGCCCTTTCAAGACGTGCAGGGAACAACTGTCAGCCAGCGTGCTGTTGATGAACTTATCTTCAAAGATGCTGAACATGAGTCAGCCAAGTACATTCTGATGCAAGCAGACCTTCAGCGCTTCAATCAATATCGGACGATGCTGATGACGGAGACTGCAGGGGAAATTGCGAGCTGGTGTCTTGACTTCGATGGCTTTTTCCTTCCAGGAAACACGCCCGAGGGCATCGCAGGTTACTATTCTCCTCACTGGCATTCAGCTTTAGCAGGGCTAGGCTTGCCTGAAAACACTTCATGCGAAGACATGGCCCAGTTCTGTGATCTGGATTCTGGCTCGCTCGTGCGCTTGGTATGTGGACAGACTTGCTGCTCCAGCTCGATCCGCAATGCTGCCTGGTTCAAGGTCACAGCCCTGGGCTGTCCGGCCGGGTGTTTGCAAGAGGCAGACAGCAGCGGTACCCGCACCTGTGCAGATATACACGCGAACTCAACGCCTTCATGGGACGCCTTCTGGGATGCATACCCGAGTGTGCTGGAGAATAGCACACGTCAGTCCCTGTTCAACAATACGGTAGGGTCGCAGGTCGCAGAAATGGCGCGAGAGATGAAGCTGCAGGGCTGCTCAGCCTTGAACAGCAGTCGGTGGGAACGCGAAGTAGTCTTGGGTTGGAGGTGGTGCGAAGGCTACGAGAACCTCTTTGCACCCTTAGCTCGCCTTTGTCCAGAGAGCTGTGGGTGCACCAACCTGGACCTGGCCGACCCATCAGAAGCCCCTGCCGGCTGCCCAGAGTTTTGCTTCCCCAGATGCGAGGACACGACCTTTCCGCCCATCGGAGAGGTGGCTACCTGTGCGGATGGGCAGGCACTTGGCTGGTGCTTCGACGCTGGATTCGAAGCCCTTTGCCGGAAAACCTGTACCGGCTGTTAAAATAGCCTGACAGTTTCAAGAGCTACGGTCCTTAAGGGACGCAGCAAAAAACCACAGCCGAAAAGCCCATCTTGGCGAGCTAAGCGTCCACTCGACATTCTTTCTCCATCACGCTTAGTTCCAATAGTCAGCAGAACATCTACCATTGGACGCACCAGCCGAATTCCCGCTAGCTCTTTGGTACATCAGGAGGGTGCATAGACCATGATGTCTCACCAACGGGTAATGGGAGCTTGCAAGCGAGGGCATCGCCGGCATCGCCAGTCAGTCATGTTCATAGTTGAAGGGAAGAGCTGAGGCCACGTAGTGGGCGCGTTCTGTGTCCGTCAAAAGAACTTCTTGCACCGCCATGGCTCGTGGAACCAAGCGCAGCGCCGCTGCGGCCACTGTGCAGACCGTGGCAGGCACCGGCAATGCTGCCATGTTCAAAGCAATCTGCGATGCGTCGGCACTGTCAAACGTCAAGTTCCGCCAGAATCCCCGGATGATGCTGAGAGCACGGCGCCAGCCTCGCTCCACCTTCACCCTAGTCGAGGCAATGCACAAGCATTGACAGCATTGCCATCAGGTTCCGATTGACGGCTGTGAGGACGAGAACCACAGAAATGGTCCGGAGCAAGGGCTCCGTGGAGAGCTCGGTCAGCTCAGTGTGCTTGAAGACCTTGCAGCCTTTGCGCAGCCACACTCTGAAAGGTCGTCGCCGCGATGGTGTGGTGCGCTGTGCTCGATGCCATGACGTGCAAAAGAGAAAGCTGATGGTTGCCAGGAGCTCGGAAGCCGACGGCCGCTTTTTCAGATCCCACTCATTCCAAGCAAGCATCTCCTCTTTCTCGAAACATATCAGTCTGTCCAAGTTCTCATCCTGTCACGAAGGTGTTGCTGTCTCCGGTAGGCCTTCATTTTGGGTAGCGTGCTCGCTCATGTATGACCAGCTTGACACACCAACACCCATCCATGATGTAGTATGTGTCCGGTCTCACTTCAGGGGTGTTGGAACTTGAGGTTGGCAGTCGCGGTCTAGACCTGGCTGCTCATTTCCGAATGCGCCGAAGCATGCCAAGCGTAGAGGCCAGTGGCAGAGTGTCCGTGACAGGGGACAGGGAACGATGAAGTTCCCGCATTGTTGCAGTGCTGCAGTGCAGGTGGTCCCCAGCTCCCCCGAGGCGGATGACGAAAGAGAGCATGACAGAGCAGTTCGGACTGACGAAGTGCGACGTTGATTGCACGGGAGGTGGTGCAAGTTGAGTCGGATAGCTAAGGAAATACATGAAGCCATCCCCATTCCTCAGATGCGAGTTGAAGTCCACACCGCGGCCAAGCTTTCCAGCCCTCCAGCTGATTTCATGGACGATGCCATGGAAACAACGGTAGCCTGGCCAAGAGTCAATGCTGCTACGAGCTCGTTCTAACGAAGTACCGCCAAGTACAGGATCATACTCTTCCCGAATCTCCTCTTGTGCAGGACGCTCCTCCATCGGAGAGCTCCGATGCAGCGACCCCAAAGGTGCTGCACATCGGCTGCGACGTATGCCCGCGATGGTACGTTGTGGATCAGCTCCTCTTCGACCACTGGCGAGAAGAGAAGTTCACGTGCTGTATGATCGGCGAACACTGTGGCCGGAAGGATAAGAAGACAGCGCTCGTCTCTTGTGCCGGCGTTCCAGGGATGCTGACCCGAATGGGCAGGCCGTGTATCTCACGCGAGAGCAGGCACCACTCGGCTCTGCTCGTCGTAGGGCCCATGCCCCATGTTCTTGTGCAAAGTGCAATCTGCGTGGAGGCCTCGCCTGTTACCGCTTGGCTTCTGGGACCTTTGGCGCCCGGGTACGACGCTGTGTGCAGCGGCACCGCAGGTCTTTGCTGCACCAATCGCGATTGCGGGTCGGCAACGGCTCTTAGAGGCCACCCCCTCCGAAGTAGAAGTAGCGCGTAGTAGCTGCTTAGAGCCTCAGACACACAGCAATGAAGAGCATTTGCAGGCAGAGCAGCTTCTCGCGACGGCTTTCGAGGACGAGGCCGGCCTCGGGCCTCGTCGAGCGGGAGCTGGAGCCCGTGTTGTTCGGTGTTGTTGTCTGGTGAGCGCCCTATATCCGTCTTGATACTTATCGGGTAATATGCGGGCATTTTCATGATCCTTGAAAGTTGGCGCAGCCTCATGGACTTGAGACAGCTGCAAAGCATATGTAGCGGCCGAAGTACATCTTGCCAAACTAGCATAGGCTCTTGCGCGGCTTCAGGCGGCAGCAAAGACCATTTCCTTGCTGCTTGGCCTCCGTCGCAAGCGCCGCCAAGGTGCTAGACTTGCAAGATAGACCAAGATGAAGAATACTATGTCCCTGCTCGTTCCGCAAGCCAATCATGTCAATATTTCAGATGCACCCACTTCTGTGCCACAAGCCGCAAGTTGTCGATTAACTTGCATGTGCGAGCTTCGTGCTGTCATGTCGACTGTCAGGCATGCAATGATGGTGCTCGGGAGTGTGGAACAACTACAAAGAACACGGCGAGCATCAGTTAATTTTAATTGAGACAAAACCTGTTTACAAAGGTACCCAGGGTTGTGTTACCAAACTATCGGTGCAATCGCAGCATGATTCAGCCATAGACACAGTGGTAGACAGACTGCAGAAAAGGACGGGTGGGACGGACAGACGGGGTTGGATGCTGTAAGCTTGAACGAGAGTGATGCGACAAGTTTGGATTCGGGGCAGGAAGCTTTGTATTGGACTGTCGTAAACCGATCGTATGATATCACTCATTTGACTGACACGCCGCTCAAAGCTTTGTGTCATGTCTCGTTGATGCAAAAGCTCTCGAGTTTTCTTGGCCATGGATCGCTGTCAGGTGGTTCCAGGGTGGAGCCGTCCAAAGTTTGGCTCCTTTGGCAGGACGATCCGGGTTGTCACATCAGCAAATTGGGGATGTCTGTCATCTCGCCAGAAGGAATCCGAGTCTTCTGCTGAGCCTGGACAGATGGCACCCTGGCTCATCCGGCTCCTGTGAGTCTTGCTGAGTCTACGCTCGAAAGGAAGAACAGGAAGCAAACCGCGGGGCCGGGTCAGTTGGTTTTCATCCGAGGTGGCAGTAGCAATACTGTCCTGGCAACGTTACACCGCAGCTGGTCCGCGGCAGCTGCAGGCAAGACCTCGGAGAAGATCCCAGCACCAATGAAGGGCCTTCAGTGGACTTCTTTTGTCAGGGCGGGGTGGTGCTGGAGTACATTGCTCGACTGCCGGACTGTGGAGCCAAGGCTACCGTCTTGCAAGGGTCCTGTAAGTGAGTGGTTTTTCTGTAGCCAGTCTTCGAGGCATACTACCTCATTTTAGCGGCCGAGGAGGCCGGGCTTTCTACGGCTCTACAGATGATGCGACGTGATGGGATACCCTTGGCATGGCACCCTGTCAGGTAGCACTACTGCTTGGCCATAGTGAGCTGTTCAGTGCATGTGACCTGAGCCAAGGCTGGGAGGGTCAATGCTCATATCATGAACTTAAGGGCGGCGACTGAAATGATTTGCATTTGTTGGATTGGACCACTTCTCGCAGCCACGGATTTTGTGTTGCTGCCTGCCCATTCACTTGAGACGGCCGCGCCTTCAATGGCAGAGCACTGCCGGCCTTGGCTGCGCATCAGAACTGGGGATTCCAGGACTGAACCCAGAATTATCGCGTTCGCATTGGCCTGGAAGTTTACCGTGTGAGTTCTCTCCTGTTGCGAGTTGGCGGGCAAGCACCTTCCGTGGTGTGCTGCTTGCATGCGGTAGCGCGGGTTTGTACAGGCATAAGCTCAAACACATCAAAAGCGTGTACAGCCAAGTTCTCGACTCTCGAGTATGCCGAAGGCTTATCATGGTACCATGCGGAAAACACCTAGAAACTTGGAACTCTTCAGACTGTCAGGTGTGTTTGTTTACTTTGTCGGTCCAGGCTTCACTGCAGAGGCACGCAGTTTGGAGCATTCTGGAAGGAACATCTCAGGCGGTTTCACCTGACTCTTGCAGTGAATGAATGACTTGCACAATCTCTCGACAGTAGTCAGTAGTGCATAACTCTCCAAGAGCCCGTCCAGGACACCGACCAAAAGGAGTGGCGGGATCGCCGCCTGGAGTCCTACAACGACGACTGCAGCGTGCACTACATGGTTAAGAGGGTCGGTCAGTGACTTCGCCAGTGCACAGAGAGTTTGAGTCTTGTACAGTTGCGTGGCCTGCGTGGCCAGCACGCACTCGCGGAGCTTACTGGCTTTCATTAGAGAACGCTTGTCCACTGGCATTCCAAATGCCATGCTTCGGACATGCGAGGGGTGCTTGGCAGTAGCTGGATGCAGTGTTGATGCGATGATACACAACGATACTGGCCTGTGCTTTTCAGTTCTGTTGCTGCAGACGGCTTTCATCTCCAAGCTGTGTCACAAGCACGAAGCAGGGGATGCGTGGGGGCAAAAGCTGCGGCGGTCCAAAGCCGTGAAAACTTAGTTTCCTTCCTCAGCATCGTTCCTTCGCAGCCGTCTGTCGGCAACCTCTCCCAGCTCCACCCAGGCTTACTGCATGCGGACCATGTGCAAGAGCAAGCGTGATGGCCCTGCAGACTTCACAGCATTTCGTCCAAGGAACAAGTACTAACATTGACACATACACTTACGCTGTGGCCTTCCGACTACTGTGGAAAGCGTAGCTGAAGCTCCTGGCATGGCTTCAGAGTCCTAGCAGCCCCGATGGGATGTTGCGACCTCCAGGACCAAGTTACTAGTATCTATATATCCCGATGTGCCGTTCTGGCGAAACTCGCACCAGTGTAATCGGCATGCTGTGCAAACTAGTGTCCAGTCAATGCACAGACACTCACTCCCAATCAGTGTCTGTACTCTCTCGCTAGTGCCAGGGCTGTGACGGCTGAAAGATCCTGGTACGAGAGACGAGTCCGAGCTGTCTTGAGTGACTGGAGTTCTCACATCTTTTGCGGTTGTACAGGAAGGCTTGGCCGGCTGGGCTGCTGCAGGCCATTGATCAGCCAAAGACCGGTGCCCGCCAACAACATCTCTGTCATTCGATCATGTCCCAGCTATGATGTAGGAAGCTGACATGGCAGTCGTCGGCACTGGTACGGCAACAGACTGGACTGTAGTAGTAGTAGTAGTAGTAGTAGTAGTAGTAGTAGTAGTAGTAGTAGTAGTAGTAGTAGTAGTAGTAGGGTAACGTGCGCGACCTATGCTTGCTGCATCTTGCTACTGCTACTCCTTGTACTACTGTTAGTACGGCTGACTGCAACTGCTACTGCGACTGCTACTACGACTGCTACTACGACCACTACTACTACTACTACTACTACTACTACTACTACTACTACTACTATTATTATTACGACGACGACGACGACTACTACTACTACTACTGCTACTGATTGTGAGGGCTGCGACGGAATCGAAGACTCCGAAGTCTCTGCAAGCTAGGCTGGCTTGCAGATCCTTCCCTCGGACAGGTGCGCACGCGGATCCTCGGTCGCTTCTGATTGCTTTTGGCTGCTCTACTATGCTTGTGAGGAGGTAGTGTCCTGTGGCTGGCGAACCATGCGAGCCGTGGGAGCAGTAGCCGGGCCGAGGAGAAGGCGTTTGCCCAAGTGTACCTTTGAGATCTTTTTTTTCTGAATGTGGAACGAGCGGCGATGAGCTGCAGGAAGACCTGAAGCAGGTCTGGGCACATCTTTTGGGCCGATCGCCGCTGCCCTGCCACCGCGAACCTGTCAAAATGACATTCGGGAGCAGTTGCCGCCTGGTCACTGAGGATCAATTTGAAGGAACTTGGACAACGGGTTTCACAACTAAAAGACCCAGTATATTCTTGCAGCACCTCGCATGATTGATAGGGCTCTCTTTCGTTGTGGCTTGATTCTCTCGTGCATGTTCCCACGAGTGTGTATCTCCCTCTCCCTCTCAAGACCTGCTCCGCTTTGCGATCGGCATGCTAAGGACTCTGGCACATGGCACGTGGTCCAAAGGCAAGCCCGCTGGCGCAGGCACAAGTGGGGAAGGGTAAGCAAGTCCATGGAAAGAAGTCCAAGGCAGGGCGAAGTGTCTCCGAGTCCCACCAAGAATGCCTTCCAGGTATTGATCTGCAACAGTGACAATGCAGGTAATGTGGTGGCATCTCGTTCAATAAATACTTCAGTTGTTGTAGGTGTACAAGTGTACCATGAGTTTAGACATTTGTCCTGGCTTGAAATGAGGTCTTACCAAATGGATGTCTCGTTCTCTGGGATACCGAAGAGGACCTGCGGTGCCTTGTCGCATGTAGACTGCCATGTTTTAGTCAGTAGTATGCGGCAACTATGGGCACTGGCAACATTCTGTGTCGAAAGCTATCAACATGTAGGCAGGCAGGTTGATGTGCTCTACATGATGCGCAGTTAACTAGTTAATTACGTGCAGGCATCGGATGCTCCAGATCGCTGCTTCCTGCCCAGAAAAGTGGCATGGTCCCACGACGATAGGTTGGTGACCAAAGAGGATGTCAGAGCGTTGCAGATTGCCAAGTCTCCACCGACATAAATTGGCTACCTTTCCAAGGTGTTGTTCAGAAAGTGCTGGAAGGTGAGTATCTAGCAGCAGAGGCTGGGAGTTCGGATAAAGTGTCGCAGCTGCGTGGGCTTTTATGCGGGCACAGGTGTAGCAGCGTGCTGTCACTGTCGCTTTGTACGAGCGGTTGCAGAGCTTTGCAACTCCGTCCACCGAGAGCAGCGAGCCCCTCGCCTCCGAGAGCTTGGACTTCGTCTATGAAGCCGTGGGCGAACTAGCAGCATTTAGTAGTTTGGCTAGGTTGGGTCACGTGCTTTGTTGGATTGCGCCAAGTTCATGTCCCGTAGACTTACGGCCCCAAACGGAAGGCCCCACTTAAGTCAACATCTTATTGCTCCTCGGAGGATCCCTGCACCACCCAAGACACTTTGTTCCAAGAGTTGTCCTGCAGGAAAGGAAACCCGTCTGGACAAGAACACCGGGCAGCTACACGTTGCACGCGTTCCAACGGATCCCTTTGGAGAAAAGGGGGCTCTGCAGCAGGCCTGCAAGATGTTGTAAGTATATGCACGGTCTCTTAGACACAAGCTTAGATGGCTTGACAGCTTTCGATTTCGCCTGGAGGCGCAGCTTGAGCAAATCGCCATCTCTTTAGGCCTGGAAATCGCAGTGCGACGCCTTCCTCCACTAGTGGTGGGTCTGTCATCCTCAGTCCATTTCGCATGACCAGCATCTTGCTTAGGACTGGACGAGCTGGAAGCAAAGATCGAGGAGCAAACTGTGAAGAGCTGGCAGGCTCGTGGATGTGCCTATGTGCTGGTGCGTGTCCAAATGAAAGCTTTACCAGGCCCTCGAGAAGGAGGTGGCCAGCGTGGAAGAGCGATTTGCAATGTCAGTGATGCTTGCCATCAGGGACCAGATCACGTTCATGCAGGAGGGAACATGCGACCGACTGCGCGTCCATGCCCAGGACTCTGAAGGACATCTCCAACCGGGTTTTCAGGCATCGTGGCAGCTTTAGACGCGATGTTACGTGGGGACAGAGCATGCGGCCTCCAGTTCCTCCAATTTGTGTCAGGTACGAGCATATGATCCACGAAATGAGGTACGAGTTGAATGCTGCAGGACGATTCCTTGATTCACCTGTGCCTGTGCTGCTCTGGTTCCCCATTTCATGTCGGCCGCCCGTTCAGCCAAGGATTTGTTGTGGGAAAATCCCAATGAAGAGCGTCTCCATGACCAGGTGAGGACCATCAAAGTAGCATTGCTGTTCACACCTCATGCTCCAGTGATCGCCTGCCGTACTTCTTCTGATTGAACTGGCAAGAAACGTGAACAGTGCGGTCGAGGTCGTCAGGCATTTCGATGTGAAGCGGCGCACAGACCTTCTGAACGATTCTCGGCAAGCAACATCCAGCACAGCGCTGAATACACGAACGACGGTTTATGTTGGCTAGTCGGGCCGGCTTGATGTCTCGAGGAGCGTTTGAGCTACTCCCTGGACTTCTTGCACACCCTTGGTGAACACGTGAGGCAGTTGCTGAGAAAGCCACGGTTGGTTGTCTTGCGGTCGTGAGTCCGCAATAGCATTCCAGATCTTTTGCATTTATTGCTTCTCTTTCCACGTGCAGGCATTTGTATTCAGTGCGTCTCGAGAGGAGGGGCAGAAGAGATTGTCTGCAGATCACGGTCGCTGGGGTTAGTTCGAGACAGTCTGCAGGATGATTATCATCTTGATCACCTTGGAATTGGGGGCTGCGGCCTTTGCGTTTGTTTGCACAAGCTGTAAGACGTGGCGACTGCTGCTCTTGAGGTAGGTGTCATGGGCCTTCTCACAGGAAGTTCACCGCATTCAGCTGTCACAGGCTGAGTTGCAAAAGGTTTACTCGATCGGCTGTTGTGTCCTCGACCAGAATCCTTCAGTGAATGAACTGAACCTACGACCTACATCACTTCTAAGTACTTTGCTGCCAACGCTGCCAACACAGTCAGACTTTGTAAAGTCCACTCTTCGCCTTCCTCTGTCTTGAATGTTGGATTTAAGTCTCTCGCTGAACTTGTGCTTCGTGCATGCATCTCAGGTCGGCCCGCCCAACAGCCCGCCAGGTCTGGCATCTGAGGCCAGGTAAGCTCGGCAAAGTCCGAGCTGGCACAGTGTTCGGGTGGAAGAAACAATTGCGTTTGCGCTCCTCCACTCTGGTTCTCTCTGTCCTAGCGGTAGCCCGTATCAACCCACAGGCAGGACAGGCAGGGTATGGCAGGGTGCTGAGGCGGGATGAACTCTGTGCGTGGGGTCAGTCCCTCAAGCTACTGCAGAAGGAAAACGAGGTGATGGGAATCATCGGTCATTGGTGCGTAACTGGCTAGCATTTGACGCATTTGCATGAGTTGTTTTTTCCATGGCCGACGCAGGTGAGTTCGGAATAAGTTGGCAATGGAACGTGCCATGCTACTAGTCGTGTTGCTGTTGTCGAAGTTTGCCGTGCCGTTGTTCGTTGTTTCACCTGCATGTGAGATTGTTGTGAACAGGATTCCAAAAGCTGCCAAGTCAGTTCCAACAGAAACCCATGACTGTTGAAGCTTTAGTGGCTCATGCCAAGACCAACAAAAGCATGCAGAAGAAACGTCTTTCGGCTAGAATCACTGCAGAGAAAATAAAGGTTTTGTCTCGGGCCTCTGCGAGGTTCAGACTTTGGGCAGGAAAGCCTGTAGTCACACCATGAAATCATGTTCGTGGGACCACTGGCTCATGTTCCAACGAGCGAAACCAGACTTAAGCCCAAGGCCCCAGGCGTCCTCCGCAAGCAGCCTCTGCAAGTTCCTGCTCTTGTCAGCTGCTTGCGGAAGCCATGGCCATGGATTTTTTACAGCTCCTTCCTCTAGGCCCACATGTGGACAGCTGCCTCTGTGCATCTGCCTTCGCGTGCTCCTTCTCTGCTCCGTAGTCTCCAGGGGATGCAAGCAGCAGCTCCTCGGTACAGGCTTCGAAGACTCGCAGAGGCTGAGGGATCGGTGGAATTGTCGAGCCATGCCCAGGCGGCCGGCCCTGCTGGTCAGGACACGGCCGGAGCAAGCGCTGCACCCCAGGATGAGGAGAGGGATGAGGATGAAAATGGATGAGAGAGAACATAGCCTTTACGTTTTCTCGAGGACTCCACGATTGACGATCTGATGCGACTTATCGAAGACGGTCCTGGAGTTGGCCCTTGCAGGTGCTCTAGACCCTAGAGTGGCTACTTATGTAATTCCGATCATTGTGCCAGGGACCAAGACGTGGACGAGCTACTCAAATCCTTGCAGCCCAAAGAAGGCCAGTCTCCAGGAGTTTGGTGAGTGCAACACACACACAGACGTACGCACATGGGTAGCATGCGAGCTATGCTTCTGTGATAGCTCGCGGTGTGGCCGCTTCGGCTCAACATAGTGACAGCGTAGTCATGTAGGGGCGCAAGAGGCCGACAACCCATGAGCTGGACAAACTCCTCGTCGCCTCGACCGGTCATCAGACGGCCTGCTGGGCTATGCAAGTCATGAGTGTGTGCAGTCCCTCGCAGTGCCCATAGTGGCTTTATCTCCCCGAGTCACAGAGCAGCACAACTATTTTCAAGCATTGGCATTCTGGTTTGAGCTCGGAGATGCCGCTGCCGAGCGTGCTCGGTAATTGCCTGGAGACCTGTCTGAAACATATTTTTACTGGGTGCAGCTGATCTTAAGATGTTGGCAACTTGAGCAACACCCGTGAAGAACTGGCTGGTTGCTTTGCCTAGGATGCCGTCAGCAACAGATTGGAGGAGCTTTCGCGACATGACAGCAACTGTTCGTTCGAAATCTAGAGGTGTCGCGCCTCCTTGTGTACATTGTGTGCGAATCGGATGATAACGCTTCTTGAGGTACCATTGCAAGCAGCTGCATGCGCTGAACCAGTCCCTGGAAATGGAGAATGCTTCTATGCGGCTCAGCTTTGCTCGAGACAGTCAAGAATCTGTCTTTGGTGGGGGGCTCCTTGGACATGTGCGGTCCATCAGGCGTTTGAAGCTGTCCGATATCGAGCAGGCACTCCCTCAGCGGCAGGATTTCGAGGCTGCAGTGGAAGGGTCAAGACAAAGAGAGCAATAGCGAGAGAGAGAAAGAGAGAGGGAGAGAGAGAGAGAGAGAGAGAGAGGGGGCACCCAGAGTGCTCGCCCGGGAGCTACAAACCGCTCAGAAAACCGGTGCAACAAAATTCCGGAGGGGGGTTTCCCTAGTTAAGTGTACGTAATGGTTGGATGCTTCAGGACTGCTGTCAGCTTCTCCGGCCGCGGCCAACCGTCAAGTAACCGTCAAGTGAGCCACTACTGCATACTTTACGCGGGGGAATTTACCGATGCTCGTGACTGCAAGTGTTGATGTTGATGTTTGAGCCCGGTGGGGCAACCCGGCAGCCGCCCTCGACATAGCATACTTGCACTATGTACTGGTGGCCACATTCTGTCCTGCACTTAGCTTCGTTGTTGCTGTTGCATAGACCACGTAGTATGAGGGGGGAAGCTGCAGAACCCCTGTACTTGTAACTAGTTTGGGGGAACATTTGTCAAGGGAATCTAGGACTTGCAATAGACGGCGCGGAGACGAGGCCCGGATGCGCGACATAAAGTTCAGAACTGCAGGCTCCCACACGCTCAACGGGAGGAAGGAAGGCAGACACAGTGTAGGAAAGAGGGAGCAAGCTGTCAGCTTGCCTGCACTGTGCGGGCAAACAGTGCTGCCGCCACTGCTGCGGAAAACCCGATAAAGCCGGAAAGCCTGATAAACCCGGAAAACCCGATAAACTTGCTAAACCCGGAAAGCCTGCTAACCCCGAAAAACGCTACAACCAGACAAGCTCAAGCCCAATACAACCAGAAAGCCCGGCCCCATCACAGTCCTGAAGAGTTTATATCTTGGTGTTTACATTCGGCGCGCCCCAGCCAGACGCCCCATCAGTCCCGCGGTTGAGAAATCTAAAAACAACTCTTTTTTTCCCAATTCCGACGTGCCCCAATAGCCCTCGCATGCGCGCTATCTGTCCAGCGGCTGAGGAATTTCTTTCTTAATTCAGGGCCCCATCAGTCCAAGACTCCACCTTGGAATTTCGATGTTTTGCGGCGCATTCATGCGCAAAAACGGCCCATTTCCCGCGCAAGCGGCGCATTCGGCGTACCCAGTGCATGCGCAGAACTGGTCTATGTGCCTGCATGCACTGTGCAAGCTCAGACAAGGAAAGAGAGGTTTTTCCGTGGCCTGCAGTGCAGTCAAGCGAGAAGCAGCCTGCAAGCCTGCAATCAGCTTGCGTCCTCCCAGGGTCAAGAGGTGAACGCGGTCGCAACACCTGAAGTTGCCGAGGCCAGACCTCAGGTGTAGCTATGCTGACAGCACTCTGCTTGAAACTGTTTCTGGATCTGCCCTCGAGGCGGTTAAGCCCCAAGCTCCGAAAGATGTCTTTTTGCGGCCTGAAAGCTTCTCGGCGCGAAGATCACAGATCAGCTACGAGTAGTTGAATCGAAAAGATCTCGAACAAGTCTGTCTTCGGATCTTGGCTTGCGCGGTCCCCGTGCATCCTGAAGCTCAGGCGATGATGAGTTGCCGCTGCCGACACCTCGGGCCTTTGAGATCCTCAAAGTTTTCCATCGCGTAAGCATTGTAAGATGCCTTGTGTGGCACAGATTTGCGTGCAGCTCCGCTAGAGGCACAGAATGATCTGATTAGTCTCAACATCTTGAGCCCGACGTTTTTGTGTCCTTGGCCATGGCATCTTCCATCAGAGAGGCCCTGTCGCGCAGTCCTGATGGTATCCGATATGGCTACTGATCAGAGCTGCTTAACCAGCTTAACGCTCAGTTCAGCAGTGGAAGCGGGTGCTGGAAGAGAAGGCGAGCTCTGCGGCAGAGCTCTGTCACGCGTTGGACGAGCTTCGCAAGTATGGAGCACTGCCCACCCAGGTCTTGCAAGAGAGCAAAATCGGAGTTGCTGTGAATCATTTGGGCAAGGATGTCGGAATGAATGGAGAGGTCCGCAAGGCAGCGAAGGCATTGCTTGCGGACTGGAAGGAGATGCATCGCAAACGCACCAGGGATCCTCTTCCACCTGAGACAGCTCCGAAATATGCGAAGAAGGTCCCCGAGACACCTGAAGCGGTCAACCTGGCTTCCGCACCAAAGTCCGGGCAAAGGCAGAAGGTGCTGCAGATGCTCGAGGCAGCTGTCGCGGGAGATCAGAAGAATCCGGCCAGGACTCGTGCTCTGGCAGTGGCAATCGAAGAAGAGCTGCATGCGCAGCTCGAAGGCTCGGACAAAGCCTACATCAATCAGTCACGGGCCATCGTCTTCAACCTGAAGGATCCAGTTCCTTGGACAGTTTTTTGCCTCTCTCAGAGTCTGGTTGAGCTCGTGACGAGTAATGAAGGAACCCGCAGGCCGCAGGCTGCAGTCTCGGCCTGTCGTTGAAGGAGTTGTTGGAGTTCGGAGGTGGTGTTGCTCCTTTCGCTTTGAACATTCTCCAGGTGTATCATTCTGAATGACAGCAACTGAGCTCCCACTTGCCCGGGTCCACACATTAAAGTCAAGTCACAGTATGTTGTGCAGCACAGAGGTCTGTGCAGTAACTCGCGTTAACAGTGAACCACCTCTAGTCACGAGTCGACTGGACATCCGCGTTTTTGAGGTAAGCCTTTGATCCTGCTCTATCCCGCATGTGGGCCGCACTGTCGGAACAACGCCTGAAAAACTCCACCATAGGGCGGCATTCTTTGTCCGTCTCTGGCCCCCCCGTCTCCGGCTACCATTGCCGGGGACACGGTGTCGTCACTGACTCACATGTGCCACCGCAGCCCAGCATCGGATGTTTCGGTCTTCCGCGATGCGCCGCCTTCTTCGAGCGCGGCCTTGGCGGCGGATCGGAGGGCTTGATCGCCGCTTCGTTCGTCGTTCGGCTCTGTTCCTTGCCGGCCGGCTTTCAGTGCTGCATCTGAATGCAAATTCCGATTTGTGTACAGGGCATTGAGTGTTGTGAAGAAAACTCACTCCAACCCCAGGTCTTCGCGGCGATAACAGATGCCAATCTCAAGCATGAAACCTTAAGGCCCTCATGTACCTTACGCCTTACACCTTACACAGCTTGACTTCGAAGGACGCGGCTAACGACTCATTCCGGCAGCGACTTTTGGGGGGAAGTCTGGACCCACGGACACTGCCGCACATGAACACGCAAGAGATGGCCAGTGACTCCAAGGCAGCGCTGCGGGCGGAGATGCGCCAGCAATCTTTGCAGGAATCCGCGGTCAAGGTGCCCGAGGAGAGAGTAACGGATGCATACACATGCGAGCGCTGCGGAGGAAAGAGGTGTACTTATGTCATGGTGACGCCAACTTCTTGCGTGAATGGGGAGCACAGTTGGACCTCGGTCACATGTCTCTCGTGCGACCATCGCTGGAAAGCCTAGCGTTATTGTCACCGTTGTTGCTTCCCTGTGGTCGTGACAGAGCGGACTATCATCGCTCTGGGTAGAGGTCGCGAACCCCTTGGCTGTTTGTGGACAGATCCCGGAAACATCCAGGTGCTATGAGTCCAGCCAAAGGCCCGCCGGACAACAAGATAAGCATCAGAGCCGCACCCGCAAAGACAGCCAGGAAAAAAGCTGCACGTGCCGGAGTGTTGTGCAGTTTCAGCAAGAAAGCATGTTGCATGCCGCATCGCGTTGTGCGGACTGTAATGTGTCCGAGGCCAGGCGTGCTTCCCATACCGGTTGAGCCTTCGTCCCCACACCCGTGGCTTCCTGAAGGCTCCTGGCCGCGCTTGTGACGACAAAATCTAATCCTCACTCCCAATGTAGGTCCCGATGGGCGAGCTATCATGCAGGCAGTCCCGGCAGTGGCAGCAGCCTCCGTGCCATCGGCGTGGCACCCTCTCGTATGACGTCCTTTCAGACGCTGCGGGACGTAGATGAGGATGTGACTCTGCAAGGGTGTTGCGTGCGCACTGATGGTGCGAGCACAGCAAACTTTTCAGAAGAGCACATGCAATGCAGGTTGCATCTCGGGGTCTCAAAGTTTGAGCATGATGTGCTTACCATCGCGAGCGGTTTGTTGTGGGGAACAGGACGATCCAGACGATGGAAGCGACCCCGACTACGTGGATGCGAAGAGCATGCGCTTCGACACGCTGGCCGGGGCCTGTGAGTCTGTATGAGCGTAGCTCTCAGTGTCTTGGTGCAACAGGTGTCGCATCGTCTGCAGCTGGTCACCGACACCAGGCTGGCAGACGACACTTTCTTCCATAAGGGCGAATGGAAGCAGACGCTGACGCTGTGCGGGTCACTGGATGCCTGGCATGCACGGATTTGCCAGCTTGTGTTTTACAGGGGCTCCTTTGTTCTGGGCTGTTCTGGGCAGCTTAACCTTCCAGGGAGCACATGAGCGCCGATTGCAGCCACAACCTCTTGATTTGCTTTCGGCAGAAGATTGTTGAGCACCACTTCCCGTTTAGCCAAATGCTACGTTTCCCATGGCCTTCGATCGAGAGGAATTCAGGTACTGTAGATTCCTGCGTTGGCTCCTGCGATCTCCACCGAGTCTCGCACTACCGTGACCCAAGCCTCAAGTTCTCCGACGAAACGTGCGCCAAGCTCCGAGCTAGCAGTGACAATTTGCGGTGCACAGCCGGATGTGCCCAACGCGGTCATGTTCAGTGCCAAGCCAAGCCAAGTCCAGACAAGCCCAGCCACTTCCGACACAGAGCAATCTTTTGTTGCCAGCCTTTTTCCCGAAGACCGTCCTGGCAGGTTTGTCAAAAAAGCGAGCTGTCGTTCCAAGTGAGTGATTCCCACGCAGACTTGCTCTCACTAGTCTCTCACTCCCGCCTCCTCACATCTCTACAGGCTAGGGGTTCGCGGCGGTGTAGCGGCGTAGCCTCACGCCATGCGGCCCCGAGTTGGCAAGATGTTCAAGTAGAATGAAGCACATAGCAGCTCTCGGTGATTACATTCTGTGAAACTAGGCTCATAGCCGAAGCCAAGACTTTCGTAGTTTCCGAGCACCCAGCATCCCAATGCAGCTGACGTGATAAATCGTTGGAGCTGCTACCCAGGAGGATCACTATGATACGAGCAGGCCATCAGAGGTCATCGTCAACAGCGTGATCTTCAAAACGGAGCCATGCCTGCCAGAAAAGCTTTTCTCAAAAGACTTGCTGTTTTGGCATGTCCGTGCAAGAACGGAACCACAAAGTTCAGCCTAATACTCCTTTTCACGCACAAACTGCTTCCGGATACTCCCCTTGCTCAGGTAAGCACGCTTGCTATTGCGGCCAATGCCCTTTATATCGGCATCCGCACTGATCAGCAGCTTGTCTGCTTGTCTGCTCTGAAGTCGACAGTCTCGGTGCTCCTGGACGCTGGTCGTATCGATCGTAATCTCGGAGCCTTTCAGCGCATTGGCAGGCAGCTCAAGCACAGCTACAACCGAATCAACGGAGCAATGGCAGTCCAGATGTCAAACACTTTTGCCTCTTGTTTGCAATGGGGAACCTTCGGAAGACTTGCGCCTACTTGGAGCTCGAGACATGCAAGGGCCAGGCTGCTGCAAGCGGCAGTCAAACAGTAGGGTCTGGATGCGGAAGCGTTAGCTATGTGGCACGTTCCTGGAGGCTGGTATTGCTTGCTGTTTTGCTGGTAGCGGCAAGTTTTCGGAACAACACGAGTCCCGATTGAGGAGTATGCTTTCTTCGTTTGGTTCAGCGCGGAAGTCATCCTGTACTTGGTTGCGTTCCGAATGAGCTTCTTCATAGGCAGGGACATACAATTGTGGCAGCTGAACTCGTGCAGATGACCGCTGCCATGTCGTTGATCACGGCAGGCAAGAACTGGTACTGGAACATGTTCGACTTGTTCTTAATAGCGAACGCGGCGCTTGAGCTCCTCATTCCTGTTCTTCGGCTGCACCTGCGTGAGCCCGTAGTTGCTCCGCTTTCGTTCTAAGCACAGTTGACCTTGTGCGAAGGACTTGTTCGCCAACATGTCCTTTCTCAGAATTTGCCGCGTGTTCCGACTCGTTCGGGTCGTTCGCCAGGAGCTTAGCTTTGGGTTTTTGCACTTCGACCGTTGAGTGCACGTGCACAGTCAGCCTGAAGGGGCGTGTTGAACATGAGCAAGTAGGAGCAAGTTTTGCTTCCAGAGCTGCCGGGTCGCTTCAGCAAGGGCTCACGTCAGGGTCTGCTCGAAAGCGTGGTGAGCTTTATCAAAGAAGAGCAAAGGCACAAGCAGACTATCAACCGCTCCGCTCTTCAGTTTGGCGGTAGCTGCATCAATTCCTTTCGGTCACTTCTTGTCCGCAGGGTTTAGATTTTGTTGGTGTCGGCTGATCACTCCATTCCTTCGGGTTTGAATTTGAGGGCTGAAATTTAGGGCGTAGTGTTTGAAGTGTCGGATGAAGGCTCGGTTTGGGTTTGGGGACTTTCGGGTTTACAGTTTGAGGCGTAAGGCTTGGGGTTTGGGTCTTTTCAGACGGCTCAGGGTTTCGGGTTTCATGTTTTGGGAAGTAGGGTTGGAGATGGGGTTTGGGGTTTTGGCTTTGTCCATTTGGTTTCATGTTTGGGGTTTGGGATTACATTCTTGGGCTTCGGGATTTGCGGTTGAGGCTTTGGGGGTTTAGGGTTCAGGCGTCTCAGGTGCTACGCCCCGACCCCTCCATGGACCACAGCTGCTTCTGTGGCCGAGCGCCGGGAAGCCTGCGTGACTTGACTTTGGTCTTCGCAGGGCGGCTTTTAAAGACAGCTCCTCGGGCGAACCATTGCCGACCCTGCACGCAGCCCAAGCACCTCATGCACCTCCGACTCCAGCCATCAAATCCTCCTCCCGGTCGCCAACGGGGCCGCATTGCTGACCAAAGCACCTCCGGTCCCATGAACATGCCTCTGTTTGTTCTTGAATCGGACGGCTCCATTGCGGTCTTCGAGAAGGGCATGCGGGCCCATCGGACCTCCAAGCTCGAAGGCTTTGCACAGGGCCCAGGCTCAGAAGCGCCGATCTCTCGGCGCACACGGTGCATATGGGCTGCGAACACGCACTTGTCAAGGCACTTATGAGCAGCAGTACAGTGGCTAGAGTGTTTTGCTGTGCCCCTGGACCCTGACCGAGACGCCGGAGTGTCATTAGGAGGCGTGCCTGGAGCTGTGACCATTGCGGTTACTGGGATGCCGATGCCCCGACCACGCACAGTTGTTGCCGTTGGGGAAGGCGACAAAGGCCAAACAAAGCCGGGCCAGGGCCAAGCTCTTTGAGGCGAATGAGCGGTTGACCGAGGGCGTCCTCGCCAGCATGCTGGCCTAGGCTCGCGAAACATAGCGCCGAGACAACCCTGGGTTGCCTGGCCCCAAAAACTAGTGCTGCGTGTGGGGTCCTGGCTGAGGAGCGGGTTGACATCTTGTACATGCAAGAGATTGATGTCAATTTGGTTTCGCTCCTTGCAGTGGTCTCTGCTTTTCGGGATCATAGGTTGCACCTTTACGGTGGCCCCTCGGATGGGGTGCATCATCGCTGCTCCGCGCTCTCTGGAGTGACAAAGGCACATCGGGTTGTCTGCGTGCTGCTCGAGGTGCAGTCCGGCGGCTCGGTCACCAAATTGTTGGCGGCCAATACTTGTGGACATGCTGACGATCTGGAGCGACCCACGAAGCAACACTTGGAGGTGCTGTGGTCTTTGGTTACTCTGGCTTCGAGTGGCTAGGCGATTTCAACGTTGCTACGGATGAGTCGCCGATTACGCCCTTCCTTCCCCTAAGTGTCGGTCAAGTGCCAGGAGGTTGGAACGGATGCATCGGCAGTCCCCAACGTACGCCACATCCGCTGTGGGAGATAGTGGGCATGGAAGCTTCGCTTGGCCGCGATCAAGGCGCGTCACCGTGCCAATACTGTGGGCAACGAGTCTTACCAAGCGCTGGCTTCGGCTCAAGCCCGTCTTCGAAAATGGAAAGTTTATAGTTCACGGCTTGAAGTTTGGGGTTTAGGGTTTCCGGGGTTTGGGGTTAAGCGGTGGGGAAGCAGCCGACAACCACAATAAAGAGACACAGTTGACGGTAAACGAACACAGTTAGGGCAGTTAAAAGCTCCGTGCAGCACAGAATTGCCGGACAAAAACAGGAGTTCGCCGAGCGGTGCAAAAAGCCGCACGGAGCGCGCTTGCCGGATTCAGAAAGCCCAAGCCCGACCATCCGCTGAGGACTCGTCCGCACGGTGAAATGGCTCCGATCGTTGAGGCACGGGTTTGTGAATATGTTGATTTTAGCAGCTTCCGACAACTGCATGCGAAGGGCGCTCTAAATGTTTACCCGCTTCAATCCTGCCATAGCGATGCCTGGCGGGAGGACCATGTTGTTTGCCATGATCAGCTCACTGGGATCCCTGATTTGGGAACCTTCGATCGCAGCTTGTGGGTTCCTGTCTTGTGACATTCGTGAATGCTCCGCATGTTGCCAAAACGTGAAGACCTGTCTTAGGCGTTCGTCATGATCTGCTTCATAATGCTGCTCGGGCAAGCAAATTTTCTGTTGTTGGAACAACTGCAGCATCACATCGAGTTCAACGTTTAAGTACACAGTCATGTACAGGGACAGCATTGTTTTCTGTCAGCGTTGACGCATCCACGTGTAGGTGCGCACCACTGAGGTTCGTGTTTAGCATCATCTTCGGCAATGCTGCTGTGTCCTATTTTGATCAAGTGAATGCTGGCGACTCCACCGAAAGGGATGATGCACGGGCCTTGTGGGAAAATGCCGATGGCAATCGAGCGGCTCCGTAGTGGTTTTGTGAAGTCTTGTGGCCCAGGCGGACGCAGTGTATGATTCCTTTGGCTCCCTTTTCACATCCTTCGCAAGCCGGGCTGCATTATTGACGGTGCTTCCAGGTTGCCCCTGCATCCTATCTTGCTACATTCTTACCCAATTCCTCAGGTAACTTTGTTTGGTGCGATCTTTGGCGGTACTGTGGCTCGGCCAGTGTATCGACACTTTGGTGCGGCTTCGCGGAGTTGGCATCTTCTCCCCAGGATTGGATGATTTTTCAACCTACGCTGAGCCTACTGGGATCTGGTGGTTACGGTGAGCTGCAGCCTGGCTGACAAAGCTGCGCAGGTAGGCGACCACTCGGTCCGTGGGATCTCAGGTATTTCTGCATGTTCCTCTTTTACATCGGATTTTGCGGCGGACTCAAAATGGATATGGGGAGCGCCAGAGCAAGCAAGCAAAAGTCTCTTCTTCCCGCTGTTCGTGCGTTTCCTGAGGCTTAGTGGGATTGCTGAACGTTGTCACGGGTATTTTCGTGGACAGTGCGGTCACAACCCGAACGGAAGACGAGGCCAGGCTCCGGAAGCTCCGCCCTGTCTGCCCTTCTGTCGCCGCCGTGTCTGCGTGTCTGAGGTTGTGGATTCGTACCGTGAAGATCTTCAAAGGACGTCGGACGAAGTCCAACGCAGCTCGGAGTTCTCCAGTATGTAGTCATGGAAAGCGATTTGCACAGCCATGCAGTGACGAGGCATAAGGGTGGTTTATCGCAGATTGCTGTGTTTGCAGGTATCTTTCATTCAGCAGATGTTGGTGACTCTGGCCGGTTGACGCTGGAGGCCGGGCCGGAAGAGCAAAAGCAGTCGATGAGAACTTGTCATTGGAAGGCTTTTTCCCGGTGTTTGAAGCAGAACGCTTGGGTTGCGGCTTATTTTGCCGGCCTGGATATTGGGGCCGATGACGCAGGCTGGACATTTACGTTCATGAATGACCGAGCACCTCACGATGTAGTGTGTTGCACGCATGCGTCTACATTGCAGAGGTACAATCTTCACTCTCATGGACACGAACGGCAGCATCTGCCTCAGCTCCGAAGGAGGACGTCGACGGCGCTTGGCACACCGCACGCTGGGGCAAAATGATGTTTGTGTTTCTCATTGACCGAGGTGGTGACATTACCGTGGAGGAGTTTGTTCAAGGCACCATGAAGCTCAAAGGCCATGCGAAAAGCATTGATATTTTTGTTCCTCGGATTGCATGAAGTGAGAGCTGCTTTAGTCTCATGGAGCACAGTGATAAAGCACCGGCTGTCGACACATGCAGAATTCTAGGGAGCTGCAGAGCTGCAGCGCCCACAGCACTGTCACTCCGAAGTACCTTTGCATAGCTCAGCAGCAGCGAAACTGATCTGGTTGGATCCGTGCGCATTGAAACTGAAAAGATAAATCCATGCCAAACCGTTGTGTTTGTGCCGAACTGTGGTGTAAGGCCATCATGTTCGACATGACCCGCCTGGGATTGCAAGTCCAGAAGCTTTGCTCCCTCGTGGAGGATCAATTTCGCGATATTAAGCGCCCCTCGGCCGGATCATGCCGGATCCACCTTCTGCACAAAATTTTAGCTTGCTCAAGGGGAGTGGATCACACTGGCAGGCATGGTGGAGCCAGACAGACCCTTGACGAGGAAGCGGCTGTACCTTGCCAGCGATGTGTTCACCGGTTAAGCTCGTCACTCGTGCCTACACTTTCAACGATCCAGTTGCTCGCTTCAGGTTCAAACCCCTGAAGAGGCTCATGGAGGAGCTGGATCTGCCCGAGGATGACGACCCAACCAGGCCGGCGCGAGGACGAGCTTGCCCAGATTGCCAGAGTGCTAGCAGTTGGAATGAACCGCAAGCCACACGTCGCAGACCGCCGCTTTGCAGGTCTTGCCGGTTGAGGCTTCTGAAGAGACTGTCGCAAGCCCGTGTTGCGTAATATCCCGAAGCAGGAGGCCAAGTCTCTCCGCCGGGTCTTATAGTCTTCCTTCGGCCCCCTTCACCCGGTCTGCGCCTGTCTTTTGGTCCTTCAGTCGGCTTAAATTGGTTTAGATCAAGTGTTAACTTTGGCAAGACGCTTCAATACACTTCAATAAGCCTGGAGAAGACCTCCGATTCTGAACTTTTCCCGCAAATCGGATTGCCGGTTTGCTTGGCTCCTTCGGCACTGCTGCAGGTTCCAGAGAGTTTTATTCATATACCTCTCAAAACGGCTCATGATCGAAGGAGCGATGTCCCGACATCTTTTAAGCTCGCCATCGGAATGAGTGATGCATCGTCTGGTGATTTTCGCATTCTGATGGTCGTTGAGGACAGGCTCCCGTGGATGAGAGAGCAGGTCCCTTTGGCTTAGTCTTTCTTTGTCGTGTTGCCAGACCTCCGAAGACCGATGAGGTGTGACTGTCGAGCTGCAAAGTCCTTCGTAAAGATCGCAGGTAGGGCTATCATAGATTCGGATTGAACATTTGCTATTGCTGTCTTGGTGAGATCGCGACAGGAATATGTGATGTCTCACTCTTGTCCGCAAAGCGGCTGAGCCATCTCGCACATGCGACGTTGCAAACATGATCTTTGTCAGAGCTGTGCGGCAGGCCTCGCCCAACAAGAACAGGTTGCTTTCAGACAGTGTCGGCGCAGCTGCAGGCAGCCCTCTGTTGCGGCCATCCGCCGCCCCAGTCACTGGCTGAATCTCCGTCAAGTTCAGAGTTCGTGTGAAGCAAGCTGGTGAATGGACTTAGGGCAGCCCGAAAAGCCTCGTGCTGGAGGGTGAGGACGGGTTTTACGTCGGATATGGGCAGCCGGGAGTACAGATTGGAAGGCAGGTGCGATTCTGCAGCCTCAGACTGTTCAATACATGTAACACCGCTCAAGCAGCACGAGACACGGAAGCCCACTTCACTGTGTTCACGACCTAGGGTTCACCAGGAGCGGCCGCCCGAAGATCACAATGTAGGTAGCTCCGGGCACCCCCTGGGGCCGGACATGGCGCTGCGCAGCCGCGAGTTGAGCAACGCATACCGCGCGGCCGGACGGTTCGGGGATTCGGGGGGTTGTCTTGAGTCTGAGTCCGAAAGGAAGTCCTGCAGTATTGTATTACTAGGTGTGAAAAGCGGAGGATTCCACTCAACTCTCGGTCACAAAGCCCAAGGCAACCAATCGTAGATAAAAGCAAGGCAGCAGGCAAAGCAAGGATGATCAGAGATTAAAACCGTAAGTTTGACGCTCAGCGGAAAGGCAGCACTAGAACCCCCAGGTGCTAGCGGACCTTTTGCTGGACCTGACGCAAAGTCGGTCTTGAGCTGTCAAGCTGCGTAGTGAGACAAAGTTGGCGTGAATCCTAACCAAGACACAGAAGCACATGTACGCATGTCCGTGACAAATCACACCCCCCTCGACGCGAGCTCACGCGTGAGAAGAGCGGAGTTGAGGAGAGTCACGTACACTGGTTGTGCACCGAGCCACACTTCTTCCGGTCAGCTAAGCTTAAAGCAGTAAGCACCATTAGATGTGGGTCGGTCTCTGCATCCGGATCAAACCTATGTTTCACTTCTGTACAGACGCAGCCTTTTTGTGATCGTCAGGTGCATAGCGAATTGCCGTGTGATCGTTGGCAATCGGATGTTCCATCGGATCTATGCGGGGGTAACACACTAGACTCAACGCGCTCAGAGTGTAGACTCGGCAGCATCGAGTGTCCGTGAAAAGAGAGGGACACACGAGGAAAATACCATGGCTAACCATTGTACCCCTGTGGGTCTTCTCAGCGCGGCGCAGGCAAGGAAGGCTGAGGAAGTAGCGGAAATTGTGTCATAGCCGGGCTTCACCATCAGACTCCGCCTGACCCCGTAATCGCGTGACGCAAGGGTCAGAAAGACTCAACCGGATTCACCTTGCAGTGACACAATACGTCGCTACGTATGTTGACGGTCGTTACCTACGACTTGTGGGGCTACGGGTGCGGTCCTTATTTCCTCGTCCAGAACCGCCCCTTCCTTTGTTTCCCTTATCGCCCTTTCCTCGGCCTTTCTCCTGCTTTCCTTTTCCTTTCTCGGCTTTCCCTCTTCCTTTGCCCTTCGTCGGCTGCCTCGTGTCATCAGCTTCATCGATGAGGCCTGTCACGTTGGATCCGGTTCGGGATTTGCCCTTAGCCGTGGTCTCTTTGGCTGGGCCCATCGTTCGAGATCGCGGCTCCGAAGAGGCAGTATCGGAAGGAGCTGGCGGAGCAACATTCGTTTCTTCAGCAGCACGCTGTTGCGTGCGTCCCCGTGCTTCTGCACTTTTGATCACCTGAGCTGGCGCTGGTCGCGCAATCGAGGGAGCCCACTTTTCATCGCGAGGCAACTTCGATGGCGGATTCGACGCAGTGCGAACGCTAGGTGCCGGGAACTGGGGATTAATCCGCTCCTGTGTAGCAGCGGACGTACTCCCAGGCGATGCTGCTCGCCCCGTCCCCGCATTCCCGGTATGGGGAACAGTAACGCCAGCCGCCCTCATATTAATATCGTCATCGGGATTTGCGCCCATCGCGATGATGACGGCTGCGGCTTTCTTCCTGATGATGGAAAGCGTGTTCGGCGCATGATACATGCGAATGATGTCCTCAATCGTCGGGTTATCCAGATCCGACTCCGGAACCCGAGTCTTCATTCGCAACACTGAGGGCAACCGCATCCGATCGGAGTATTCTGCCCTCCCCGACACCATTAACGGTTCTCCATCAGGATGGGCGGCGCCGTAGCCTGTTTGCCGATGTGATTTTCGAGTCGGCAAATTTGATGGCGGCGGCATGTTATGAGGCGGTGGCGGAGTCGTCTCGGGAGCGACACCTCCGTGATGCTCTCGTCCGGTGCGCTGTGATGTTGGATCGGGTCGTACCGCTCGATCGAGCTCAGTATCATCCTCATCCTCGTCATCCGTAGGAATGGGAACGGCATGAGCCTCGGGGATCGGCGCTTGTCTTTGCTCGGTGACCTGCACTCTGCGCTGAGGTGCAGGGTCTCGCCGCCGTGCCTGGCGAGCCGCAACATCGAACACTCTTGGAGGATCATCCAGTTCATCGGGGAGAGCCTCGAAGACGTCCTCAGCCCTTTTCATCAGAAGCGGGTCAGTGCTATTTGCATCGGGAAGCTGATCCTTGACACCTTCAACAAGATTGAAGAATGTCTTCTCTGTCGCACGATCATCGTCAAAGCATTCTTTGATCTTGACAGAGTGATCGCGAACGAACTCCTTGAATTCCTTACGCGTCTCTTCCGGCGTTTCGGCTGCATCAAGGAGTGCCGTATTCCCCTCAGCAATAATCGTGAATCGGGGATCAGAGTGATGCGGAATAAGTTTCCGTCCTAAGGGATCCAACTCACGCCAGTTGATGGCTTGGACGTTGGATTCGTCTTCCCCTTTGCCTTTCCCCTTGGGCTTCTCGCTTGCCGCTGCGGCTCCTTCGATCTCTTCTGCTTCATCGTCAGAGATATAGCCAGGCTCACCTTTTGTCGGAATGCCGTAGCATGTGGTAAGGGTAACCTTGGCCAGGAGCGCGGAAAGGCTCTCACTGTCGACACGCATATATCGTTGATACTTTTGCGTATCCGTGATAGTGGCACGGAATTCATCCAACGTTCCAAACTCGGTGGAGAGTCGAATGTGCCGCCTCATCGCCAGATTGGCGTTTTGCAAGGGCAGATGAGCAAGTCGGATCTTTTCTGCCATCTCTTGGTCGACGGTATAATCGACCGCCACACCTGTGTAATAGGGGGATAGATACCCTCGCGACAGGCAGACTCGATATGCGCGCTGGCAGTGAATCGACCAACGTGCATAGTAGCACAACGGCTTTTCGCGACATGTGGCGAAGACCGCTCCAAAGTGCTTGACTATCGTGGCAGCACATGCGATCGACTGTGAGTTGAAGAAGTCTTCTACTCCACATCGAGCTTCCTTGCCAGTGATAGCGGCAACAAGCCTCTCAATGGAAATGTCCAAGCGAATGGCGCCCTGAATCGTACCGCGCACGCTTCTCTTGAACAGTTCCACTTCCTTCGGCGATGTGTCAGCAGCGGTGCATTTGATCGGTGGCACTCCGAAGAATGCGGTCTGCCTATGGTCCTCAGCGAGAGACCTAGACACCGGGAAATTCCTCAGCTGCTTGATCGCAGGAAACTCGTGAAGCTGGAATTCGGTGAGCTTGTTACGCTCGATCAGATCATTGAGCCACTCAGCATGACTTCCGTAATATTCGACCTGGAAGGGGTTCACAGGATCGGCGTAGAACATCCCATCAGGATAGTGAATCGGCTTAGTGCAAGAGTGACACATATGGAGACCAACAGGGAATGAAGCTCCGCACATGGGGCAGTCGAAGCTAGCTAGTGGCCACGTTTCTCGTCTGTGGTCTCCCCTCTTGGGTCCAGTGCCAAACGTCGGGCCTCCGATGTATTTGAAGGCCGTGTTGAACACTAGAGATCCCGTATCCATGAAGTATGCAATCGGCATACATGCGAGAGGGATACTGTCCTTGATCGCATAGTACCCTCTCGGATGGAATGCAATCGGATTGATACCTGCTGCAATCATGTGCAAATCAATCGCGAACACAATCATGCGGTTGGATCCCATACCTTCGGGGAGCATGCTTTGTGATGACGCGGTGTTCGAGAGCGTCTCACGTTTCGGGTTCATTCGGACGTTCATGTACACCTCTTCCCACTCGTTGTTCTTCCCAGATCCAGGGGCATACGGGAGCAGTGTGAGGAAGAGCTGCCCCTTTGGGGGGTTGAGCTTGCAATCGTTCATGTATCCGAAGAACTCGCGAATCGTTGCGCATCCCCATCCGTACTGGGGATGATATCGGGCCACATTTCGTCTCCTCTCGCCATTGACATAATGTTCTTGAGCGAGCTGAGTGAATGGCCCGTGCTGACACTTGATCAGCAATCGAAATCGGTTGAAGTTATCGGGACCGAAACCATAGGTTGCTCGGACGCCAACAAATTGAGGACTTCCATCGTCGTTGATCGTCGAGTAGAAGAACTCAAACATTCGGTTGTTGTCCGTTCGAGCAATTTCCGTAATGCACTGGACGGTGAGCTCACTCGGCTTATCGTCATCGTCCAGAATGCTAGTCTGGAGAAGCGTCCGGCCGCTGAACTCGCCAGCGTTGGCCTTCATGTATTCCCTCTCGCGTTCCATGTACATCGGAATGACATCGAAAGCGATGATGCCACTCTGGTCGAGGAATGAATACAATGGGACGCCCCTCTCTTTGTCCTGGGGGCGATTCTGTGCTCCGACGGCATTCGAGGATGGACGCTCCTTTGTTTGCGTCAGCACTCGGAACAGCAGCTTACGCACCAAACTGATCATGCCTGCGTCCGGAATCCTGGCGGCAGGGATATTTTGTGCGTCATCGATGAGCAATCGGCTGCATGACACTGATGTTCCGCCGATAGATCGGTATGTCGCCTCCTTGGCATTGTAGGCTCGGACAGCTTCATGGATCTCGCGGCAGTCCTCATATGATTCCGGTCGGAGGAAAGAATCGTGTTCTCCTTTAAGCGGTTTCTTGTGAAGCGCCATACCCAAGTACACTGTCTGATTCGAGGACAGCATAGCAAATCGGCGTCTTGAGTACTTGCGCTGCTCGTCAGTCGGTGGGAGACAGGTCGCAGAGACCAATCGACCATGGACGGAGTCATCGATGCCCATGTCGAGTCCCGGAACGACGAAATCTGGCAGTGCAATCGGGACAGACGTCATTTCGTACTGCACGATCGGCGCAATGGAGTCAATACCCCTTTCGGGCAGCTGATCGGGGCGATGAATCGTTGTCGCCTTGATACCAGGGCCCTCGATCCGGCAGTTTCTCGGATCATTTGCCGCCTGATCGGCTGTGGTGCTGGCCGGATCAATATCGACTTCCGGTCCTCGAGCACCGGAGAGCGCGGCTCCCTGAGCAACCATGTCATTCGGAGGACTAGAACGCAGGCCGTGTTCCGGAGGGCTCTCAGCGGTTCGGGCAGCTGGCGGCGGGGCCTTGCCGGGGACCTCGTCTTGCAGCTCCTTCCCGCTACCCATATCTGCGTCCTCCTCGGGTTTCTGCTCGGGTTTCTGACCGGCCGTGTCATCATCCATTATGGTATCATCGTCATCCTCCTTTGCACTCTCTTCGGACGCCCTCGGAGGTGCTGCCGCAGTAGGCGGAGGAGGAGGAGCCACGTTTGGCGGAGGCGGCGCAATCGCGCGCTCAGATGCAACACTAACCTGTTCAGTGGACGGAAGATCGTTGTCCGCCGCGCCATCACCCTGGCTACTCAGGGCACCTGAAGCATCACTGCGACGCGAGGAAGAAGCGGCAATAGATCGGGCATGCTTCTGGAACTCACTCGCAAGGAATCCAGCAGTGTTCCGCAGCTGTACTGCCATACTACGCTGGAACTGGGACAATCTGTCATCCCCAGATCGACCAGTAGTGCCGTAGCTCAAGTCATCGGTGAGCCCCATCAGGCTCTGCACTGGATCTTCCTCCGGCTTACGGAACTCAGTCGTTGCATGGCGAAGCCCGGTGGCAGCTTGAGGTCCTCTCTCGTCAACCTTGCCGCCGTGTTGTTCACCAGGGCCACCCGCATGGATTGAATGACTTTTCCAGGGGTAGGCGCGATGAGGTCCGGCCAATCATCGGGGGTCGGAACCTCAAGGTCCTCTGGTTTGAATACCATCTGCTCAAAGGACATCGCACCCATGCCACGGTGTCGGATGGCAATCTGCAACGACTGGTATGTGTTGAGAAGCGATCGAGCCATACCATACGTCGACGGAATGTGCGGATGGAACACAGGGAGGGTTGACATGCTTGCAACCACTGCATCCAGGTTGGAAATGATCGCACCAACCTTAGCTTCAAGCTCCCCCCTGTTTCCATACTCTGGAGTCCATCGTGCATCGATGGCAGACACAGTCTCACCAGTGTCTCGGTTGATGAGCACAGGTGTGAATCGGTCGCTGGCCATCTCCCTGATGAGATTGCTGTTCGATTCAACCCGACGTCTGCCTTGAGCCAGTCGATTCGTGACAGCGTCAAGCGCATAGTCACCCGGGGGATACAAGGCACCCTGAAACACATTGTCATCGCTCATGTTCGGGTCCAAGACCTTGGCTAGCCCATCGGCAATGGATCGAAGATGTTCGGCATTTTCAACACCGGCGGCGCCCTTTGCCACTTCAGCGATATGCGCTTTCATTGCCGCAGCTTGCTCGCGGCGAGCTTCAGCTTCACTGACTTGGCTCTCGAAGTGCGCATAAGCTTGTCGATTGTCAGCGGTGGGCCCCGCGGCTTCCTCGCCACCAACCGGCTTCGGCTTCTTCATCGTAGAGAGAGGAATCGAGGGCACGGCAGGCGGTCGTGCAGCGTCCCGATTGGCAGCGACAGTTCGCTCGGCATCTCGAGGAGCGGGCATTTTCGCGAATTCCTCAGTCATTCCTTCGAGAAGCCCGTTGAACTCTTCATCGGACTCCTCCTTTTTGACTGTGGGCATTGCCGCGTCACCATCCCCTTGCTGATCGTTCTCATCGGAACTGCTGCCAGATTCTTCATCATTCATGGCAGTCGGAGCAAGGCCAGGTGACACTGGCATTGCCTCGCCAGGCACGGGAGTAGCTGGCAGCGCGATCGGATCCGGATGACGAACACCCGGTAGATCCGCCAATGTTCCCTGTTCCTGTTTGATCGGATTCCCGGGAGCGGTCGGACCTACGTCGTCAGGCATATCGTCATCATCGTCATCATCGAAACCTAGCTGAGACATGTCGACAGTCTCTGCGGCTTGATGATCGGCGCCGCGATCTGCACCATCGATGAGGTCCTGCACAGTGGAGTGCACAATGGCCTTCACCGCGCCCGGCGAGTTCTCTTCCGGGACTGGGGTGCGTGCCCACATCTTCTCGGCAGCGATCTCATACTCCCGGCGGGTCCCGTAAGACGGAAATCGTGCGAGAGCAGCAAGAGTGAACATCGAGCAAATGCGGGTACATAGGACCCCAATCGTCTTGGACTCATGCATAATATGATATCCCTTCAGGTATGGCAGACCTTCCAGGATAGCGTCAAAAGACAGGGTAAGGAGGTTGGATCTCCTGATCGCGTCCCAGATCGATCTCATCTCCTCTCTGTATTTCTCGAAGAGAGGGCCAGGGAGAGTCGGAAGGTACACCATGCTCGGCGACACCGGACCGCAAAGGGACACCGATCCGTAGATCGTATTGTATTTCTCGAGAGCATCCCGGGCGGTCGTCTTGGCATATTGAGATCGTGCCATATCGATATCGCCAGTTAGCTTGTTCCAGCCCTGGTCTATCTTCCACAGATCCTCTCCTCTCCAAAGGATGAGGACGTGCACATTCGATGGCGGGATGGAGGTCTCGCTCTGCATCATCGCGAGAGTGTCGACCATATCCTTGAGCTTGTTGTCCTCGTCGAACGCCTGCACGCGCACCTCGGAATCAGGAAACCCAAAATTCGTCAGCGCGTTCTTCAGATGGGCGTTCATCTCACCATCATGCCAAGATTTGGCAGACTTGAAGGACAGCAGGCCATCGTGCATAACAACGAATCTCTGCGGTTTGCTGGGCACCGCCGGCTTGATCGTTGGCGGTGCACCCCCAAATGCAATCGTGGAGGCCATGGTCGTGACCGTTCTGACCCCATGGATCGATACGGCCACAAGTGCATCGGCCGAGCCCCAAATCGGCGCACTAACAATATCCGTTGTTCCTTCTTCACTGTACGGGATATTCTTGAGGCTCTTGGCGGGCGTGTAGCCGAAGTTCCCGAGCATGACACCGTATGCCTTTCGGTAGTGTCTGCACCATGCCTCCCACTCCTTGGAGGGTCCTCCGACAATCGTCTCGAGCCTTGCAGGCTTTGGCAAACCTTGGCTTCCTTCCTCTCCCATGATGGGTGCTCGAAGCTGAAAGAATGGAGCAAGCTCGAATCGGTAGCTGGAGGATTGAAGTTCGGATAGCAAGGCATACCTGCCACCGACAGTGGCGTGTTCACTGGTCCCGTGAGAGTCAGGCATCCAGTGGTTGCGGCGAAGCACTGCTGGGTGGACTGTGACTCGATCCGTCGCCTCATTTTCACCCTCCGCAGCCTGATCGTCAGCCGCGGTCGCCCTAGATTGTTCCGTCTCGGTGGAAGCAACCTGTTGAGTAGTGTTGCCCCCTTGAATCGTGAGGTCGGCAAACTCGACACTGTCGCGAGCGACGCTTTCTCCCAGCAGCTTCAGAATGCGAGGATCAATCGGGCTCGCTTCCATCCATGGGTGCCAGGCCACAGCTTTTGTCCCGTCGGCACTAAGGAATCGGTGACCATGGATGACGTATTGTGGAGAGGTAGAAACCCCTTGCTCGCGGTCATCCAGAAGGCGGAAGGGCCTGAACGCGATCCCGCACAGCTCGAGGAATCGAGTTCCGACGCGGATCTGTTTCTGGGATCCTCCCAGCTTCTTCGTCGTGCGACCGTGGG
Source organism: Symbiodinium sp. CCMP2592 (assembly GCA_905221615.1). Lineage (NCBI taxonomy): Eukaryota > Dinophyceae > Suessiales > Symbiodiniaceae > Symbiodinium > Symbiodinium sp. CCMP2592. The sequence continues at coordinate 163,870 of CAJNDT010006045.1, read as the reverse complement.
TGTTCACCACAGTCCGGGAGACGCAGATCATCACTTGAAACCAGTATCCTCCTCCGAGGTATGTGCCAGACGCGTAGCTACTGGCAGCCTCGGAAGCGTGTCCAGTCACCCAGACACAGGGTTCGTGACTTCCATGATCGTCCGTCACGTAATCCTCCCCGAACAGACCTCCGTGTGCAAGAATCGACCAGAGGTATCGGAGGTTCGTTCCGTGAAGGAACGTTTCCTGAGGATCGTATATGTCCGAATTCATCGCGGGGACATACACCCATCCATCAGTCGGGCGGATGGTAGTCTGCCCCGCACCGTCCTCATAGGTCATAGGGGTGCTGGCTCCCCAGTTGAGCGTATCATCGATGCTAACGCACCGGCCGGGGTAGGCCTCAACCATCGCTTTCATGAACGAGACCCACCCGCGCATCAACGGGGTATTCTCGGTTGCGAAAGGCAGCTGCTTCCCCGATCCCGTTCGCGTCCACGGCAGGAAGATCGTAGCCGTGTTCCTTGCGATCGTTATCGAGGTGAGTTGCTTGCTCTTTCAAAGAGTCCAGCGTGGGAAATCGGTTAAGAGCCTTGAGCGCCAGAAACGCTCCAGGGATGAATGATAGCGTCGGCCTGAGCTGCAGAAATCCCTTGAAGAACTTCACAGCTTCAGCCTGGCTGACCGCCTCCCTTGACAACTCTATGGGCGACAGCTTGGTGAGGTCGTTGTGTTTGATACTCGTATCGGTCCTAAACCATCGCTGTTCAGCAGTCGAACTGCTATATCCCATGAGATTTCGGTTCCAGCTCGCAAGAGGCGACGGGATGTAGCAGGTTCCCATGAGCTGGAGCGTATCGTTGCTCAGCATATCTCGGGATCCCTTAAAGCTTTGCGCCTGGAAAAGCATACAGTGGCGAGCCAGCGCCATCGTAAGGTCCATTTTCTCGCGGACCCCCGCGGCGTCACCAGACAACGTCGCCACTCGGGAAAATGCAAGAGCGCGCATCACCCTGTATCGGTCGATGAAATCCATAAACTCTTGGGGGTACTGCTTCCTCTGCTTATCCGCAAGCGGATGAGTAGTGAGAAGGAAGGAGTCAACCAGCTGGTGCAGCTTGAGATCGTACCCAGAGTTGCATGTCAGCTGCTCGAGGCGTTGCCAGATTGAGGCCTGTGGGATCTCTTGAATCCCAATCTTCAGCATCATCATCTTCATCCTCAATCCTATCGGAATGTCCTCGGAGCGCTTTCCACCCCCTGTGGACTCATCTCTCGGGGTCTGAATCGGGACAGGGGCTTCATCGGTACCCATGTTGGAATCATCCTGCTCCGTGGGAATCGGCGGAACAGGAGGCCTTTCCGTAGTCGGTGCGACCGCACCGCTCGGAAGGCCTTCCCTGCATAGCGAGGGAGACTTCGGCTGGGGTGATCGGGCAGCCGGTGTCTTGGCAGCAGCCTTCTTCGGTGGCTGCTTGTTCTTTCCTCCCATCGATCAGCAGCGGCAGCAGCGCGGGGAAGTTCGCAGCCCGTGGCAGCTACAACCTGTCCTAGCAGGGAGCGCAAGTGGGCTATAGACTGGGTCGTAGTAGAGGTGGTCTGTGATGGTCGGTTGATGAAGGTGATCTATGATCATTTTCCCTAGAGCTCCTTACCAAGTTGTGTCAAGTGTAAGTGTGCAAGTGTGTGTGTGTGTGTGAACATGGCCTTGGCGTCTTTGTTTAAGCAATCGGCTACGCGGATTGCTGTGAGCCAAAGATTGCAGAATTTATGAAGTGTTCTAGCACAGTCCACAATGCAAGTCGAAGCTCCTTCGGGTCGGCCCTTTTGACCTTCTTGTGATTGCATGCAAATCGTGACATGAAGATGGGCCCAAAACGGGCAGGCATGAAAATCTCACACATCCATGCATGCTGGGAACATCGACCAGAGGAGCACGAGCACAGTTTAACAGGGCACAGCTCGTGCGACTCAGACCATCGTCGTATATACTCCCTACCCCACAACGGGTTTCCCTTCGGCAGCACTAGGAACACAGGGATTCCGGATGAGCGGGCAGCGGAAGCATACCCGAGTAATTTCTTGGCTTCCCATCCTCTTTCCTTTAGGTCGCCCCTCATTTCTTTCCAACCCCTGCTCTTGAAACCAGCTTCTCTTTTGTTAGCGGTGCCAGCAATCGGAACAGTGACAATACATACCGCAGGCGTAGGCGGGACCCTGATGTTCGAAATAGCAATCCCTTTTGCATTATCATCGAGACTGAGATTGATACTTCGAGCATGAGGGAATCGGATTATGCCTTCGCCTCCGATATGAATACATTTTACTGCTGCTCCGAATTGGTGAGCATCATCGATTGAAACACCCCCCTGACGAGACATGTCGAGGATGAAATCGTTGAAGGGGCTGTGTCCGGTTTCAAGATGTACCCCCCTGGTTGGACAGACAGAGGGGAGAGCAGGGAGAGCGGGAGCGGCAGACAGCATACCGGAGGAAATAAGAGTACCCTTACGAAAGTGACCAATAGACATAAGGTTGCGGCCCCACACCTTAGCATCAGTGCAGGCCTTGGTCAGAATATCACCAGCCTCAAATTGAGAGGGACACGTTACGAACAGAAAATCCCCAGCGTGATAACGCTCGTTCAACGCAGAGATATCGATGCGCTGGGTACGAGACATGTGACGCATGTTCGGATTGTGACCAGTGATAACGACACGAATAGCGGCCTCATTGTCCTCCATGACCCGCAATCGGAAACGGCGGCCCAACATATACTCCCACATAGATAGAGCAGGCAGGCCTAATTTATACACAGCGTGGTCAAGAGAGACAATTTCGGCCTCGGGGGTAGACTTCGACACAGAAGTTTGCTTCTTGGACAAAGCATTAAGAGGCATAAAGCTACGCGGCCCAAGAAGACACATAAAGACACCAGAGGTGCTCTTGGAATCAGTGCGGTCACCCGCAAGATCGGCATCGCAGTAGAGCACAAGCTCCAGCATCTCGGGTGCATCACCAATCCACCCATACAAGTTGAGATCGAGGGTAGAGTTGATATAGCACACCAGTCGATGGAGTTTCTTATCACACAAGCCATCCCACTTGGTGATGAGACTGGCAAGTGCCTGCACAGGACGGATTAAATCGTACCGCCCCATGCGAGCACCATATAGAATTTTCATCAGAACGGCGGCTGCACAGTCGCCGAGAACGCCCTTACCAGGAGGCACAGGCGTGTCAGCGGGATGGCCCAATAAGCGGTTCACAGCAGGTCGATCCGGATTGGTATCGAACTCCGGTCGTGATTCATCGAGGAAGGGCGTATCAGCCGACCGCAAGGTGGCCTTATACTTAGGGCCACAGAGCTCAACATAGCGAGAAACACATTGTTCCATGAACGATCGCATATCGTATTTGATCATGCGAATTTCTCGAGGACCAACAGAGCCCTGCGCGACACTGGTGTCGCGATCACCAAACGTCAGCTCGGGAAACGCCTTCTTGGGTTCCTCGAAGCGCGTCCAATAGGAGCGCGGATCAAAGGCACTAGGGACAACGTGGGAGAAAGTAACATGCTCGCATCCCAAGTAACGTTTGATGCTCGAGGGCGGCTCCAATTTAATCTTCGATGCCATGAGCTCCCACCCTTTTGCCAGATTGGCCTTTGGTCCACTGAGCTTAAAATCATCGACGTAGACAACGAGCATAAGATTAAGGTTGGGATGACGAAACACACTTTTCCAGTCGGGACATTGCTCGAACCCAACTGAACGAAGAGCCTTCTCACAGTGCTGTTCCCAGAAACCACCGGCATCCGGATGCCCATAAAGAGCCAACACTAGGCGTACGACCGGATCGTGATATTTGCCATGCCACTCGGGCAACCAACGATCCTTGGGCAAGCGGACCCATGTGGCCGGGCCACCAAGCTTAGCCTGGGTATAGGCAGATTCTCCATCGGCAACCTGTATTTCGTGACCAGGAAGAAGGCCGAAAGCATCGGCGGCCTTTCCAGCTTCCATGGTCGCGGGGCAAGAAGTGATCTCGGAGAAAATAGCCCAATTATTGCCCTCGTCTTTGACATGACATCCTTCGAACACCACTCGACCCTTAAATTTGCGATTAGGGTCGGACTCCGGAAGCTCGGAATTCTTCTCAACGCATATATCGAAGATACGGCCAACGTGGGCCGTTTCCCCTTTCGCCATAGCCTCGTTAGACACATCGCGCCACTCACGCACGGATGCGTAATCCCAACATCCTTGGTTGATGAGCTTATTCCACTCCTTGTCAAGGGCGGCTTTCGCCTTGGGATTAGCGGCACGCTCTTTTCGGTCAACGGGCCGTGCAACACACGCACTGTAGAAGAAGACCGATGAATCGGGAGATCGGTGTGAGTGAGGATCAGGGCGGACAGGCATTGCAGGTGCTGTATCAACAGCGTTGCCGTCATCGGATGGTTCAACCGGTGCAGAAACATCACATGCCACGTCTTCTGCGGTGAAGTCGAGTTCAACCGCTGCCAGAACGGAAGTGTAAAACTGAACCACAGCAACGTCTTGTCCGGGCTCGACTATAATGTCGTAGTCGGTAGGATTAAGGACGTCAACACCGGGCTGAGATGCCCCTTCATTGTATGTGTACATGGCCGGGCAAACATCGAGGCCACTGCCGCGAAGCGGCTGAAGACGGGCGGACATACCACCCGGGGGCTCAAACTCAAGATCCGTAACGACACAGGCGCGAGATTTGGCAGGTACGACAGTACGGCCCTTTGCACGCAATGCGTGTCCATAATAGCCATTCGCAGTCTGCACGCGGCGCCCCGTGTCATCGGCGTTCGGCATACGGGTTCGAACTTTAATCTGCGTTTTGGCGGAAGAACCGATAACGAAGACCGTCTTTCCCGTCCATCGACACGGCAGAGACCGAGTGTCGGATGATCTCCATGAGTCCTGCAACGTGAACTCGGTACCGTCAGTCATGGCCATAGTCATCCTGACATCGGTCAATGTTGCAGGGTCAACGGGACAATCTTTGACGGAGGTAGGGTTGAAGCGCGCTCGGCGTTCGATCACATGAAATCGGGTGATCGTGCCAGCTGCGACATCGTGATACCAGTAATCCTTGTCATGCCGTTCGGCACCCGACTCATATTCAGAATCGTAAGCGATGTCGACAGGAGCAACATCGCGAGAATCCTCTCGGGACATGGCATGAGACTCAGCTTCTCGGCGCTCAGCCTCTACATATCCCTCCCGTTCGGCGCGGTTCATACTGCGCCAGGATTCTGAATCGATAGAGTTCGGTTTTCGAGACCCTTTATATGCCCGCTCGGAACGCGGCACACTCTGACGATAAGGCAAACCCCCCTCGCCTTCCAGGATCTCCGACCCGTGGTATGGAGGTAACTTCTTCTTGGGTGGGGCATAGCCGTCATCATAAAATTCGACAGTGCCGGTCCAGAGCTGCATGAGTCTAGTTTTGCCGAAGGCATACCCGGTCTCATAGATCGTAACCGGGCTTTTGTCCTTGTATTGAACATGTGATATACGCACCGTGCTCAGCTTCCATGGATCAGGCGACTCCCCGACGGAACCGGGAGTCTTACTGGGATGAACCATCGCTTTCCTTGGAACAACGACGTGATACGTCCATTTATGCACAGATGGGTCATACTCCCAGTAGTCAACACCTCCTCCATGAGAGGACTCTGCTCGTAACTCAGCCTCGCGAGCTTGGCGAATATCATCATCGGTCATTCGCGTTGACTCATCAAGGGCGAAGATTTCATCGATATCTTCGAGATCGAGCATGTCGGAGGCGTCAAGACGCTCACTTGGCTTAGGCACAGTAGAATGCATCGCGGGATCGTTGATGCACACTGATCGTGTCTGTTTATCGTATACAGCCAGCATCGGAAATGTCCATCGCTCCTTGGGTGAGCAGTATAGCTTCTTGACCTGATGGACGCTCGCACGCAGTGCGTCGCGCTTGAAATCTTCAAGGTCGGCGACTATATAGTCACCATCCCACCTGCCCCCATTCTCGAAGTGGTAACCCAGAAACACACCGGGTTTGCTCGTGGGAGAGAATTTGCTGGGGCGCTGGTAGGACGATAGGCCTTGATCCATGTCCGGTCCTTGGAGGGATCCAGGTCGATCGTCGTCTCCATCGTCGATCCACTCGAGATAACCATCATCATCGAATCCAACCTCGACTTCGACCAATCCATCACTTCCAGGCGCAGGTACGGCATATTCCTCACCATCGCCGAGTACGACTTCATCTTTCTGACTACGTCGGGTTTGTTTTCGTGCCGGCGTGGGATAGAAGTCTACAAGACATCCGAATGGGAGAACCTGACCGTCAAATTCGGCACCATTAAATCGTAGCGAATACGCACTTTGTCCTTCGCGTAACTCGATGTTGCGAGCATGACAAAAGTGCTTGCACGCACAGGGCCAGAATTTGGCGCTCAGTCCCGCTTGTCGAAGCGCCACTCGTGCGCCATGAAGGACAAGCTTCACCTTGCTCTCGGCAATGGCATTAGTGCGAGGCATGCCAGGAGTGGAATGTTTTACAGAGATGCCGACTCTTTTGCAGGTCGATATGAACTCACGGGCTTTATCACAGTAGATTTCCCGGATCGCAGACGGTGCATACCTTCTCTCCACATCCATGGAGAACGAGTTCACATCTTGAAGGTCGCCAAAGACCTGCTGGAACGCTCGAAGCGTGTCGGCATTCGTCCTCCCCTTGACGGGAACACTCTCTAACCACTCGGTCGCTAGATCATAGAAGACAACAGCATCTGTTTCCCCATTATTCCCACGATTGCCAAGCCCGTGCAACACCATAGTATCGATGGTGACGTGCTCGCCAAATTTCTCAAACCCTTTATCGCGTGGTGAGTCTTGGCGAAACGATTTAACGTTTTCCATCTTTGCACGTTGGCATGCATCGCAGTAGGGATTCTTAGGTAGATGGGTCATAAGGTGACGGATGGACTTGGCCTCCTCCCTCAGATCGCGCGCTCTCGGTTCATCGGGCGGCGACTGATGCTTAGGCTTGTTAGGCACCTTCTTGATATCGTCAGGTGCACTTTTCTGGGCACTCTTAGCACCAGGCATATCAAGATCGAGCTCACCAATGTCGTCTAGCTCGCCCACAGGTTCTTCACCCGCAGCCACGATCTTCTCGTGAATAATGATCGGTGCTGGGAGTGCCGGATACACACGAGGGAGATCAGGTCGACCCGCGACTACCTCGGTTTCGCTCGGAGCGAGGTAGGGGATGTTATTGATAACATCAATCTTGAGTTGTCTCCCTTTGGGATCAAAGAATATCGGATCACAAAAGGGTTCCCAGATAAATCGGTAACCAAGCTCCTTGCATCGTTTCCCTAGGGAAAGAAGACTTGGTGTGCTCTCCAGCACATAAGCTTCAATCAGCTCATCGAGGCCGTCAATGCGCATATGAGCAACACCTTTGGTGTTAGTTTTCCCATTGGCGGTCCTAAGGCTGATCTTAGCATTCTGAACTATCAGGTCCCTTTCTTCGCGGGACAGATCACCAAGACCAATAATTAAGGTCTATACCGCAACCGGAGTCGAGCATTAGTCTCCGGACCCTCTTAATAGACTTGACAGCAGCAGCAAAGACCTCGCAAGCGCTCCGCTGAGAAAGCGTGAGCTCAAGAACACAAGCATCATCACCTAGGGTTTTGGCATCAACGTCATCGAGCAAAACCTGCTCTCTCCAAAGCACAGCCTTCATGTGCGCCCTTCGCCTCTCGCGAGCACTATTCAGACCACGGATATCTTCCGGCCACGAATAGTTCAAATTCCTCTCGCGATTGACGGGACCGAAGTTTGGCTCCGGGAAAGAAGACTCTATCACGCGGGTCTCAGTATTCCCAAACGACACTGTCTTCCGCTTGACTGACGGACATGCCATATCGAATGATGCAACGCAAGCGAAGGCGAAGTCTCCATAGGAGGATGCTGTCATTGCCTGAGGGTTGCGGCACGCCCCTCTCAAAAATCCGAGGGCGTGGGCGCCGGGCTGTCAACCCGCCTTGACGTCGGCGCGGGCTCAGCAGGCGCAGGAGCGGCAGCAGGGGTGCTCTCAGCTGGGGCACCCGGCTTCACATGCTTATAAGGACACTTGTCTCCTCTCGAGCAAGTGCCTCGTGCAAAGTAGAAGCAAATACCAGACTCCTTTGAAATCGGTGATTGCGATCGAGGCGGGAAACCCTTCGGCGAGGAGCTTCTTCCCTTCAGGTTATGGGAGAACTTGCATCCGCTTCCTCGCGTGCATCTGCCTTTCTTGAAATCGTAGCAGATTTCCCGTCCTCGCGGGGATCGCGACATTGGGCGAGTCGGCGCGGGAGCTGCTCGTCTCGGACTGCGGGAATATCGTCTTGGCGATCCGCGTCGCGGGGAGGATCGTCTGGGTGACGAGCGCCTCGGCGAGCTCCTTCGGTACGGACTCCCCCTTCTGGAGTCACGACGCCCAGGCGATCTTGACCCCCTTTGACCTCGGGATGAAGATCTGCGCGGGATGCCGTGCGCAGGTGCAGCGTATCGTCTCTGCGCAGAAGTAGACCTCGTAGCGGTGTACATCTTCTCCTGATTGCGTCGACGGCGCCAAGTTGTAATCGCATTGACGCAGACGGTTCGCAAGTATGCGTAGTTCCGTACGGATACGTCCCTGTCCCATAGCTGCATGTCGAGCTCGAGACAGCGGAACTCACGCACCTGCTCATAAAAGAGAGCGCAGAGAACAGGATCCTCGGGGCGATCGACTGAGATACCAGCGAGAACATGATCCCACCGATTGGAGAAGGCTTCTAACCTTTCCTGCTCGGATCCATGAGTAAACCGATCAATCGTGGTCTTCATCAGGTCAACGAGCTTGAAAGTCGAATCGCCGGTGACATGTGGTCGAAGGAAATCGTACAATAGCCACAAGATCTGCCTACTTCCGAGTCGCCGGTTTATCGTATGCATGCGCTCGGTCTCGGTCTGGATCTTATTCTTCAGTGCAATAGATCGGACGCACTCACGGAATGCAGAGTTGCATTCGTTTTCAAGCATTCCGTACTTGCACTCATCGAGGAGATCCTCATACCGTGTACCATCGGGAATCTCAACCCATGATAGTGCGTATCCTGGATCGTAGGCGAATGCATTCGCGACTCGCTCTTTCATATCGACGATCCAGCGTCGCAACTGAGCAGGCTCCGGCTCAGGATCGAGACGAAAGGACTTGCACTTCGCCTTCTTGGCCTCGCTCAGTGATCCATCGCCCTTGGGTCCACCGAATCCCGAATCGTTGGGACCAGGTGGATTCCCAGTCTGTCTCTCAAGACACACGAGACAGATTCTCAAAGGATCTCGGCAACAACCGTTGCAACACGAGAAACGGCAAGAGATGCACGACCGTCGCACGATGGTCGGGAAAGTTCCGGTGCATCGCTCGCACTGGAACGTATCGTTCCCACTCGGCCGACCGGAGGGCCTGATGCTAGGCGGATCAAGGCCGCCATCGGGCGGACCACTCCCGTCAGGAGGGCCACCACCACCAGGCGGACCACCAGGTGGGCCGTCGGGTGGGCCACCACCGCCACCGGGACCAAAACCGGACCCGTGGTGCCCATGTCCTCCGAAGCCACCGCCATATGCACCCCCATTATCGTTGGGGCCATCACCACCAGAATAACCGCCGCCTCCGTTATACGCGGGAGGCGGTCCACCAAATCCGGATGGCGCGGCACTGGGTGCAGGAATGGACGTTCTGGCACTGAAGGTGGGCATCGGGGGCATGGCATCATTGGCCGCATCATGCTGAAGCGTCGCAGTAACGCTCGTGTTCGGCGCAAGGGTAAAAGTACCGGTCTCACTATGGAGAATTGGTGCGCCAGCACCGTTGCCAATGAGATTCGATCGGCCAAGCATCGCATCATACCATCGTGACGGTCCCTTCCCTGCCGGGACAGTTCGAGTGTCATAGGAGATTTGGCATGGGAAGGTCGGGCTTGACCTGGGCTCAGGAGCGAAGCTTCGGGCTTCAGGGACGTGTCGGATGTCAGCGCGAGGAGCATCATCGACTTGAAATGGCCTGAGGCTCGGAGTCTGACCGGAAGTCGCTCCGGCGGCATTTGCGGAAGGAACGGCCTGATTCGGCGATCTTCCTGAAAAACACACCGACGTTTGACCGAAATCATGTCGGATGGGCTCAACAGGATTATTTTGCCCACGACTTTCGGCAGGTTGTCCGTCAGCGACTCGTTGCTGCGCTCGCCTCAGAATTTCATCGAGATTGATTCCACTCGTCTGAGAGTGAACCGTTGAGGCCTTTTCAGCAGGCGCAGCATTGCATCCCGGCGGAGAGCCATGATCGATCGGACCCAACAGGGAAGACCTCGGAATGGCCGTAGTCGGTCCGCCAGGGAATAGAGCACCTGGAACTGGCGGCAGGTCCGCAGGGCGTGGAATATCCCCACCATGGTCACTGATATCGAAGAACTGCGTTCGTTCTGGACGCGAAGGCGTCGATCTATCAGAACCGCCTCTGCGGACATGAGCGTTCTCGAGGTGCTGGATTCGAGCAGTCAGCTGATCGATATGAGCTCGGTTACTCTCCTTATGATCGTAGAGAGCGCGACTCATCTCGGATCTGATGACTTCGATGCGGTGAGTAGCATTCTGCTCCACAGCAGCAACGCGCGCTTCGGCATTAGAGATATTGATCTGAATCTGCCGCAGCGCGTCTGGGTACTGCTTGATGTGGCGGATCGTCTCGGCAAGCTGCATGGATAGCGATCCAGCACGCTTTTCGTTGAACTGATGGATCCGCTCATCGAACTCAATAAGTCGATCATTGATCGTCGAGGTGAGCTTCGCAAAATGATCTTCAAGCGTCTCGTGATCAGAAATCCGCCTCTCGCGGAAAGAGTCCTGAAACTGCATGAACAGCTCACGCTCTTTCCTCAATTCGGCCTGAAGAAGCTCCCACATGTCTCGGATCTTGCTCTCAAGCGCTTCGGTGATATCCGAGACGCCGTTCCTCAGTCTATCGAGGTCGGCCTGGGTGTTGGTCACACCCTGCGCGATCGCCAGAATATCGGTGGCGATGCGCGCGGATGCTTCCGACCCAATGGCTTCATCGACCAGGGCCCTGACAGCACAGGGTCCGGTATGCCACCCGCCGTTATCGATGGCGGGGGCGGCACCACCATGACCCGCCGCGGTAATCGTTGCGACGGAATCATGGGGTGCACCCGGATGCTCGCTCATGGGCTCATCGGGGAGCGAGGCTCCACCGCGGCCAGCCACCGGCCCATAGGAATCGGGGCGCGGTGGGCGGAAGGACGCCGGGTCCGATATCGGTGGACCACGGCCGTCCGGCCCGGACCCAAAAAGGGCCCGAGCGCCCTCTGGATCCCCGCGAAGGGACAGAGGACAAGCTGAAAGATCGGTCGGAAGAGGAGTAGGTGCGGAAGCAGCAGGAGCAGCGGACGCAGAAAAGGCAGGCAACAAAGGCAAAGCACGAGCAGTGGCAGAAGCAGGCAGCATGCCGGCGGGCATCGTGCCAGGCGTTGCGAAAGCAGCAGCAGCGGAGCATGGCAAAGGCGGCGCATGGTGCTGAGCTCTCTGATCGTCCTCAGCAGGCGGCGAAGCAAGCAGCGAAGCAGAGCGAGCGAGCGAAGCGTGCGAGGCGGGCGCAGTGCAGCGAGATGCGTGGGCACTATCATCGGGCTCCACGACATCCCGAGCAACTGGCGTCACTAGTGAAGAACCGACAGTCGAGGGGACACGGGGAGAACCGATCGGAGTCGCCATTCTCTCGGTGGCGCGGCCAATCACAAGTTCCGAACTTGGTCTGAGCCAGGAAAACGGTAGTGATCGGACGCTGATTGGATCAGGCGGTCCGAGTGCCAAGCAGCAGCAGCGAAGCAGCAATCCACAATCGGATGCGGAGGCCCTACGGCTGATAACCTGTGAAAAGCGGAGGATTCCACTCAACTCTCGGTCACAAAGCCCAAGGCAACCAATCGTAGATAAAAGCAAGGCAGCAGGCAAAGCAAGGATGATCAGAGATTAAAACCGTAAGTTTGACGCTCAGCGGAAAGGCAGCACTAGAACCCCCAGGTGCTAGCGGACCTTTTGCTGGACCTGACGCAAAGTCGGTCTTGAGCTGTCAAGCTGCGTAGTGAGACAAAGTTGGCGTGAATCCTAACCAAGACACAGAAGCACATGTACGCATGTCCGTGACAAATCACACTAGGTATTGCTATTACCGTATGCTCTTCGAGTTGCTGTTATCGGATCTGTGACAGATCGCAGTTGGCTGTTTGCAGTCAACAGCTGGGGTTCTTCGCGATCGTGCAGGTTTACTTGGCATCGCCTCTGAAGTTTTGCACTACTTTGCACTCCTTTTCTCGTGCCCCTCGGTCACGAACAGCTTTTTGTTCATTTTGTGCCCCGTTGGGCCTTGAGCTGGCAGAAGCACAGTGTGTGCTGTTGCTTGATGTCAAGAAATGCTGTCGCACGTTTGAAAGCAGCTGAAACTTTACTGGGCATTGGTTTTAAGGCCTTCGCATATGTGTTGCGACCGATGCTCACTTGTCGGCTTGCACTACATGACCTGAGGTTGTGCCTCGTTACTACATCAATGCCTGGGAGAAGAACCCGTACAAGTGGCAGCATCACAAGTACCAGCGCGTTCGCCAGCGGCAGCGTGGTAAATGGCTCCCTGGCCGCAGCGCGGAGCTGCAGAAATACGTCGCTTCTTTGCTTCTCGCAGCTGGCAGGTGCTACCTTGGGGGTCCCATGAGCGGCGTCCAGGTACCAGGCTGGCCCGAGCCTTCGTCTCGAGGCCGCAGCGAGCATCAGAGAGCAGAGAGGAACGGAGGAGATGGCATGGCGCTTCTCGCAACTCAAGAGACCCGCCGAGGCTCCTTTCGCCTCGGGCGCTTGTGGACACTGCGCAGCGCGCGCAAGTCGAGCGCTTGGAGGAGACGCGGCGGAACAGAGCCTGAAGTCTGTTCTCCCACTGCACCTTGCAGAGCCTTGCAGGAATGATCGTATGATCGTAGCGTCGTAGCGCTGCGCTTGTCCAGGACAAAGTCTTCTGGCAGCAGGCGGGGAGCTTTCGGAGCTCACGAAGAGCGCTCGTGCCCTTGCAAGCGGGTCTCACACGGGTTGATAGGTCGCCGAGCGGACAGTCCAACTGCGCGACATTATGGACGTAGGCAGGCCCTGGCATCGCCTGAGCAACCTGCAGCAGTCTTGAGCACTTTCCAAAAGTTGCACGCGCAGGTGACCTGGCTGTAATCGTGGACACGCTCCTGACAGCAAACCACCGCCACACCCACCTGATGAAGACCATCTCTCGAGAGCCTCGATTCTAAAGAGCTTCACTGAATGGATGTGCCACACCAAAGTTCCGGAGAGAGTGTTCCGCTGGTCGCATGCCGTGTCTATCACTCTTACTTGTGGCTCAAAGCTGGTTTTCTTGAGCAGGATTGGGCATGGCATGCTAAGCTCGACGCCTTGAAGAATTCACATGCTCCATCAAAGTGCAAAAAAAAGGCTTAGCAGGAAATGAGAAGGACTGGCGCTAGTCGTCGCCGCCTACTCCTGCTTGCAAAGGAACTGATTGATGATGTGGACAAGCTATCCCTGGTGGAGACTGCCGTGATCTTGAATGCGTATGCCCACTTTAATTGCCACCGCCCGAGTGAGGAGGTACAGTGGCATTTCATGCTTTGCCAGCTCTGAGTTTCAGGTGTGAGCGAGTTCATGCTCAAAGCCTTTGCCGAGCATGTGACCCGGCTGCTGTTCGAACAGCCCTATACCACTGTGGAAGATGCTGAAAGGCCCCCTGCAGCCTCCAGGGCTGTCTATAATTGGCAACAGCCCGACTCTGTGTGCAGGTACGGAGCTGCAGCTGCAGACCCTCAAACCCTGGCTGTTCTTTGCAAGGCCTTCGCCAGCTTGCACTACAAGGAGCTAGCAAAGAAGGCCCAAGACACAGAGACCTCGCGTGAGCTCGTAGTGTTCGGCGAGGACTCCGAGATGCTCAAAGCAGTCAACTCGGTCCTACTGCAGCGAGTAGAGGACACGTGAGAGAGCTCCCCGCTGCAGGGATCTGGGACAGGCATAGTCCCTTTAGGCATGTCAGAAAGGGAGTCAAAGTCATGCTCGGAGCCCTTCCCACTGTAGCCAGAAGCATTTGCCCGCCGAGCCTGCCCATTGCATGTCCTGCCAGTCTTTTGAGACCTGGATGCTTTGGAGGATTCTGCCTTCGGCTCCGTGGCAGAAGTGCTGACGGCATTTGCAGAGCTGGACGAGCCGTTTGAGGCGAGTGGCCTCGAAGCGTGGCCAAGGCGGGGGCCAAGGCCAATGCATGCGCTTTGCAGGCTCCGATCGAATTCTGGATGGCCCTCGCCGGCAAGGCCTGAGCCACCGATTACCTGGTATTATTCCCCGGCTTTGCATGGCTTTGCTCTTCGCTTTGCAGGTCCCTGGCAGCCAAATGCGTTTCCTCTGCCCGACGCTGCGAGCAGCACAGCGCCTGGAAGCCCGAGGGCCCAGCGCGAAGAGAGCCCAAAGCGGAGCTTTGCAACCCTACAGTGCGCCAAGGTCGCGGAGCCGGCCTTGTACGAGGCGAGATCAGAGACCTCGGAGTTGAATCCGATTCCCACGCCGCCGAAGTGAGGCACTCGGCCAGGAGGTGGTGGCCGGGCTGCAGGGACTGCGCACGAACGCCCCGCTCGAGGACGCCTGCCAGGAGGATCCAAGCCCGATCAAAATTCACCTAAACGCCAGGATGCCATGTCGACGCCTATGCCGGCTTTTGCCGAGCCGCATCTGGTCACGCAGCTCTCCGGCAAGGACTCTGCAGAAGGGATAGGGGACACCCGTGACGAGCGCAAACCACGCAGGAGCAGCCAACAGAAGCCGTGCAGGGCCGAGAGATGTTCTTCTACCTGTGGCATCCAAGCGGCCAGCCGCCGCCAGCCGCGAGCCGAGGCGTCTGCGCCTGCAGAGGACCTCTTGCAGGACGAAAAGGACGTCGACGAAAGCTTCCAGGCACGGTGTCAGTTCTGACCAGAAGACACTACATTGGTGGTCAACAGGTGGTGCCAGTCGATGCTGTCATTGAGGATGGCTTCGTCGAGGAGGCACACTGCATTGGCTGTTCTACTTTTCTCCGTTCGTCGTCGCTCTTCCTGTTGTTACCCCGTTGACGTTGGAATTCAGGTGTCTTTGTGGAGTTGGTGTTTTCATGCATGGACCGTCTTGTAGCTGACTCTAACTTGCAGCTTCTCGGAGCTGTTGAATTGAAAGCTCTTAGTGCCGGCAGGTCTCAGCTTAGAGCGTGTCCGCAAGAAGACGCGCAAGTTTCAGATCGATGACAGAAATTAGGTGATATCGATGTCGCCATGTCTAGGAGTTCTAGCAGCCCGGAGTCTTGTGGCATGGCACTTGATGCAGCATAGGTGGCTGTCTGGATGGTACTTCGCCAGTTTCTGCCCTTGCTATCCTGAACTCACGGACTACTTGGTCGACACCTTGACGAAGCATGTCTTGTCGTCATCATCCACCCTATCGGGGGGACACTGGCCATGATGCACTAATTATGAAGCCGCCCCTGTGCGAAGGATTCGTGCAACAGCCTCTGACAGTCTTGTTTCCTTGGCTCGTGTCAGCCGTTCGAGCCGCAGCTGGTTTGACAGCTTTGCTTCAGCCTGTCACAGCGCTCGTGCTCTTGGTATTGAAAGCTTCTCCAGGGCATGCAAGATGATGAGAGCCCTGCTGTGCCGAAGAGAAAGAGGACTCTCCCACAGCCTCGCAACTTTTGCAGATAGCCTGAAGCCGTAGAGACAGACATCGAATCGAAGGAGGTGGTGGTACAATGCTGTAACACGCAAGCTGGACTCCACAGCCAGCGGCCTGCCCGAGGCCGGACACCCAGGACATGCAGCCTCTGAGTATGCCATGCTAACCTTCTCGGTTGTGCTGAATCTGCCAGAAGCTCCGCAACTTGAGGTGCCGTACTTCGTCCGAAGCCAAGTGTCCCTACTCTGCTCTGCTTCACCTTGTCCTCCGGCTCAAATCTAGGCCCCGTGGAATCCAGACGAGTGCTTCCGAAGGAACCAGCGTGGCGCGCGGGTTGCGCAGGTAGCATGTCATGCATATCGTAGGCTCCGTAGGGATTGCTTTCCTGCATGTAAGGGAAGCAGGCAACAATCTGTGGCGGCCAGGCTCTTGAAGGGCTGGATTCGTTGCAGCGGGCAGGCCAAGGGTTTCACACACTTGTCGTCCTGCTCTTGCAAATTGGTCTCTTGCTGTAATCGCCTTGCTCTGTTGTAGTTGCGAGCAGCACGCGCTCGCCCTCATCCCCATCGTCAGGAGCGAAGATTGATGAAGAGAGAGTAGCCAGGCATCGGCATCGAGTGCAGAGGACCATCTGCTCCAGAAGATGAGCCTGCAAAGCGGAAGCCCCGAACTGGAAGAGAGATCTCAGACATCGCAGTTGGAGTGCGAGCGAAGCCAGGCCTGTGGACGTGGAGCTCTTGGAGAACGTGAGCAGCACAGACTTAGTCCCGTTATTTGGCCGTTGTTGCCGCAATCGTACTTCTGTGCTTGTCTCGTCAAGGCCCGCCCGCTGCTAAGTGCCTCTCTCCAGGGGCTGTCGCCTGCACAGTTGGCACTTTGCGCCGAGCGATTTGCCGACGGCCGAGGCCGCGGCACAGCAAATATCTTTAGGCTACGTAGAAGAAGAAGAAGCGCTTTCTCCAAGCCTACCAGAAAGAGAGCAAGAAAGGAGGAACGAAACACGTAAAGAAATCAAGAGCGACAGAAGGGAAGAAGAATTGGCGAACGCAAGCGAGAACGAACGAAAGAAGAACAGAAGGAACCAAAAGCACAAAGACAGAAACAAAGAACCAGGTACAAACAACAACCTCGAACAGTACATAAGGAACGAAGTAACGAAACAACGAACGCGCGAAAGACAGAGACGAAGAAATCAATAACGAATTAGACAAGGAAAGACGGACATATTGAACGAAAGACGTAAGTAGTCGTAAATCTTTGAGGAAGAACCAACTGTAAGCTGTAAGGCTGTGGGAATCCGCTTGCCGTGCGCAAATGAATCAAGCATACAAGAAAGAACGATTCAAGACAGCAGGACATAACGACGGAAAGACAGAGCAACAGAACTAAAGCAATACTGTACATAAAGAAAGACCGAACGACCGACATCAACAACGACGTAACGCGAGAACGAGCAGAAACCTGCAGGGGTTCGTGGGGTGAGCGCTTCGTCCGTTCGTCCGTCCCTTCTTCACGTCTTTCAGATACCAGAATAAGATGGATAAGATGGAGACGCGATGAAAGAGTTGGAGAGGTAGAGCGAGAGACAGGTGCAAGGCCTGCAGTTGGTCTTCACCTCAATAAGCACGCGAGTTGGTTGTGAGGTGTGCAGGTGGCTTCTTCCAAAGTTTCATGGCTCAAGCTCTCTTGTGACAAAAGCGCTTTCGTCAAACTATGCTGCTGAGAATTGTCTGCCATATGCTGGCTGCAGTGGCGCTGGAAGATACGTTCTTGGAGGACGAATGCATGGACTCGGACTCCACCGACTCATCCTGCAGCCTAGTGGCCATGCAGCTACGTGGACAGAAGTTGAGTGTTGCGGGAACAGCACGCGATAAGGACGTGCTCCACGAGACGGAGAATGATCGTCAACCGTACCTGTGCATGTACTATCCCTGGCTTCCTCAGTGCATGCATCCTCAAGTAAACTATGCACCACCCCCGATGCCACCGATGTATCCGATGTACAATCCGACCTACAGACCGGTCCCATACTATGCGCCGGTCCCAGCACCATACGTCCCGCCACAGGCCACTGCACCTGTGCCTAGCATGCCGACATACCACCCACCGCAGCCGATGCCCGCGAGCACGAGGCTGGGGCGGCGTGGCGGGCTCGACCCGCCCACAACTGTGAAGACCCACAATGGTGCATCCTGGGAAACCATGAGGATCGCTGGAACCGATACGAAGCACATTTTCGCTCTGGGAGACTGGGGTTCCCTGCTAGGCGTTGGATCAGGTGCACCGAAAGCCATCATCCAGTACAAAGGTGGCCACACACCAGGCCCACATACTATGGCGAGACATCGAGGTCCAGGATGCAGCACCAAAGAGATGACCGGCTGTTTCGGCGCTACTGCAGTGTGTCCAACAAACTGCCACTTCAGTCCTGAAATTGATCTGCATGCGCAAACGCTGGTCGCGACGCAAATGAAGAAGCGAGCGCCTGAAAGCAATCCTGACTTTGTGTTGAACGTCGGTGACAATTTCTATTGGGGTGGCATCGAGACAGAATGTGGCCATCCAATGAGCCAGATCCATCCCCAAACCCAGGCCCAGTTCAAGGTGATTTTCGAGGACATCTACAAGGGACCTGGCCTGGATGGAAAGCCCTGGTTGAGTGTCTTCGGCAACCACGATCTGGGAGGATTCCAGTTCAACAAGGTGAGGCTGTTGACTCTATCCCAGCTTAAACCTACCTCAGAGCTACAACTAGGATGTCCGCAATGCACCGCATGTTTCCGAGCCATCCTTGCTTCGATCAGAAAGACGCTTGTAGCTCTGTCGAAGGCCTGGGACCAGCAGATCGCTTACACGTTTGCCAGTGATCGCTGGAGGCTTCCAGCTATGTACTGGATGCAGCGAGTGGAGCAACGAAGATGCGCTTCAGTCGTTCCGCTGCGTTCTTCAGCACGGGAATCGACATGGTGTGTGTGTGTGTGTGTGTGTGTGTGTGCGTGTGTGTGTGTGTGGAGTATGCAGCTGCGTGCAGGGGATGGGAGTGCGTGTGCTGGTCTCCCATCAACGAAGACACCAGCCGCGTGCGGCATAAACTTACTTGCGGGCAGTTCCTGCATGCCGTTGTGCATAGCTGGTATGTCACCTATGTCGATGGCGATGGGGCCCAACTGTAGAGTTGCACCTGGATCCTAGTCCTAGTACAGGTAGCTAGTGCGATGAAATTGCATTGTAACAATCTAGAGTACCTGGTGATACTCTGTGTCAAGAGTGTGTGTGTGTGTGTGTCTCTGTGTTTTTATGTAGGTACGTATGTACGTACGTACGTACGTATGTATGTATGTATGTATGTATCTATGGGTGTATGTATGTATACATGTATGGGCGTACGTATGTATGTATGTATGTATGGGTGTATGGGTGTGTGGGTGTATGGGTGTATGGATGTAAGGATGCATGGATGTATGGATATATGGGATGGATGGGATGGGATGGGGGGTGGGTGGGTGGGTGGGTGGGTGGATGGATGGATGGATGGATGGATGTGCGTATGTCTGTGTATACTATGTATGTCTACGTACGTCTATGTATGTATGTATGTATGTCTATGCATGTGTGTATCTATGTATGTATGCATGCATGTATGTACGTATGTGTGTGTGTGTGTATGTTCGCGTGTCTGTGAGCGTGTCCAGAATGTCGGAAAGGTATACAGACCAAAACTTCGCAGCGGAGTGACTGGTCTGGACTTGGAATGTCTTGCGGCAACTTGCGAGGTACTTCTCAAAACCACCTGCTTAGAGTCTGCAAGGTAGAGGATCTTGCCGAAGTGTATGTAGGGCCCCGAGACTTGCAACGACCTGAGGTTCTTGATGATTGACAGCAATGCGATGGATGTCAAGCCTTACGATGCAGATCCAGAGCACAACCTGTGCGGACGCCTGCACAACCCCACGGGTGCTTCTTGTGCCGCGACGGGTGGGCCGAAGGACCTTTCGGAGTGCTTTCGCTGGTTCTGGGACCTTTGGAGCAAAGAGCAGAAGCCTTGGGTCGAGCAGAAGCTTCAAGCGTCTGACGCCGACTGGCAGATTATAATAACTCACTTCCAATGTGGCACACAGGCAGAATGGTTTAAACGACTACGCCAGAAGTTTGGCCTCGATCTGCTGGTGACTGGGCACACACATACCCAGCAAGTCTTCCACAACTCCGGCTTGCTTGGAGGCATGACCTGCTTTATTACTGGAGGTGGTGGAGGCAGGTCTTGCCTAAACCTCGAGCTTCTCACCTAGCCGTAGCCCCGCACCTTTTAAGCTAGATTGCGAAACATCCCCGAGCTGCTCAGGCATTGTCTCGGAGGGTGACGCCACTCCCTACAGGAGCAGTCAGTATGGTTTCTTTGACATGACCATCAGCAAAGAGAAGATTGTGTTGGAATCTATAAACCATAACGGAGTCACACTCGGGAAGTACGATGTTCTTCCATTTAGAGCGTGACCAGCCTTGTTAAAGCAACAGCTGCTCACGCACAAGACGTTGTGAAGCGGTTGCTAGAATTCCCCGCATGCTGATTGGTGCAGGGTTTCCCTGCCACAAGTGCAGTGCACAGCGGCTTCTAATCGCAGGGCGCAAAAGCTCCAAGACCAGGCCTTGGCACACTCTTGCGTTTTTGCAGCAACCAAGCACAGCTTGTCTGTCAGGAGACACCCTGGACATTGTGCCGTGTTTGCAACCAGAATTTCGCTTGCTCCGCGGTTGACACAGCAGCAGTTGATGGCAGGCTTGTATCTCCGATGTGATGCAGAGGAAAGTCGTACCACCTGTTGCGAGGGCATGAATCGCCACCAGCCATTCGCGGTGACGGGTACAGTGGATCCAGACCTTGGATTGTTCTTACAGCTTCTGAGTGACAATGGCGAGAAATGCGTGCGGGCTTGACACGGCTGGGAACGTTAGAAACGCTGACAAGGGCACGTTATGCAGATCGTGTAGCATGGTGATTGCAGGTTTGAAGTTTTCGGGCATGGAACGACCAGGGCTGTGTTTCATGATGCCCCCGACATGTGTTTTGTCGGTAGATTTGAACCCTCGGATAGAGCCGATGATGACAACAATCCACATGAGAATTCTGATGTTCCTTGATGTACATCAGCATAGCTCTAGAATTGCCGAGGCTTCAGACGTGTGGAGACGAGTTGTGACATGGGCTTTGAAGGTGGGTGCTGAGGGGCGACTGCAGTCCGGGGATGTCGAGTACCGTGCACTCCTGTGCTTCCAAGCCGGATGTTCGGTTCATGTGTCTCCCAGACGTGGGGACGACCCTAGCCGTGGGTTGTGCTTTGTGATGCCCACGGACGTGGTTGTCCACATATTTTGACCGTCGGTTAGAGCCGATGATGACAACAATCCACATGAGAATTCTGATGTTCCTTGATGTACATCAGCATAGCTCTAGAATTGCCGAGGCTTCAGACGTGTGAAGACGAGTTGTGACATGGGCTTTGAAGGTGGGTGCTGAGGGGCGACTGCAGTCCGGGGATGTCGAGTACCGTGCACTCCTTTGCTTCCAAGCCGGATGTTCGGTTCATGTGTTTTCCGGACGTGGAGACCACTCTAGCCGTGGGTCGTGCTTTGTGGTACCCACGGACGTGGTTGTCCACATGTTTTGACCGTCGGTTAGAGCTGATGATGACAACAATCCACATGAGAATTCTGATGTTCCTTGATGTACATCAGCACAGCTCTAGAATTGCAGAGGTTTCAGAGGTGGAGACGAGTTTTGACATGGGCTTTGAAGGTGGGTGCTGAGGGGCGACTGCAGTCCGGGGTTTTCGAGTACCGTGCACTCCTGTGCTTCCAAGCCGGATGTTCGGTTCATGTGTCTCCCAGACGTGGGACGACCCTAGCCGTGGGTTGTGCTTTGTGGTACCCAGGGACGTGGTTGTCCACATGTTTTGACCGTCGGTTAGAGCCGATGATGACAACAATCCACATGAGAATTCTGATGTTCCTTGATGTACATCAGCATAGCTCTAGAATTGCCGAGGCTTCAGACGTGTGGAGACGAGTTGTGACATGGGCTTTGAAGGTGGGTGCTGAGTGGCGACTGCAGTGCGGGGATGTCGAGTACCGTGCACTCCTGTGCTTCCAAGCCGGATGTTCGGTTCATGTGTCTCCCAGACGTGGGGACGACCCTAGCCGTGGGTTGTGCTTTGTGGTGCCCACGGACGTGGTTGTCCACATATTTTGACCGTCAGTTAGAGCCGATGATGACAACAATCCACATGAGAATTCTGATGTTCCTTGATGTACATCAGCATAGCTCTAGAATTGCCGAGGCTTCAGACGTGTGGAGACGAGTTGTGACATGGGCTTTGAAGGTGGGTGCTGAGGGGCGACTGCAGTCCGGGGATGTCGAGTACCGTGCACTCCTTTGCTTCCAAGCCGGATGTTCGGTTCATGTGTTTTCCGGACGTGGAGACCACTCTAGCCGTGGGTCGTGCTTTGTGGTACCCACGGACGTGGTTGTCCACATGTTTTGACCGTCGGTTAGAGCTGATGATGACAACAATCCACATGAGAATTCTGATGTTCCTTGATGTACATCAGCACAGCTCTAGAATTGCAGAGGTTTCAGAGGTGGAGACGAGTTTTGACATGGGCTTTGAAGGTGGGTGCTGAGGGGCGACTGCAGTCCGGGGTTTTCGAGTACCGTGCACTCCTGTGCTTCCAAGCCGGATGTTCGGTTCATGTGTCTCCCAGACGTGGGACGACCCTAGCCGTGGGTTGTGCTTTGTGGTACCCAGGGACGTGGTTGTCCACATGTTTTGACCGTCGGTTAGAGCCGATGATGACAACAATCCACATGAGAATTCTGATGTTCCTTGATGTACATCAGCATAGCTCTAGAATTGCCGAGGCTTCAGACGTGTGGAGACGAGTTGTGACATGGGCTTTGAAGGTGGGTGCTGAGCGGCGACTGCAGTGCGGGGATGTCGAGTACCGTGCACTCCTGTGCTTCCAAGCCGGATGTTCGGTTCATGCGTCTCCCAGACGTCGGGACGACCCTAGCCGTGGGTTGTGCTTTGTGGTACCCACGGACGTGGTTGTCCACACATTTTGACCGTCGGCTAGAGCCGATGATGACAACAATCCACGTGAGAATTCTGATGTTCCTTGAAGTACATCAGCACAGCTCTAGAATTGCCGAGGTTTCAGACGTGTGGAGACGAGTTGTGACATGGGCTTTGAAGGTGGGTGCTGAGCGGCGACTGCAGTGCGGGGATGTCGAGTACCGTGCACTCCGGTGCTTCCAAGCCGGATGTTCGGTTCATGTGTCTCACGGACGTGGGGACCACTCTTGCCGTGGGTTGTGCTTTGTGGTGCCCACGAAAATGTGTTTTGTCTGTAGATATGGACCCTCGGCTGGAGCCGATGGTGACGGCAAGCCTCATGAGAGTTCTGCTGTTCCTTGATGTACGGAGACGTCGGGTACCGTATTCGCTACCAAGCCGGATGTTCGGTTCATGTGTCTCCTAGGGGTACTGACGGCGACGTTCTGGCAGGCACTTGTTGAAGTCAATTTGAACACAAACTGGTTGGCGCCGGGACTTCATGCTTGAGCATTCTTTTTGTTGCCCGACGGACGGTTCCAGAAGTGGGTTTCTGAGGAACCAAGTGCCAGCAACTCCGAGGTGCACCGTATCCTTCGCGAGTCCTTACGCCGCATGGCCAACTTCTCAATTTCAGAGCTGAAACAGCCAGAGACTCAGAGAAACTCACGGCTCTCAGCTATCTCAGCCTCGGTTTCTCCTGTGCCGTCGAGGTTGAATGCAGCCTGTGTTCGTGCCGGAATCGCTGACCCGTGCCTTGCAGAGACTTCCGGACTTTTCGACGCAGATTTTTCTGCCTCCTCGCTCAGAGGTACCTTGAACGGGCTCGAAGAAGAAGATTTCCCAAGGCCTGGGGTGCTCGAGATGTTCCATGAGGTGTATGTAAAACAACCAAAGCCGGCCAGAATTTTCGTGCAAGGCTTTGCGAAACGAGCTTCGAGAAGCTTCGCAAGCGGAGTGAGCCTGTTTGAGAAAAAGACTCCGCAATGGGCGCTGCTCGCCGTGTGACAAAGCCTGCCATGTCTTGGAACTGAGAAGTATTCCAGTTGAAGATCAGCCTTTCCAGGATCAGCAAGAGCTGGCCGTTGTGCCGCTCGCCCAGGGATGGAGTGGGGGGGGGTTCCTCGAGAGAGAGAGCGGACATGGGTGTCGGACCACGGCTGGCCCGCCTTCTGTCGCGTCTGCAGGCATGACCTGCCGGAGCCACATGAACAGCTGCCGCCCCCGTGCCCAGGATTTCACCGTTTCTGCTGTGGTACCCTCGTATGGTGAGTGCAGTACATCAGGCCCGATGTGTTCCCTGTGCCATTCATCTATGTGTGCAAGTCCACATCTCAGGATGTCATGACAGCTTTAGCAGACTTCTCCCAAATCCTCTACTTGGTTTCGGGAGTCAACTCGGCAACAGCGGTTATTCGCGAAGGGCTGGATTCCGCTTGCGACAGGAGTTTGCTTAGACATGTTGTAGAGCATCGGAACCTGGAACATGGTGCCAGCGCCCAACAGCTTGGCTGCCTACGTTAGCATCACAGCTCGATCAGAAGGTTCAATGCGCGCTGCGAGCTGGACTTGAAACAGGCGCGAGAATTGAAAAGCGCTGTGATGAAGGCTTCTCTTTGCCGTGTTGCCGCCTGAGATCGCATTTGGGATTCGGCATGCCGAGTACAATCCCCGCAAGCATAGCAGCATCACGGTGCCCCAGATGGACCACCAGAGCTCTGCATTTGCTCTTGCTAAGCTGGTAGCTGGGTCAGGTACGTCTTTTCAACCCTCGTGTCACTGCTTTGATCCGTGCGAGTGGCGCAATAACGCTGCCACGAGCTGAGCGGTCATGGGCAGCAGCCGTCAGCCGTCAGCCGTCAGCCGTTGGTCTTAGCGCTGTCTGTCTGGGTCTGGCTTCCTCTGTTCTGTTCGGCCTGAAGGCCAAGGCCAGCAGTTACGCCTTTGCCGGGTGGGGGCTGTCGACTGCCATGCAACTGGTCATATCACATACATTCAAAAAGGCTTCGTTTCCATTTCAAGATGCTGATCAGAGCATATGCTGATGCCAAGCATCCGATGCGACAACAGAATTCTCGTGAAACTGATCGTTTGAGTAGCTCGTTTGGCAATGAGCTGGCCGGACCCGCAGCCCAAGGGTGTGCTCGTCAACTTCCACTCAACTCGCAACCGAGGTCTGCAAACGCAGGCTGCGCTTCAGAGGATGACTTGAAGAGGTGAGCCGCAGAACAAAAAAAGACAATCCTGCGCCAGAACGACTGTGTATGACTCGGCCCAGGTCAGCGAAAAAGCTGGCCAGGCTGATTCAAAGGCACTCGACTCGCAGTGCTGTGGTCTCTTTCCCAATTGCAAAAGAGTGTGGTGTGCCAGGTGTGGACATGACGGTGCAAAGTCTTTCCGGCACAATCTAGCTCACGACAAGCACTGCTTCCGCGGCACAAGCGCAACATCAGAAACTGCCAGGTTTGCTGATTTCGCCGTTACCAGCATCCTTTGTAAGGCAAGATTGCAAGATGTCGATGTCCATGGCCAGTGACTGCATGCGAGGCCACCCTCGGATTTCCCGTTCGCCTGGATGTGCTGGCGTCCAGGAGCTGGAGCTTGGCCTCACCTTTCTCCGTCCCTTCTGCGTGACAGAGGTTCCGCAAGAACGCTCTTTACGAGCCAGAGTTCTTCTGCAGCTGTGCCTCTGGGCTGCAAGTTCATTTTTCGCGACTTTGATTGCTCACTGTTACCTGGCAAGGTATTTCGCACACGACAGTCAGCTTCTTACAGCCTCCGAGCCGATCGAGAAGCTTTTGCACGGAAAGGGAGAAGCACACAAAAGGTGTCGCACCTGCCACAAAAAGCTCACAGAAAAAGAGACCCGGCCCTCAAGAAGAAGCAAGGCAAGCTGAAAAGAGAGAGAGCCTGGGAGAAGAGAAAGAGCCAATACACTTGCATTCAATCGTTGGGGGGACTCAATCCGTCTTTCACGCTCCTCCAATGCCCAATAGCAAGTGGGGGGCCCAAGAGGCTGGGGGGTTTTGACATGCCCTTAACTAATGCCCTGACGAAGAAGAGAAAGAGGAACCAGTGCGCAGCGATGCGCCGGGGTAGCGTGGACCCACGTGTGAAGGCTCTGCTCTGGGATAGGACGGGGGCAGATCTTGCACTGATGTTGCAACCCGGGGACAGATGATTGCAGTGATTGATGTTCATGAAGTGTGGTTGTTATACGATGCCGCGCACGGAGGGTGAGGGGGCGGGCCGCCGGCCTGGGGCTGCCACGGTAGCCCATACGTCCAACAGAAATGAAAGCACTTTGAATTTCCTGTATTCGTGAATTCGATGTTGAAGTGAAAGAGGGGAAAGGGTGGCGGTACCTCAGTTACCGAATTCAATGAGGCTTTAGCATGCGGTGCCTTGTTACGTTCCTTTGCTTTCACGTCCCTCCAATAATGGCCCAATGTGGGCAACCCTCGTGGCCGGGAGAGGGAGACGGAGAGCGAGCGCATTCAAAAAGCTCGCGAAGAAGGGATACAAGGTCAGCAGAAGAAGAAGCGAGGGAATGAGAAGGCGTTTCAGACGAACCTCCGCTGACTACACATGCACCAAAACAAGCAGGATCTGCCTCACGGAGCAGAGAGAAATAAGGCTAGGATGAATCTGCAGAAGATACTGCAGGCCGCGCTGCACGTTCCTGGTGACAGCAGGTGGCAAGGCCGCCACCCAAAATCTTGCCATCATGCACTTCCCTGTTTTGACTGATTTGTCTTTGGGGCATCTGCACTTTGATGACGCAAGCCATTATCAGCTCATCTGAGCAGTCAAAAGCGTTACTTACATCAGACCGACGGTGCAATGGCCACTCCCCGCGCCATGACAGCACTAATCTTCGCAGCTGCCACGGCCACGGTCCTGAGTGGCTATGCTGGCGACGTGCAAGTGGCTCTCTCCAGCGATGAATCTTGCACTTCGGAGGAATGCGGCTTGGAGCTGAGACAGCTACGGGGCCAGCAGGTTTTGCAAACAGATGATGCCAAGACTTTGCAGACAAAGGAGACCAGGAACGACTTGAAATCAGGCGCAGCCAGTGGCTGTGCTCAGTACTGCCAATATGAGGGTGCAGCGGTGTGGCAGTACGACCCGGACTGCAAGTCCTGCACCGTCGCATCTTTCCCTGGCGATGCTTCTGCACCGGTCGGCCCGCACTGTGCTTCTCATTGCCAGTATGAAGGCAGTGCCACCTGGCAGTACGACCCGGACTGCACCGGATGCTCTGCAGCTTTGGTTCAAACGATGCTCCTGCAGACGCAGGAGAAGTCAAGTGAGTCGACTGGGTGCGAAAGTCACTGCCAGTACGAGGGAGCAGCCACGTGGCAGTACGATCCAAGCTGCAAGGACTGCACCATGACTCCGGCACATGCAGCCACTGCAGGTGCGCCTTGTGCTCCACACTGCCAGTATGAGGGCACTGCCATTTGGGCGCACGACCCGGAATGCGGCGGCTGCTCCGCATCTTTGGTGCAGTCGATGCTGTTGCAGACAAAGCAGACCAAGGACGACTTGAAATCAGGCGCAGCCAGTGGCTGTGCTCAGTACTGCCAATATGAGGGTGCAGCGGTGTGGCAGTACGACCCGGACTGCAAGTCTTGCACCGTCGCGTCTTTCCCTGGCGATGCTTCTGCAGCGGTCGGCCCGCACTGTGCTTCTCATTGCCAGTATGAAGGCAGTGCCACCTGGCAGTACGACCCGGACTGCACCGGATGCTCTGCAGCTTTGGTTCAAACGATGCTCCTGCAGACGCAGGAGAAGAAGTCAAGTGAGTCGACTGGGTGCGAAAGTCACTGCCAGTACGAGGGAGCAGCCACGTGGCAGTACGATCCAAGCTGCAAGGACTGCACCATGACTCCGGCACATGCAGCCACTGCAGGTGCGCCTTGCGCTCCACACTGCCAGTATGAGGGCACTGCCATTTGGGCGCACGACCCCGAATGCGGCGGCTGCTCCGCATCGTTGGTGCAGTCGATGCTGTTGCAGACAAAGGAGACCAAGGACGACTTGAAATCAGGCGCAGCCAGTGGCTGTGCTCAGTACTGCCAATATGAGGGTGCAGCGGTGTGGCAGTACGACCCGGACTGCAAGTCCTGCACCGCCGCGTCTTTCCCTGGCGATGCTTCTGCAGCGGTCGGCCCGCACTGTGCTTCTCATTGCCAGTATGAAGGCAGTGCCACCTGGCAGTACGACCCGGATTGCACCGGATGCTCTGCAGCTTTGGTTCAAACGATGCTCCTGCAGACGCAGGAGAAGAAGTCAAGTGAGTCGACTGGGTGCGAAAGTCACTGCCAGTACGAGGGAGCAGCCACGTGGCAGTACGATCCAAGCTGCAAGGACTGCACCATGACTCCGGCACATGCAGCCACTGCAGGTGCGCCTTGCGCTCCACACTGCCAGTATGAGGGCACTGCCATTTGGGCGCACGACCCGGAATGCGGCGGCTGCTCCGCATCTTTGGTGCAGTCGATGCTGTTGCAGACAAAGGAGACCAAGGACGACTTGAAATCAGGCGCAGCCAGTGGCTGTGCTCAGTACTGCCAGTATGAGGGTGCAGCGGTGTGGCAGTACGACCCGGACTGCAAGTCCTGCACCGTCGCGTCTTTCCCTGGCGATGCTTCTGCAGCGGTCGGCCCGCACTGTGCTTCTCATTGCCAGTATGAAGGCAGTGCCACCTGGCAGTACGACCCGGACTGCACCGGATGCTCTGCAGCTTTGGTTCAAACGATGCTCCTGCAGACGCAGGAGAAGAAGTCAAGTGAGTCGACTGGGTGCGAAAGT
The DNA here is from genome assembly GCA_905221615.1 of Symbiodinium sp. CCMP2592. Classification (NCBI taxonomy): domain Eukaryota; class Dinophyceae; order Suessiales; family Symbiodiniaceae; genus Symbiodinium; species Symbiodinium sp. CCMP2592. The sequence goes on along the minus strand of CAJNDT010006045.1, from coordinate 135,104 downwards.
CACTGCCAGTACGAGGGAGCAGCCACGTGGCAGTACGATCCAAGCTGCAAGGACTGCACCATGACTCCGGCACATGCAGCCACTGCAGGTGCGCCTTGCGCTCCACACTGCCAGTATGAGGGCACTGCCATCTGGGCGCACGACCCCGAATGCGGCGGCTGCTCCGCATCTTTGGTGCAGTCGATGCTGTTGCAGACAAAGGAGACCAAGGACGACTTGAAATCAGGCGCAGCCAGTGGCTGTGCTCAGTACTGCCAATATGAGGGTGCAGCGGTGTGGCAGTACGACCCGGACTGCAAGTCCTGCACCGTCGCATCTTTCCCTGGCGATGCTTCTGTAGCGGTCGGCCCGCACTGTGCTTCTCATTGCCAGTATGAAGGCAGTGCCACCTGGCAGTACGACCCGGACTGCACCGGATGCTCTGCAGCTTTGGTTCAAACGATGCTCCTGCAGACGCAGGAGAAGAAGTCAAGTGAGTCGACTGGGTGCGAAAGTCACTGCCAGTACGAGGGAGCAGCCACGTGGCAGTACGATCCAAGCTGCAAGGACTGCACCATGACTCCGGCACATGCAGCCACTGCAGGTGCGCCTTGCGCTCCACACTGCCAGTATGAGGGCACTGCCATTTGGGCGCACGACCCGGAATGCGGCGGCTGCTCCGCATCTTTGGTGCAGTCGATGCTGTTGCAGACAAAGGAGACCAAGGACGACTTGAAATCAGGCGCAGCCAGTGGCTGTGCTCAGTACTGCCAATATGAGGGTGCAGCGGTGTGGCAGTACGACCCGGACTGCAAGTCCTGCACCGCCGCGTCTTTCCCTGGCGATGCTTCTGCAGCGGTCGGCCCGCACTGTGCTTCTCATTGCCAGTATGAAGGCAGTGCCACCTGGCAGTACGACCCGGACTGCACCGGATGTTCTCCAGCTCTCATGCAGCACATGTTGCTTCAAACAAAATCTTCCTTCACAGCTGCGGACGATGCGTCTGGGTGTGCAGATCATTGCAAGTACGAGGGTGTGGAAGTTTGGCAGTACGATCCGTCCTGTCAAGGGTGCACACGCCCTGCTCTCTTGCAGCTGGGCAAGGCTGGATGTGCTGAGCATTGTAAGTACGAAGGCCAGACAGTCTGGCAGTATGATCCGTCCTGCCAAGACTGCACTGCCAGGTGACGAAACTCTTTTGTAGGCTACACACGATAGCAGAAACTCCGGAGAAGCGACGTCTCGAAAAAAACAGAGCGGCAAGAGTAGCTTCGGGGCAGGAGGGTGCTTCTGCTTCTCAAAAGCCTTCCGAGCCCACCCCAGCAGGTGTCGATCAGTGGCCTGCGGAGCATCGAGGAGGTGAAGGAGGCAAAGCTGTGAGGACTTCAAGCTCTGAGCATCCTCAAGCTTAACTCTTCTGGCAGGCCCTCAGACGCGCCTACTTCGTCTTCAGAGAGTTTAGGCCCAGCCTTTAGTTGAAGCCAAAAATTTGCTTGAGTTCAGTTCATCAACGCTTCCAGCTGGCAGGACATGAGCTTTCTGGTCCCAGTTGGTGGCAACAAAAAGTTTCATGTCGTGCAAGTGGCATTGGCGAGCCTAGCTCTAAGAGGGTCCACTGGCATATTGTCCTGCTGGTGTCTCAGCTCTGAGCTTCGATTTGTCTCGGCCCGAACGAGGCGACGGCATTTTCGAACAATGTAATTTCAGAATCACTGTACCGAAGTGCTCATGCGATTCTTCATCATATTCCTGGCGAAGTCCAGGACCAAGTCCATATGCTACGTACTCTATTTCTTGCCTTCTTCCACACAGAGAGCCGGCCTTGGGCCCCCCAGTCTTTCAGGAAAGGTGTCAAGGGTCCCGAAGCCCAGAGTAGCTGTGTCGAGCTGTGTCGAGCTGGCGGCTCAAATGGGTGGCCCTTGGCATGGTTATGCAGAGGGCCCCGAGACCGAGTTTGCGCTGATCTTCCACTGCGGTTGTGAATGCAATATTCAGTATTCTCCAGCCGTACTTGTCACCCTCCACCTCGTGGAATCCACAGGTTGCCACGTGTTGTGCCCGTGTTTTTCCCACCTTTCCTTGTGATCCTTGTTGGTGTGTGTTTCCTCCCAGAAAAGAGGGTGGTTGTGCCAGGCAAGAGAGCTGCTCCAAAGGCGCTCTCGGGACAAGCGGGGAGGGGAGGGTCCCTGCAGCCCTTTTGGGGCCTTTTTGCCCCTTGCAGGAGCCCAGCGCCAGCGCCAAGAAGAAAGCCAAGGCTCTTGGCTCTGTGCCGCCGTGGTTCTGTGCCATGCACTTGCCACATCCTCGAGGGTGAAGAGCCCAAAGCGAAAGCGAAAGCCAAGGACTCGATCGTCCCTAGACTCTAGGCCTGTTGGGAATCACCGCTTGCTGACGTGCGGTTCGCAGGGATTCTGGCGTGCTTCGCTGGAGGATCCTCCAACTCCCAAAGCGAAAGGAAAGGCCAAGGCGCAAGCGAAGGCCGAAGCCAAGGCGGCCCCGGACACGGGAGCACCAGCCGCAGAAAGCGTTGAAGGGAAGCCCGAAACGACTCCGATGAAGGCCGTTAGAGTGAGAGCCGCTTCTGCCTCTTATTCTCTTGAAGCCTTCCATGATTGCCTGTGCAGGAAAACGAGCTTGAAGACAGCCTTGCCTTCATGGAGGACAGGAACGGGTAGCAGTTGTCACAAGCTGTTATGCTGAGACAGCAGGCCTGCACCTGCCGCAGGAGGGTGAAGAGGAATTCCCGGACATTTGTTTTGAGGAGGAGGGTGATGAGGAGGCGTGCGATTGAAATGCTCGTGGTTTGCATTCTCCTTCGGCCATCTACGGCCCAGGAGATGTTGTTAGATGATGAGCTGTTGGACCTGGAGTCGGAAGAAGACCTCGACCTCGAGGCATTGACATTCCGAGCTCTTGGGGGACGATTCCCTGCTAAGCCTGGAAGGACGACGAGGAAGAGGTCGGCCAGCTTGTGCAATTCAGCCCAGCATGATGAAGTGCATTACGTCACGAGAGGTTGCAGGAAAGCGGTTTGAGCACTCGTAGTCGCGATCCTTTATGGTTGCCAGGAAGATTCCGACGAGGATGTTGCCGGTGAAGCGGCAACATGATTTTGACTGGATTTAGTTGCTTCTTAGTGCACCCTCAGCTGTTTCATAGTCATTGCACAGCAGTCTGAGGGCCTGACAGGTCCGTGTCTCCTGTGTCAGCTCGGTGCTGTGGATGCAGTCCGAGCGAATCAGGTGGCGTGGCGTGTTTGGATGAGCCACTTTGTAAATCAGTTGGCTCGTAGTAGGCGATAGGGAAGGCCATCAGCTGTGGACTTGGCTCAGCTGCCGGAACAGGCAGTCTTGCTGCTTGCATCATCTTGCATCATGTCCAGGTTGCGTGTGGCAGAGCCGCTGCTGGAAAGGGCTCAAAGCCAGGTTCCAGAAGACATGTTGCTAGCCAGGAGTAGGTTCGAGTTCTGAAGGGTGTGGCAGTAAACGTCCTCGTTAAACTGTTTTGTTGGCTGTAAAGCGTGTAGGCCGCCTGTAGGCCCTTGGTTGCCAAAGTTGCGCCTCCGCCATGCCGAGCCGTCGGCCCCCGGAAGCGGATACGTCGGCAGCGAAGATGCGACCAAGCTGCGGTTACTGACAGAGCGGTGTTTCGCGCGGATATCTGTTGCCAGGCTGCTAGGCCCTAGGCATAAGCATGCTCGCGCCATTGAAACTATGAGGCGGTACATTGAGGAGTTACTGTCTCGGCTTGAGCGCCCGCTTGCACTGCTTTCGGATATTTCCTCCTGCAGGAGTACGTGAACCCAGTGCTTCAGGCCGCATCTGCCAGCAAAAGATCGTCTACGTACTCAACCCATGGAGACTGCTGGGAAACGCCTTGGTCAGGAGATGGTCATGAGCCTCCTGAAGGAATGTCCTCGAGATCCGGAGCGATTCATGCTGAGGTCGCGGCCAGAGAGATGTGTGGGCGTGTGCACAGTCTTGCCACTCGCTTTCCTCCTGCATCTTTCTGTTGTCTGGTGCGTTGCTGTAATTAGGTGGCTCCTCGAGCAGGACTGGGCGTGCACCTTTCCATTTCGAATTCGTGCAACGCGAACAGATATTCAGCCAGCCCCAAGTTCTTTGCACCAAACCTGCCTTCCAAAAACACATTCCTGTGCTTCTTCGAGAAGGTCTTCTTTGCGTACTAGCTGCATCTCGGAAGCTAGGATCTAGAGTCTTTGTCGATGCCAGGGAGCTCTTCAGAACCTTTGCACTCTCAGGAGACCTTCGACCGCTGCGGCATCAACTCGCTGGAGGTCCTGTCGTGTCATTCGACTCCCAACACAAGTCCGGGATCAGAGCCGCCACCCAAACTCGTATGATACACCGGGCGAGGGGTTCGGTTGGCAACTGGACCTACGGCAGTGTGGTACGCATTTTGGGCTCTCAGGGGTGCTTTTGAAATGGGGGGGCTTGGACTGCTAGGGGCTCTTACACTATTTGTGGAACTGTGCTGGAACTGCGCCCTCTTGCTGACAAGTTTGGAACAAACTGAAGCGTTTTGTTAAGTGAGATCAGGCCTTCCGTCTCATGGCCCTCTGAGCAGCACGTACACGTCGGACAGTCGAGACAACAAGTGCTGTCTTCGTCAGGATGCAGCAAGGGAGCAGGAAGAGATCAACGCTCTGCGGCAACAGGAGCCTCCACACATTGGTGTCTGCTGAGCTTGCTACACGGAACTGTGAAGGTCGCAGAGCTGAAGCGGCAACGGGCTCAGATGAAGGTGTGCCGGTCCTGTTGCAAAACTGACAAGAAGATTGTGCAGCAGGCTGTACAAACATACAAACACGTTTTACTACAGAATTCAACTTGTGATTCCAATCAGGGCCCCCAAAGTGTTGTTCTGTAGTGATGTCATCAATAACGCGACGATGATGTCTTTTGTCGGCTGCCAGGCACGTCTGGCCCACGTTGTCGCAGAGGACCCTGTTGTGCTCATCAGCTATGAGTTTTTTGCTTGTGTTGCAAGCTCTAGCAGTCGCACAGGGTAGAGGCTGATGTGCGCTATGAGGAACGCAAGAAGCGTGGCTTGCCAACACCGCCAACACTGGACACCAAAGCCTGCCTTTGAGTGTGCCGTACATGCACGCTGGAGACATGCCTCCGTCGCCAGACAGTGAAGAAGATCAAAAACTGCATTCTTCGAGCTGCGCAGCTTGGGACGCATACAGTATGTCAGTCTTGCATCCAGTGTCGTGTTTCGTCTGCGGATAATCACTCGTGTCTTGGAGTCGCATGCTGCGGACAAGCCCCATGTTTGCACGTTTCTGCTTCCTAGGTATGCCGGATGGAGTGGTGTCGATCTCGCCCTTCTCTTCCGGCGATTAGACAAGGATGCACTAGCAGTCGTAGATGTGCTGCCAGTGCTCCGCATCGAAGGACCGTAGCGGCGAGCTAGAGATTGATGAGGTGAAGGCCGCCCTCCGACGCGTGCTGCGGCTACTTTGCCTACCTTAGTCGGACAGTCCGAGAGCCCCGCAGCACAGCTTTTGAATGTGATTCTCGGGCAGCCGCCAGTTAATGCAACTATCACGCGTCGAAGATTGTGCATCTTGACTGGAGATCTCAGGATTCCGCCCAGTGTAGTCCCAGACTATCAGATCCAGTCTTTCTGTGCGATCATGGATACAGACTTCTCTGGAGCAGTGGACATCGAGGCTCGCATGGAGGGACAAGAAGGATCATTCGAGAACGAATATTCGCTCTTTGACTTGAAGGAGCAATCGTCCTTACAGTCCACTTAGGGTAGTAACTTCACATCAACCAGCAGGTTACGCCTTGACGCAGTTTCGATTTGGTCATGTCTGCTCTCGCCATCAGTTCATGAATCTTGTCGCACCTGCAGGAGCTTGTGGGTTTCATTCAGGGTGAAGGCTACGACACTTAGATTCCGCGAAGGGAGCAAGGCGAATAGCCATCCCTGAATTCGAGTTGTCGTAGTACAGAGGAGACAGTCGCCAGGTGATCACTTTCGTGATTCGCCCCTCGTCACGTCCTCCGATGTTTCACGAGCAAAGCCAAGAGCAGAGCGGGGGTGAGCGGGGGGGGGGCTGTGTGCGGGGCTGCGATTGCCTGCGATTGCCTGCACAGCGAGTTCTCACCTTTCGGCCCAAGACTCGAAGCATTGCTAGCAGTGAGAACATGACCACTTCGGTCCATTGCTGCAATGGACTGGGAACGCACACTGGTATGGGACCTCTGTGTCCGCGTCTGCCTCAAAAAGAAGCAGGGTGCGGGGATTGCATTGCGGAATCTTGGGGGGTGCAGGGTGCATTAGTGATTTCTGAAACATGCAGAAGCCGGGACACGTGTGCTGGAGCAGCTTGGAGTAGGACAGCGCAGCAGAGTTTACCATTCGAGAATGTGGCAGCTTGGAGCTCACCCAGGTGCTCTTCGAGCTTTGAGCAAAGGGATCAGGCTCTGATGCTCGGATGTGATGAGCTATCCAAAGCTTCAGCAAAAAGCAGCTTCGGACACAGTACGCTCTTTGTTTACTAGCATCGATGGCATCAGCCACGCAAAAGTGTTTGGCAGTCTCCCGTGTTAGAGCTGTGCATGTGTGTCGACCACTGCCCAAGCTTGTTTTCACAACATGGATCGACATGGCATGCTTCACTGCCAAGCAATCATTAGGTTCCATGGATCTGCCAGAAAAGTGGATGCTTTAGGCCAAGAGTCTGCAGCCTCTGCAGCGAGACCCGAGACCAACAGGGGATCAACGAGCTAGTGGCCATGGCGATTTGGGCTTTTGGAGTCGTTGGGCTCGCTGTCGCGTTGTGCATTGACTGTGCCGCACAGTCGCTTGGTAACCCATAGCTTTTATGTGCAGCAGCGAGAACAAAGGGCAGCAAGCATCCCGGCGTTGAGGTTTACGGCAATGCCGGTTCTCTTCTTCGGCCATATTGCGGCCATGCTCGTTTGCTGGTGCCTGATGACCAGCGGCTCGGTGCCGATCTCAGCGGAAAACCTTTGCAGAGCCACATCCGACAGAGACAGACAGAGGTGATCTATGGGCTGCCAGTGAGCAAGTCGGCAGCTGAACAGTGCCTGAGGGCCTAAATGCTAACTTTCGTCATATCGGCATCGTCTGAGGAGCAGAGACACCGTCCGAGCGATGCATGCTGCAATCCAGACCTGTGCTGTGCTTGCCGCTGTGGTCAGCCGGTGAGAATTCAGACGTGATGCGCTTGTCTTGGCTTCTCGAGCCGAGTGACAAGAATTTGAGGTTGGCTATTGCTGCATCTTCAGAAATCATCAGCTGATGGGCGGGGCCTGCTTTTGACTGCATTGGACGCCAGACCTTGTGACCTGTTCTGGCAGGCGGTTCGCAGCTTGGTTTCGACCCTGGCAACCCTCCAGCAAAGCAGATGCCTTATGCCGTCGCATGCAATGTCTAGACCTCGCATCCTTGCCACGGTCGAGGACAGCACATGCATTGCTTGGATACGTGGTCTTGGGCTGCATGCTGTTGCAGGCGGCTCCGGGCTCGAGTAGGTTGCTGTCGTCAATGCAGATGCTCTCTGGCGCGAGGCCTTCCAGGGCTGGTCAAAGTACTTGGGACTTCAGGCAGGACACCGTCACCATACCATGATCCCATGTGCATTTCAATTCTTAGGAGATCGTGCAGCCAAAGTGAAGGTGGGTAAGATTCGACACCTGGCACACCCCGTGAATGGTCGGGTCCTGCTGGTCATTATGGCACCTTGACTGAAGCTTTCCGTTACTCTCGGCTGGGCTTCAGCGGCCTTTCGCCGACTGAGGCCCTGAACATGGCCCTGGTGCTGACGACATTTCCCTTGAGTCAGGTGTCCTGCACATAGGTGAAAGCCGTGAGTCCGACACTTTCTGCTACCTGCAGGCGCTTTTCATTCGTCTTGCTGGTGGCATCCTCCTGACTTCAGCGGCTGCAGTCATCCTCGCCGGGCCAGCAGGCTCTTAAAGCAGCATGAATATGCTGAGTTACCTGCATTGTAACTACTTGTATTCGAGTCGACATGGTCGTCTTTGCAGCAGGCAAAGCGGCAGCCAGGCAGCTTTGGTTTGTGCGTCTGCTTGTGTCTGTGTCACTTTGGCGATCGCGTGGCAGGGAGGCGGTGGGCACCGACGAGGCCATGCTGATGGAAGCCGAGAAGGTGCGTGGCCATGTTGTTCTCGCCGGATTTAAGCCGTTTTTCCCTCACAAGGTTTGCGTTTTCTTGTTCCATATGAAAAGGGTTTTGACGTTTTGTTTCGGGGTATCGATCAAAACTTCAAGCAATAATAGTCATTCAAACGAGGTGCCTAGGGCCAGAGCCCTAGAGTCTGAGGCCTCCAGATCTCCAGCCTGAAGGGGGGCGGACCCACAAAACGAAAGATTCTCTTTCGAGCCATGCCAGCCGGTTTTTCTTGCCCGCCTTCCGCCCAGGCCCTAAGCTGTAAGGCCTCAAGATCTAGAGTTCTAGCATCTGCAGGAGGTATGGTACACAGACACATGCGCACCGTTTCCGGAGCTCACATTTTTTGAAGCTAGCAGATTCGATGCTGCTTCGCATGGATGCATGGTCGGTCATCATCAACATGGTGAATCCTACCCATGCTTTCAATGGTTGCAAGGATCGAAGATCTAGTATATGGCATGAGTTTCACCCACAGGAAAGTCATGTAATTTTATGTGATGTCGAGCTGAGTGAACTTTGCAGGTTTTACACTTCCCCGAACCTTTCGTTACAGAACACACGAAAACACTGAACATATGCGGATTCCACCAACTTTGTAGACGCCTCGCTGATGTGACAGGGCTACGAGCAGCTGGCGAGTGATTGAAGCTGCTATACGCCTGACATCGCCTGACCGTCTAGCACATGCTGTACTTTCACTGCCCTCAAAGTAAAGGTGAGAAATGACGGCTCGATCGACTTCGTGCCGGATGGCCGATTACGACCGATGTGGGCTCTTTTCACCCAGCTGAGCTTGTTTGAGCTTGTAGGTAGCTCATTTTCGTGGTAATTGCAACCACCACACACTGAGGCCATGCAACATGATTGGATCGCCTAGCCGGCCTGGTCCTGCAAGTCTCAGTGCGATCATGATTACGCAGTGGGGGAAAAGTATCGGCACCACATGCGAACAGCCGCCCAGTTTCCTGCCTCACAGTGAGCTGCAGACGTATCTTAATGGATGCGCCGTTCCTCTGGGCTGGGAAAGACATGCTGGGCTGGGCCGCTTCCGAGGGGTAGCACTTGGCAGCGCCGACACGGGGCGACCGGCCGGCCTTCCCTGATGAACTACAGCCATGACACGGAGATGGCCAAGCCTCCCACGCTTTCGTTGAGCATAAGAAGAACCCTAGCTCAGAAGGCGTAGGAGATCCCACATCTGAGAACCAAGACAAGCGCTGGAGAGCCAGGATCGGGATTGGGCCGCTGACCAGCTGCGTCGAAAGCTGCTTGGATGTGCACAGGGCTATGAGGCTCCTCTACTGAAAGGACCATGTCGGCTTTGCAAAGGAAGAATGCGCTGAGCGGTCTCCCAGATTCCCCCATCCGCCGCACCGCGGCTGCTCTGCCACAGGCCGGTATGCCTCAACCACGTCAGGAGATGTTGTTGCAGCAGACCCGAGGTCGCAGTTGCGGCGGTGCAGGGCCTGCAGGGTGCAGCGGCGACACCACCCGGGGCAGCCACACTAGGCCTGGCCCTCCTTCGGCAGCACCAGGTCCGATCTTTTCGCGCGAGGCAACGCTCTCTCCGCCCTTGCAATCAATGCGGGGAGCGCAGAGCACGTGCAGAGAATCTGCCATGGGTCTGCTCGGCTGTTTGTTCTCCGTGTTTCCACTAGGATGACTTCGGACTTGGACAAGTAGCTTCCGTGTTTAGTCCCATACCTGGCTTGGTCGAGTTTCCACAGGCCTGCTGAGGAGTTGATTGGTTTCATCGGTTTTGATCGTCGCCATTTTAACCGAATAGCCATGTTCAAAATTCCACAGCTGCACAGTAAAGAACCGCCGCTATGGCTATGGTCTCATAAGCCGGCAGGTTTGCGAGTGATGCCGTGAGCTGTGTGAACCAAGAATGAGCCAGACCTCAGCAGTTTAAGCTTCTTGAATTTGGCCTCATGACTGCGATGTGGAGCAGGTTGACCGCGCTGCCACCGACTTAAGCCGGTTGAATCCAGCGGCCTTGTGTCTCATTTTGGCCATGAGTGGCCAGCACATTCTTCTCGAGCCCGGGGCATCATGGCTGGCTTGTCTGCTTGCATCATGAACGCGCCAATGAATCAAGTGCTTGGCCGTTGCTTCAATGTGTCAGCAGCCTAACCGAAAACCTTCAACGCTCATCCACCTGCTAGTTACTAGTTCAAAGAGCCGAAAACCTTGGATCCGCTGTTTGATCCTGTACAAGCGAATTGCTCCGGAGGAATTGCTGTCCAAGGAGGCATGTTCGTAAAAAGGGTTTCGTGAAGCCACAGTTTGGATCCCTGTTCCTCGTTTCTCTTTCTGCGTGAGACGGACGGTGTCGGGCAGTTGGTCTGAACTTCGTCGTTGAGTTTTCGCGGGGTTTAACTTCGTGGTTGGCCGTCTGGCGTGCAGGAAAACTTCACGTTCCATTCAACCTGAGCTTCAGACTCCTGAAGTGTTCTTGCAAACCCTTTCTCAAGCCAGGCTTTTGGCTTTGCTCTACGACAAGGAGTGCCTCCCTGTCCACCAGGAGTTTGCGCAACTGAAGGCACCTTTTCTTGCTTGTTGTCATCCCTCATCTAGTGTGCGCCTTCGTCGTCCCGCCAGGGCGTCGAAGCGCTTCTGGCCATCCTAAGGCCCAAGGCTCGGTCTTTCCGCCGCTGCCGCCAAAGCTCGCAGACCAACTGAGGCGACACGGCGGGGGAACAGCGCTGGCAGCCCTTCGTGTTTTGGAGAAGCCCAGCTCTCGGATGCCCTGAACGTGAGATCAGAGACTCAATTTTTTGGTGCCGTGTCTTGGTACTGGCCTAGTTCCGAAGTAGCCTGATAGCCTGACACAACACAGGACCCTACAATTTGGAATTGAGCCATGTTGAGTGCAAAGCTTACTCAAATCTGCTCAGGCTAAGCCGAACTGTACCCAGAGAACTCTGTGCAGCCGGAGGCGCTTTCTGCTTTCGCTTGCTGTATACGCGTCTCCCCCGATTTTCGGTGGTCGGCTGCCAGGTGTCGATGTTTTGGCAAGGTGTGCCGAAGTCCGGTCCTCGACGTAATGCCTTTTGTTCTGCATGGCGGTGAGCTCACAACGTCAAGAGTATAATTGGATGTGTCCCCTGTACGCTGAGGTTCCTTGTCAGGCGCAGAAGAAGAGTCCTGCTGCTGGTTCATGTGTACTTCGGTGGCACAGCGAGACGCTGTGCCTTGTCAGGCCCCGCGCTTGCTGGAGGCTTCCCTTCGATGCCTTCACGGGCTGACATTCGACACCGAGGCCAGGACCGGGTGTCCCACGGCGTAAGCCTCACAACCTGTTACGTTAGTAGTGCCCGCGGAGACGAGGGAGCCGCTCCCTATCCTAAAAACTCTAAAAACCCCGGCTTGGAACCAACTTGAATGTGTGGAGGCTGTGGAGGGGACCCCGACTCGATGGTAAGACGCGTGCAATCGTGTGCTTGGCCTGGAAGGCGAAGACAGCCGTCGCTCGCCGAGGTGTTCGTGATATAGCGGGCCGCTTACACAAAGGGGAGGATTATGCTCTTGGATGAGAAGTATATTTGTCATAGCCACGCAGCCACTCAGCGCATAACATGAACTTCACTGGCTGCTTCAGTTTCTGCGTGATGCCTCACTTAACTTGAGGCTGAATCTCTGCTGGAAGATATACCGCTCAGAAAAGAGCGGCAGGCACGGGAGTAGTCGTTCCTTTGAGAGTTTCTCGCGACAGAGTGTTCAGGTGGTTTCCAGCAACGACGAGCAGAATACTCTGGATGAGGCGTGGGACGATGCCCGCCCCTTAGGCCCCAGATCCGGTTCAGGGACTGCCTCAGATGCTGTTTCCGTTGCAGCTCGCTGCGCACAGCTCAGAATGACGCCTTGACAGATCTGATGCGTGGCAGATGGCATTCCATCAAGCGTCCATGCTTGCTAAGACCGCCGTCATCTGCAAGCGAGTGCTACAGAGACTGAACGATGGTCGGAAGACTGTGAACCGAAGGCCCTCCCACTCCTCGCACGCTGTTGAGGGAGCGTGACAATCACATTGAATGCCCAGCATTTCAGCGCATTTTGCGTCTAGAAGTTTTTTTGGGTTGAGTGCATGGCTATTCGTGCCAATCCCTCATCTGCCATCTTTCTTTCATGTTATGTCGAGCGAAGGCAAGTTCGCATCTGTCGTCACTCATCTGCTCTTCACTCCATGCGTGGGACAGGTAGAGCAGTCGACGATGGCGAAGAGCGCGACATCTGTACAGTCACTCTGCAGCATAGTATAGTCGATAGTGCGTAGCAGCTCGATGCTTCTGAAGAGCAGAAGCCTCCAAAAGCTGTGTGAGCAAGCGGTGCTCTGCTAGAAACAGTTCGTCCTACACTACTCAAGCAGTTTCCAGTCGCTGATGCGGTTGTTTTCTGTATGCACTGCCTGCTCGCTCACCTTTCTGTACTGGACATCGAACGACGTCTGGAAAAGCAGCGTGTGATGGGCCTCCTGTCTTGTGACATCTGTATCCATCGGTTTGCTGGCCTGTCTCAGCCAAGTCAGACATCCGGTCTTTTGCCGAAGTGCAGAAACTTCTCTGAAAGAGTCCCGCTTGGCAGCTTTCGGGCCGACTACACGAGCCCCCCCCTGACTCAGAAAGAGCACGGCTCACTTGCCCGAGCCCAAGAGCCCAAGCTGAGACTTCGCCTCCTGTCCTCCGGGAACTTTTCTCTTTTGCAGGCATTTTTCGCCCACGATGACCGGACGACGCGCTGCATGCGGTGTCAGCCTTATTGGAAAGCGGGAACCTGGATGACACAGCACTTGGCAGCCGGATGCGGGGGGGTCAACCGATAGTATGTTGCAATGCTGGCTGATCTGTTAGTGCACTTGCGATTGAGATCGCGGCATCTGAAGTCTTTGAGGTGCTGCCTTGGCGGCCGGAGCTTTTGTTGCTGCCAGCTCCTGAGACGGAGGGAGCGAGAGAGAAGTTTAGTACTAAAGCCAGCCCTGATGTGTCACAGGTGTTGCAGACCGCTTCCTAGATCCCGCTTCTAAAGTATCGCCGGACAACAGACCGAAAGGGTGTGTTCCTGCAATGGGAGGAGGTCCCTTCGACCCTGTGTAGGAAGGAAGGCGTGAATACGAGGAAGGCCGCTGTTGGTGTTTAAAGTACGAGCTGTCTCCTTATCTGTTCTGCACAGCAGGTGCCCGAGCGCGGCTTGCATCCGGATTCAGATCGCACAGAAAGAATTAAGCAGAGAGAGCGCCTGAGAGAAGGCTCCGCCCTGTAGTCCTTTGACAAGGATGATGGGCAGCTGTTTTCTGAAGTTGTGAAGTGGTGCAGAGGCGCCGGGCTTCGTCACGCCTGCTGCGAATTCTGCAGCACCGCGAACAGCTCCGCACCAGCAGCCGAGACTCAGCTTCTCTTCAGGCGACAGTACTTGCCTTCAACGGGGCCTAGGTGCACCCTGCCAGACAATCAGCTACAGCTTTGTACTCTACGCCCGTGCAGCACCATTAGCTCCCAGATATCTGACCTAAGCCCACAGTTAGTTAAGCACATCACTGCTACAGGTTCCATCGCAGCAGGTTCATGTCAAATCGTGTTGGAGGCCGTAGTTTTATGTGGTTGCTGATAGGAAACAGTTTGGAATGTGCTGAGACTTGGACCTCGAACTTGTAGCGCACAGTCCCTTTGGCAAGTTTTTCTGTGGGATACTGGATGTTGGACCACCAGAAGTTCAGGCAAGTTCATGCGGGTGATAGACAAAGAGAATCAAAGAGACAACTGCATTTGGCGCAGTCCTCTCAGGTCTCATCAGACTCGCAGAGAGCGAGCAGCAGGGGCCTGAGACATCCTGAGCCGCCCTTGCCGCTTTGCTCGTGGCCAGTCTGAGGACTTTTCCTCTGGTGCAGCCGTTGGCTGTGCGTCAACGGTCGTCCTAGTCGTGTCCCCAGTTTTGGCAGTTGGCCGCCAAGCGGAGAGCTCTCCTCTCGGCAGCTCCGAGGCCGCCGCGAGACGGGCCAGGACCCCAGGGCAGCGGTGCAATGCTGCAAGCGCCAAGTTACTAACTTTGCTGCTTCCTGAGGCCAACAAGGATACCAAGGCCTGGAAGGGTGCCGTTTACCTTACACCACGAGGTGAACCGGGCTCAGGATTCGTCGAGATATCCTTGGAGTCTTCTTCGGGGCTGCTTTCAGAAGCCAGCAAAGCATCCGCTCATCTTCAACGCTCTGGCAGCATTATCCCCACACAGCAAATAAGAGGCAGGGCAAGGTTCTTCATGAACAAATTCGCGTTTTCGTTTCTTTTCTTCCATTCATTGCCAGCCTTCGGTCAGTTGTCTTGCCCGAAACTGCCACCAAGAGCTTGCCCTCCAGCGGCCTTTTAAGCGCACCTGTTCGATTTCTAGAAGCTTGTTTGCGCATTGCGGCAGCATGTAGAGGCTCTGGGCTGCAGGCGGCTCCACGTGCTTTGCGCTGTAACAGAAGTCAAGGAACTCAGGCACAGTGATAAGTCCATCCCTGCTACCGAACTTCTCCGGGCTGTCCATATCCGTCTGCTTCATCTTGAGCCTCTTGACACACAGCGGTGCATTTCCAGCTTGTACTGCACTGCATTTCTTTCTTGTGTTGCAGTACCTTCTTGGCCTTCTCGCAGTTTGCTTGCAGCTTCCCAGGTTTTCCTTTTGTAGCAGCGCGCACCTCCTGACTAACTTCGCTGTTCAGACTGTCCGGCACTTCTTCGGTGACAGCGGCGGCAGCAGCTATGCAAGCTTCGACCCAGCCACAGAGCTCGGAGTGCAGGACATTGCTCTGCCGCGGATTTGAGACTGGTCTTCGACTGTTTAGTTGTTTGGTTGTTGACCACAGGATCCCATCAACTTAACAGCAGACATGGGCTTTGTAGCTGGAGATTGGTGGAGAAATTCTGCTGTGTGATCTACATTGATCTGGAATCGTTATGTGGCCAAAACGCGATGAGAGTGCTGCAGGACCCCATCGGATTCTGGGATCCACTAGGCTGGCTAGTGCAGTGCGTTGCATTGGCTACTTCGCGACTTGCACTTGCAAGGCTTGAGCGCCGACAAGGATCAGGCCACCTTCAAGCGCCGCCGCGCCGTGGAGATCAAGCATGGCCGAATTGCCGCAGACTCAAGCCGCTTCAAGCCCATGTACATCGCATGATTTCTTCAAGCAGATGCATATGCATATGCTTGCTTGTATGGGTTTGGATGGAAGTCGGAGCGACCGGCAACATGCAGTGTGGCAAGTAGCTTAGCTCCGTGAATTTTGCAGACGACTGACTGAAGGCCATGTATGCGACCATGGGCTATATCGTCCCAGAGTACTTCAAGTTTCCGGGCTACTTGAGCCCAAGTTTGGGTCTTAAGTTCAGCGACGTGCCGAATGGCCTGGCCGCATTGTCCAAGCCACGATCTTAGTTGTTCGATGTTGGGATGATTGTGTGATGCTTGAGATTCATCATCGCGTATCATCGCCCTCGTTGGTTTTCAGAAGTTTTGCAAGCTTTGCAGATGCAACGTGGTCTGAGGATTCCGGTTCTTGGAGGAGCACAGATCATTGCCTTCTGCGGCCTCATCGAGACCACGGGCTTCTTCCAGGCGTCGTCCACCACGGATGGCCGTGGCCCTCGCGAGGGTCAGTTCTCCATGAAGGACTCCACGGAATCTGCGGAGCCGGGCAACTACGGCGTCGGCTTCCCCAACTTCCTGGGCAAGGTCGAGGACCCGGAGGCCCGCAAAAGCAAATTGGCGGCCGAGTTGGCCAACGGCCGCCTGGCCATGATGGTGCCTTGCCTGCATGAAGCACTTGCTTGAGACGAGGCTTGAAGCTGCAAGACCATGCAAGAGTGCGAGAGGACGAACGAGATGAGAGAATGCAAGATGTAAGCAAACATCTAAGTTGACGTAGGGCATGTTGGCACATGCAGGGACATGCATCGATTGCAGTGTGGGATGATGCGTGCTGCAGGCGATCATCGGAATGTTTTTCCAAGATGGACTCACAGGATCGGCATGGGGTGACTGGAGCCTCTACACGGCCTCGCCCCTGCGTGCCAGAGAGTCGAAGGTTGCACGCAACTTCTTCGGTGGAGAGACCACCAGCTATGCCAGCTTCGACCCGGCCACGGAGTTGGGTGTGCAAGATCCCATCGGGTTCTGGGACCCGCTAGGCGGGGTAGTGCAGGGTAGCAGCTCGTTTCGTGGGCAACTCCTGCAAGCTCCGACTTCGCTGCGTCGTCATTGCCCTGGTAGGCCTGAGCGCCGACAAGGATCAGGCCACCTTCAAGCGCCGCCGCGCCGTGGAGATCAAGCATGGCCGAATTGCCGCAGACTCAAGCCGCTACACGCCCATGTACATCGCATGATGTTTGCAAGCAGACGCAGATAGGGATTGGTTGTAGCGGTTCGGGTGGGAGTGGAAGCGACCGGCAACATGCAGTGCGGCAAGTAGCTTAGCTCTGTGAGTTTTGCAGACGACTGACTGAAGGCCATGTATGCGACCATGGGCTATATCGTCCCAGAGTACTTCAAGTTTCCGGGCTACTTGAGCCCAAGTTTGGGTCTTAAGTTCAGCGACGTGCCGAATGGCCTGGCCGCATTGTCCAAGCCACGATCTTAGTTGTTTGATGTTGGGATGATTGTGTGATGCTTGAATATGCTTGAGATTCATCATCGCGTATCATCGCCCTCGTTGGTTTTCAGAAGTTTCGCAAGCTTTGCAGATGCAACGTGGTCTGAGGATTCCGGTTCTTGGAGGAGCACAGATCATTGCCTTCTGCGGCCTCATCGAGACCACGGGCTTCTTCCAGGCGTCGTCCACCACGGATGGCCGTGGCCCTCGCGAGGGTCAGTTCTCCATGAAGGACTCCACGGAATCTGCGGAGCCGGGCAACTACGGCGTCGGCTTCCCCAACTTCCTGGGCAAGGTCGAGGACCCGGAGGCCCGCAAGAGCAAATTGGCGGCCGAGTTGGCCAACGGCCGCCTGGCCATGATGGTGCCTTGCCTGCATGAAGCACTTGCTTGAGACGAGGCTTGAAGCTGCAAGACCATGCAAGAGTGCGAGAGGACGAACGAGATGAGAGAATGCAAGATGTAAGCAAACATCTAAGTTGACGTAGGGCATGTTGGCACATGCAGGGACATGCATCGATTGCAGTGTGGGATGATGCGTGCTGCAGGCGATCATCGGAATGTTTTTCCAAGATGGACTCACAGGATCGGCATGGGGTGACTGGAGCCTCTACACGGCCTCGCCCCTGCGTGCCAGAGAGTCGAAGGTTGCACGCAACTTCTTCGGTGGAGAGACCACCAGCTATGCCAGCTTCGACCCGGCCACGGAGTTGGGTGTGCAAGATCCCATCGGGTTCTGGGACCCGCTAGGCGGGGTAGTGCAGGGTAGCAGCTCGCATCGTGGGCAACTCCTGCAAGCTCCGACTTCGCTGCGTCGTCATTGCCCTGGTAGGCCTGAGCGCCGACAAGGATCAGGCCACCTTCAAGCGCCGCCGCGCCGTGGAGATCAAGCATGGCCGAATTGCCCCGGACTCAAGCCGCTTCAAGCCCATGTAAATCGCATGATGTTTGCAAGCAGACGCAGATATGGATTGGTTTGTATCGGTGAATTTTGCAGACGACTGACTGAAGGCCATGTATGCGACCATGGGCTATATCGTCCCAGAGTACTTCAAGTTTCCGGGCTACTTGAGCCCAAGTTTGGGTCTTAAGTTCAGCGACGTGCCGAATGGCCTGGCCGCATTGTCCAAGCCACGATCTTAGTTGTTCGATGTTGGGATGATTGTGTGATGCTTGAGATGCATCATCGCGTATCATCGCCCTCGTTGGTTTTCAGAAGTTTTGCAAGCTTTGCAGATGCAACGTGGTCTGAGGATTCCGGTTCTTGGAGGAGCACAGATCATTGCCTTCTGCGGCCTCATCGAGACCACGGGCTTCTTCCAGGCGTCGTCCACCACGGATGGCCGTGGCCCTCGCGAGGGTCAGTTCTCCATGAAGGACTCCACGGAATCTGCGGAGCCGGGCAACTACGGCGTCGGCTTCCCCAACTTCCTGGGCAAGGTCGAGGACCCGGAGGCCCGCAAAAGCAAATTGGCGGCCGAGTTGGCCAACGGCCGCCTGGCCATGATGGTGCCTTGCCTGCGGTAAGCACTTGCTTGAGACGAGGCTTGAAGCTGCAAGACCATGCAAGAGTGCGAGAGGACGAACGAGATGAGAGAATGCAAGATGAAAGCAAACAGCTAAGTTGACGTAGGGCATGTTGGCACATGCAGGGACATGCATCGATTGCAGTGTGGGATGATGCGTGCTGCAGGCGATCATCGGAATGTTTTTCCAAGATGGACTCACAGGATCGGCATGGGGTGACTGGAGCCTCTACACGGCCTCGCCCCTGCGTGCCAGAGAGTCGAAGGTTGCACGCAACTTCTTCGGTGGAGAGACCACCAGCTATGCCAGCTTCGACCCGGCCACGGAGTTGGGTGTGCAAGATCCCATCGGGTTCTGGGACCCGCTAGGCGGGGTAGTGCAGGGTAGCAGCTCGTTTCGTGGGCAACTCCTGCAAGCTCCGACTTCGCTGCGTCGTCATTGCCCTGGTAGGCCTGAGCGCCGACAAGGATCAGGCCACCTTCAAGCGCCGCCGCGCCGTGGAGATCAAGCATGGCCGAATTGCCCCGGACTCAAGCCGCTTCAAGCCCATGTAAATCGCATGATGTTTGCAAGCAGACGCAGATATGGATTGGTTTGTATCGGTGAATTTTGCAGACGACTGACTGAAGGCCATGTATGCGACCATGGGCTATATCGTCCCAGAGTACTTCAAGTTTCCGGGCTACTTGAGCCCAAGTTTGGGTCTTAAGTTCAGCGACGTGCCGAATGGCCTGGCCGCATTGTCCAAGCCAGGATCTTAGTTGTTCGATGTTGGGATGATTGTGTGATGCTTGAGATTCATCATCGCGTATCATCGCCCTCGTTGGTTTTCAGAAGTTTTGCAAGCTTTGCAGATGCAACGTGGTCTGAGGATTCCGGTTCTTGGAGGAGCACAGATCATTGCCTTCTGCGGCCTCATCGAGACCACGGGCTTCTTCCAGGCGTCGTCCACCACGGATGGCCGTGGCCCTCGCGAGGGTCAGTTCTCCATGAAGGACTCCACGGAATCTGCGGAGCCGGGCAACTACGGCGTCGGCTTCCCCAACTTCCTGGGCAAGGTCGAGGACCCGGAGGCCCGCAAAAGCAAATTGGCGGCCGAGTTGGCCAACGGCCGCCTGGCCATGATGGCAATCATCGGCATGTTTTTCCAGGACAGTGCGACTTGTTGTGTCCTGCGTGGTCTCTCCAAAGATGTTGCTGCTGTTTCTGTCTGAGCCCTGAGAGTTTTTACTGAACTCTTCTCTTTGTAGCTGTAATAGGAGTTGACAGGTTAGGTGAGCGGTCCCAAGCCGGTCCTCAAAAAACCCTAATTATCGCAGTCAGGGCATGAAAGTAGCCCATTCGGGGGTCCAAAAAAAAATCCTCGGCCATTGGCAACCGGGCCAGCATTCCGTATGCACTGAAGACAATCTGCGACATCTGTGTGCCTTCTCGACATGGAGTGAGCGGTGACATGGAAATCTTCGCGGCTCACAGCAGAGTTCCTGTTCATCGCAATAAAAAGCCAGGAGCCGAATAGGCAGGATGTGAAGCAACAAGCAGGGTTCATGCAAGTTTCGTCAGCCAGGGCTCCTGTTCGTTTTGAATCCGAAGGCGGCCTGTGAAACATGAGCTCGGATCGATGTTCGCACCTGTTTGATCTTCTTGGTCATGAAGCATGTCGAACGTTGAAAGCAGTTTTTCATCGGGATCGCGTGGTCCTTTTGCTAGTATGTACAATCTTGTGCTTGCGGCAGGCATGCTCACTGTCCACTCGATAATTCAAATCGCTTGGCGTACACTTCTTGTTTCATTTCGGCAACTGGTTGTTTCATTTCCGCGTTCAAGGTATCTAGTGTTCTTGTTTCTTGCTCCAAACTGGTGTCCGCTGCTGTAGCAGCATCTAAATCTTGTTCATGTACGACGTGAGCTGCAGGACGGATTGACAGGCAGTGCTTGGGGTGATTGGGCAACTTACACGGCATCACCCCTCCGAGCAGAGCCTGTGTCTGCGGCTGCGGCGGCTGCTGCGGCCAAAGCAGCGGCTGCCAAGGCAGGCGCAAGTGCAGGAGCTAAGAGCGTCGCTGCCAGCACGGGCGTCGCTGCCGGAACCGGCAAGTCTCTGAGCGGTGAAGGCGAGGATGTTCCTCCCGAGCCCAGCTTCGATCCGGCCAATGAAGTGGGCGTGACCGAGCCATTCGGCTACTTTGATCCGGCTGGCTTCTGCAAGAAGGGCGACAAGGCTGGCTTCCGCAACTTGCGCGCGGCCGAGATCAAGCACGGAAGGGTGGCCATGATGGCAGCAGTAGGTGCCGTTTTCCAGCACTACGTGAAGTTCCCTGGCTTTGAAAGCGTTCCGGCCGGGCTTGGTGCGGTGGAAGTCGCACCGGGTACATACGGTTTCGCAGCGCTCTTCGCCATCGCAGGCCTGCTGGAGCTTGGTGCCTGGACGGAGGACCCTTCCAAGGAGCGCGCGTGTGGAATCTCAAACAACAGCAACAGCAACAGCAACAACAAAAGCAATAACAACAGCAGCAGCAACAAGAAGACCAACAAGAACAGCAGCAATTTCAACAACAACGACAACAAGAACAACAACAGCAACGACAGCAGCAACAACAGCAGCAACAACAGCAGCACCACCAACAACACCAACAGCGCCATCAACAGCAGCAAGAACAACAATCATAACAACAGAGAAACAACAGCAACAGTCGCTCAAACAGAATCGCCTTTCCGAGGAGCCGGGCAATTTCGGCGACCCCGCCGGCCTGAACCAGTACACGCTGGAGATGCGCAACCGTGAGCTCAACAACGGTCGCATGGCCATGTTTGCAGCCATCGGTATCATCGCCGCAAACGTCTACACCGGCAAGGATGCCATCGAGCAGTTCGGACTTGCGTAAGAAAGGATTCGTTTGCAAAATTGCAGCCAATATGTCTCATTTCTTGTAATGGCAAGTGAAAGGCCAGGTGTCTCTTAGTCAGGGCGTAGTCACAAAACGTGGCAACGGCGGCGTCCCACACCTTGAAGATCTTGAACACATGTTTGCAGCCCTCCACCATTTACATGTGTGGGACACCGGCCGGCCGTCCTCTAGCTTAGTTTCGAACAATCATAGCCACGTTTCACGTTTTCACACCTCGAGGCCCCCGGGTCAGTTTTGAAAGAACACTTGTTCCGTGGGTGTCAGGATGACGCTCCCACGTGTGGTATCCCTTAAACGAATAGGGCGTTCGGACGCCACGCGAGACATCGCATGCATTCGCCTGCGTTCAGAACAAGCGAGCTGCCTTCACTTTCGTCGCTGCGAGCCATCAGGTCAGCAGGCGTAAACCTTACCCACATCATGTGAAACATCAGTTCGCCGTGTCCACGTCGTGTGCTGGGCAGAAACGTATTGCACCACGGACCCAGAGCTCTGCCAACACGTTCGATTCTAGAAAGGCCAAAGTGCACGACGGACGCTGGAGTCGTTGTGGAAGGAGATGAGCCTAGCACTCGTACCACCATGCTGGTTGAGTCTGCCAGAGGCATTCTCAGTGAAACGCTTCGAAAACGCTCAAACACATGCATGTTTCACATCAGTCGCAACCGCTGGCGTCAAGCTTACTTGCTGGAGTTCCTGCAGCTTTTCAGATTTTCCGCTCCGAGCTTCAGAGCCAGAGCCGAGCCTGCAGGCCGGACATAGCCAGGAAGCCGTCGAACGAAGCTCCCACGCTCCCGTGCTCGTGCTCTCGTGCTCTCGTGTAGGAAAGCATGGCCAGTGGACGACGCATTGCTGTTGGCCCTGTGCTCAGCCTTGTTGTTCAGCCCCTGGAAATGCTGTACAGGCACGCCTAAGGCCTGAAGTCCTTCAGATCTTGCAGCTCTGTCGGTACTAGTCTTTCGCTGAGAAGCAAACATTCGGCGAGACTTGTGGTCGAGGTCTGTCATCTCGAGCCGAAAAACATGCATGCCGGTGACGCTCCGGTTTTTGTGTCACATGCTAGTAATGTGTGAGGTGCGGTGCTATCGACGGGCGCGCTTGTTGCAGCCCGAACCCGAGACTCCGGGCATCCATGTTGTGGACGTCCCGCGGCGTGGGCCGCTCGTCAAAGCAGCATCTTAAAGATGCTCAGCGAAAGGTCGAAAGCATAACAGCTTTCCTGTGCCTCTCTTTCAGGCCCCAGGTTTTGTTGCGCCTGGTGCCCATTCTCGGCTCGCGGAGCCCCAGCAAGCCCCTGAGCTTGAGTTCCACAGACGTCTCGTAAGCTCTTGCAAAGTTAGAGGTCATCAAAATGACTTGCCAGGTTGCAGAGAGAGCAGCAATCCTCCCATTCATTTTCGCGCCCTGCGCCGCTCACAGATTGAAGTCCAAGCGAGGTTATCGGGGTCCCACAGCAGAGAAGGGAAGTGTGCTAGGTGGGTCAAGACGAAATCTGAGGCGCCCTCCGCTTTGGGAGCCAGCGTTGCTTCCGGTGCAGTCGTCACGGCAGCCGCGGGGGGCCCGACACGATGTGAGACAGAGTACTGCTGTGGGGGGTAGGGTTTAATGTGTTGCATCGTGCAGCTGATTTCTGGGACTATCTGCCTTGCAGCTCCGAGCTACGGATTTTCGCGGAAACTCGTCTCATGCCGACGCCGAACTCGAACGGAATCGTAGCGGTTGCGCACAGGTTGAGGGGTCCGGAAGAGAGAGAGAGAGAGAGAGATTGAGATTGAGATTGGCGTAGGGGAACTTCCCCTTCGCCACAGCCCTGGCGAAAGAAAGATTGAGATTGGGATTTGGGCTCAAGCACTGCGCCTTTGCTTGGGGGCCTGTGCCGCTCCCTTGCATCTGGGGAGGAGGTGTCCTGTTGACTCGGAGTTGTGAGGTTCGGGGAGCCCACACTTTTCCCAGCGGTGCTTGAGCAAGCATTCTGCTGCCGTTTACTCAGAGAGGCCCGAGGGTCGAGCTCTTCCCCCTGAACCCGACCGCGGCCCTTTAGGGGGGCGGTGCATACCTCAGCCTAGTGGAACACCCGGTGACCTTTCTCTCCGCCGATAGCCTTGTGTACATCTATGGCGAGCTCGAAGAAAAGCCCGAGGGGACAGTGGCAAAGGCAACGATTGCGGGCACAAAAGCGCCCGGCCGAAGCCTTCTCAGGAGGGGAGAACACAAATAAGCGGGCCGATTTCGAGCCCTAGTGGGAGGGACGTCCGACACGTACAACAACACGGGGCACAGAACAGATGGACGAGAAGAGCTGACCGCTAGTGAGAGTGAGCTGGAGGTTTGGAAATTGCGGCTTTTGCTGCTATTTGTGACATGCCTGTCTACGTTTTGCAACCTGGCGACGGGGATCGCATCACTGTATTTGGTCATGCATGCAAGGGTAGTCCTGTTGGCATTGTGGTATGCGGATCGACACTACCAGGCGCTGACCGGCAAGCTCACGCCACAGCAGCGCAAGGCAGCCAAGCCGGCCAAAGGTCGGTGATATCACGCTCTTCTTTGGGAACGGCCGGGTGGCAAGACTGCTTCTTGTGGCAGCGGTGCAGCTTCCACACTGGGAGGCCGTACTCGGAGGTCTGTGAAACGACCACTTAGCAAAGACCCTTCTTCCGAAGTTGGATCCTGTGCTCCTTCCGTCTTGGGGGGGCGCACCTGCAGCATCGCTTTCCGGACTGCGGCACGGCTAAGACTGGAGAGGTAGCCCTTTCAGCAGGTGTCTCCTTGCTTCCTGAGCCTAGCAAGCATGCTACATGTCAGTGGCGCTTCAGAGACAACACGTTGGTTGCAGGTGGCCGCCAGCCGACTTTCGAGTGCCCGCTGTGTGACTATGTGCACACTCATGCCTCGAGGACTGTTGTGTCTTCCGCTCGCCGTGCTTACCTGAATTGCTGGCATCAAAGGCAAGGTCCACCTGGGCCCATCCGCGTTTCGGTGAGGATTTTCTTTGGGGTAGCGGGTCTCGCGGGGTTTACGCGCGCATAATTTAGGCGGAAGGGGACGGGATTGCCAATCATTTTCTATGCCGTCTCGGCGCAAATCCTTTGGGACCGTTGGGCTGAATGCCACTATGGCGTTCCGGCTCTCCGCGTAGGGACGAATAAGCTTCGGTGGTTATATGAACCGGCTTGGTGTCGAGGCGGTCGGGGCAACCCTTGTGGTCGGTGGTTTGTCACCGGTGGCTGGTCGGTCTGGTGGTGTGCCCAGGGGGTTCTGACCTTACGGTGTTCGACACGGGTCGGTGGTTTGGGAACAGGGCTCTACATCGTGACAGGGGGATCCTACGCTACTTTCGCACAAAGCAATAGGAATCCCCTTAAGCGTAAAACCAAGAAACAACGAAAGAAAAGAACCACCGCAACCCACAATCTCCTGTTTCAGGTTCGGCGTACGGCACGACAAAAAGCGCGCGAATATGTTAAGACGTCGAGGCCTTCGTGACAGGTTACAGGCCTCGCTTCGGACACTGCCCAATACTACGGACAGGGGTGGCTGATGTAGGCGACGGGCGAAGGCAATTAAGCCGTCGTTTGCACATACACAGCGCCGTCTGTATCAGATGAAGTCCATTCGATCATGCGTGATTGTCCAGCGGCCAAGGCGTCGGCGCTTAGAGGCGAAGCAGCTCCGAGCACACATGCATATAGCTACATGGAACAAGGATTGGGGGCAGAGGCATGCGACATTGATCAGGAGATGAAAAAGACGGCGATACTTGAAAGGATGAGGATACAAAGATGTGACATGGTGGGACTCACAGATTTAAAATACAGACAAGACGGCGTTCGCAAGTTCCGGCATGCAGGTCAAAGCAGGTTTCTTGTGGTGGCGGGAAGGGTTGGTTTCTTGGGGTCCATTATGCTCGCTCGATTCGTGCATCTGGCAAGACGGCACGTCAAGCCGTTCGTCAGAAAGTAGACATAGCTATGGGCTTGGCTACGCCCACGAGCATGCGCATGGTGGTGGGGGACTTAAATGGGAACTCGGTAACAACCAGAATACCGGCCCCCCAACTACGAGATGGTGGGGGCATTTGCGACACCCAAAATCACGACAGTGGGGGAGGAGTGGAGAGCATGGTGTGGCCGAGATGGGTATAGGGAAGCTTCGAGTCTCGGTCATTACACGAACTGGATCATGTATTAATCCATGAAACGGATCTGTGGCATCTGCAGGCGGCAAAGGTTCTTATAGAGGACCCCAGCGTACAGGCTCCATGGACGGAATACACGGATTACAACCAGGGTGGGCAAGCGGTTGGCGGCCAATCTGAGCAGAGCCAAATGTGCTCCCAGACCGCACATTGCACGCATGTCGGGAGTAGGACAACCAGCCCAGGATCTCAGGAAGAAATGGAGTGAGAGGTGGAAGCGAGACTCCGAAGTTGTAGGCCGGACATGGAAAATACAGGAATGGACGATCAGTGGGAACGGTTATGCAAAAAATATGTCGGGATGTTTCTTTTGAAGTATACGGTGTCCTCAAAAGTTACAAGGGCGTGCCATGGTTAAGGGATAAATGGGAGGTGCAACAGGCCAGACAGACGAAACGCAGAACACTCAGTGAGTGGGAAGTCGACTGGTTGCGCGCTAAGGCTGAGGAGGCGAATGAATTGGTGGACGAACCGAATGGCGACACGCAAGAAAGCCGATGGCGGGATGCGTCACGCTGTGAATCAGAGGGAGTGGAGGTGTGGAAGGAACACTATCAGGCGATTCAAGAATACCTGAAGCTAGGATGGGCGGAAATGCAAAGAATGCTAGATGAATTGGTAAAACGTGGTTGGGCGGAGGCAGCTCGAGCCGCGGATGGATCGGAACATGAGTCATGGCTCACGTGGTAGGGGCACTGTGCGTAGTTGAGCAGGTGTACTTTCCCTAGGAGGTCGCTTACTCGAGTTGTTCCGCTGTTCTGCAACGAGGAGCCACGGATGCCCATGGCTGTGAGTTTCCTTGGGGGTGCGGATGACCTGAGTGCCACCTTTCTCGTTGCGGGTTAGCACAGTTGGCCTGTAGGCTTTGTCGAGGGGGCACTCAGATCGCATTCTCCATACCCGAGAAGGGGCCGGACTGACCATGGATCCAGCGTGCTGTGTGCGGGTAGGCCTCCGGGCCAAGGGGTTGCGCGCAACCCCTACACTGGTTGCACGGAGGGCGAATCTTGCCACCCACGCACGGCCGATCAGGCCCATAAGAACAAGGGAGAGACGTTGAAGGTGCTCGTCACCCTCGGGCTGAGCGGAAAACGAGGGCGAGAGAGACGGGGAAATCCCTTTCACCACAGCCCTGGCGAAAGAAAGAAAGAAATATGTTTTGAGGAATCTGGTTTCCCGAGGGCTGGCAGCCTCTCGGGGCTGTATGCCTCTGATGCTTGGCTCCTCTCCACAAGAGGTGGGTGCTGAGGCAGTGGTCTCTCCCCTGTCCTCTTTGCTGGCAAAAGAAAGCTCCTCTGTACCACATGTTGGAAAGTCTGATGATCGTTGGCTTCTTCCGCAATAGCAGCTCAACCCTTTGAGTTGTTCGTTGCTTAGCAGAATTTTGAGACGAAAACTCACTTTGCCAGGCTGTGCCATTCTGACGGCCGCATTTTTTTCCACCGCCCAATCCCTTGAGTGAAGAGTTCAAATCATGACAGCCTTCGTCATGAACCGTGGAGCGAGTCTGACAACATAGTTAGAAGAACGCCCGAATGCCAGGAGCTGGATGCGTGTTTTTTTTTGGGTGGTGGGGCTTGTGTCGGTTTTTGGGCGGTTTTCAGGAGCGTGGGGGAGTATGGGCCCCTGAGCCTTGAGGATGGTCCGTTTTGTGTTTCTTGAGGGCTCTGCTCTCTGCAATCGGGTCTGAACGCCTCTAATCACTTCGACGACGGCGAGCAGACATTTCCAAAACCGTAGGTTTACGTGGTTGAATTAATCAAGCGGAGTTCATTGAAATACAATTGAGAAGGGTAGAGTTTCTAGAGTCATTGAGATTTTCTCCAGGGCACAGGTCAGGCTAAGTCTCCTACAGGTAGCTCGGGACACAGATTGAAGTGCATGAAGAAGTGCGTATGTAATCGCTCTCGAAAAGGTGGGCAAAGACTCGAGATGCCGCACATCGCAAACTGTTACGAGCTTGGAATGATACTTCGTTACCGAAGATGTGCGCAACAAAGAACTGCATGACAACACACGATACACTTCACGATGCCGATGCAGTAAAGCCCACCCTTCATCTTGGAACTACATGCGACCGACATTTTGTCTGCCAAGCTTGTATGTCTCCGGCAAATTTGTGATATGATACACTTGGCATTCAAAACAACGTCTACTGTATCCTCACCGAAACTTGGGGAAAGGAGAGAATTGGCTGCAGGTGTTGTGCGTGGGGAGGTGCCCGTGACATGCCAGAAGAAGACAGGGGAACGGTCGTGAGCAGGAAGGAAATGAACGTGATGTAGAGCAGTATTAACACCATTATCTCGACTTGTCACAGACTGCGACACCGATCAGAAACTGCTGCAGGGGAGGCATGGGACAGAAGCGATAAAGCTCTGACGTCTTTGCGTGCAACCTCTGAGGTGGCCGCACGCAATGTGTGGAACCAAGAAGCACCGAGTCGCCGGCAGTTAGGCATAGTGTGCAGAGGCATGCGGCAAGCAACTGTCATGGAACAACACCAGTCCTAAAGCTACAGCACTTCCTGCATGACATATTGGTGCAGTTCATCGATGCCGAGGCGGGTAAGCATGCTTCCAAGGCTCTGCTCTTGTCCTCGCAGTGCTGTTTAGCGCTAGCATACAAGCTGTACCTCGGCTGCTGTTCAGACCACCCGGCACTTTTTCGGTGACAGTGGTGGCAGCAGCTACGCGAGCTTCGACCCAGCCACAGAGCTCGGAGTACAGGACTGCTGGTCGGGGAGCATCTCTTGATATCACAAGCGGCCACAGAACACATCTTGTGCGAGTGATTTTGTGCAGCCTGGACCTCTTCTTCGTGCGGGATAGTAGAGGTTCGCAGTGTTGGGATAGGCGCGCATGATCTGGAATCGGCATGCGGTGAGACGGGCGCTTTGCATCCTTGAGGACCCCATCGGCTTCTGGGATCCGCTGGGCCGGGCAGTGCACTGGTGAAAGCTGTATGTTCGATCTGTCATGATGACCAGGCCTGAGCGCCGACAAGGATCAGGCCACCTTCAAGCGCCGCCGCGCCGTGGAGATCAAGCATGGCCGAATTGCCGCAGACTCAAACCGCTTCAAGCCCATGTACATCGCATGATTTCTGAAAGCAGACGCAGATAGGGATTGGTTTGTATCGGTTCGGGTGGGAGTGGAAGCGACCGGCAACATGCAGTGCGGCAAGTAGCTTAGCTCTCTGAATTTTGCAGACGACTGACTGAAGGCCATGTATGCGACCATGGGCTATATCGTCCCAGAGTACTTCAAGTTTCCGGGCTACTTGAGCCCAAGTTTGGGTCTTAAGTTCAGCGACGTGCCGAATGGCCTGGCCGCATTGTCCAAGCCACGATCTTAGTTGTTCGATGTTGGGATGATTGTGTGATGCTTGAGATGCATCATCGCGTATCATCGCCCTCGTTGGTTTTTAAAAGGGTTGCAAGCTTTGCAGATGCAACGTGGTCTGAGGATTCCGGTTCTTGGAGGAGCACAGATCATTGCCTTCTGCGGCCTCATCGAGACCACGGGCTTCTTCCAGGCATCGTCCACCACGGATGGCCGTGGCCCTCGCGAGGGTCAGTTCTCCATGAAGGACTCCACGGAATCTGCGGAGCCGGGCAACTACGGCGTCGGCTTCCCCAACTTCCTGGGCAAGGTCGAGGACCCGGAGGCCCGCAAAAGCAAATTGGCGGCCGAGTTGGCCAACGGCCGCCTGGCCATGATGGTGCCTTGCCTGCGTTAAGCACTTGCTTGAGACGAGGCTTGAAGCTGCAAGACCATGCAAGAGTGCGAGAGGAAGAACGAGACAAGAGGATGCAAGATGTAAGCAAACATCTAAGTTGACGTAGGGCAGCTTGCCACATGCAGGGACATGCATCGATTGCAGTGTCAGATGATGCGTGCTGCAGGCGATCATCGGAATGTTTTTCCAAGATGGCCTCACAGGATCGGCATGGGGTGACTGGAGCCTCTACACGGCCTCGCCCCTGCGTGCCAGAGAGTCGAAGGTTGCACTCAACTTCTTCGGTGGAGAGACCACCAGCTATGCCAGCTTCGACCCGGCCACGGAGTTGGGTGTGCAAGATCCCATCGGGTTCTGGGACCCGCTAGGCGGGGTAGTGCGGGGTAGCAGCTCGTCTCGTGGGCAACTCCTGCAAGCTCCGACTTCGCTGCGTCGTCATTGCCCTGGTAGGCCTGAGCGCCGACAAGGATCAGGCCACCTTCAAGCGCCGCCGTGCCGTGGAGATCAAGCATGGCCGAATTGCCGCAGACTCAAGCCGCTTCAAGCCCATGTACATCGCATGATTTCTGCAAGCAGATGCATATGCAGATTACTTGTATGGGTTTGGGTGGAAGTCGGAGCGACCGGCAACGTGCAGTGTGGCAAGTAGCTTAGCTCTGTGAATTTTGCAGACGACTGACTGAAGGCCATGTATGCGACCATGGGCTATATCGTCCCAGAGTACTTCAAGTTTCCGGGCTACTTGAGCCCAAGTTTGGGTCTTAAGTTCAGCGACGTGCCGAATGGCCTGGCCGCATTGTCCAAGCCACGAGCTTAGTTGTTCGATGTTGGGATGATTGTGTGATGCTTGAGATTCATCATCGCGTATCATCGCCCTCGTTGGTTTTTAAAAGGGTTGCAAGCTTTGCAGATGCAACGTGGTCTGAGGATTCCGGTTCTTGGAGGAGCACAGATCATTGCCTTCTGCGGCCTCATCGAGACCACGGGCTTCTTCCAGGCATCGTCCACCACGGATGGCCGTGGCCCTCGCGAGGGTCAGTTCTCCATGAAGGACTCCACGGAATCTGCGGAGCCGGGCAACTACGGCGTCGGCTTCCCCAACTTCCTGGGCAAGGTCGAGGACCCGGAGGCCCGCAAAAGCAAATTGGCGGCCGAGTTGGCCAACGGCCGCCTGGCCATGATGGTGCCTTGCCTGCATGAAGCACTTGCTTGAGACGAGGCTTGAAGCTGCAAGACCATGCAAGAGTGCGAGAGGAAGAACGAGACAAGAGGATGCAAGATGTAAGCAAACATCTAAGTTGACGTAGGGCAGCTTGCCACATGCAGGGACATGCATCGATTGCAGTGTGGGATGATGCGTGCTGCAGGCGATCATCGGAATGTTTTTCCAAGATGGCCTCACAGGATCGGCATGGGGTGACTGGAGCCTCTACACGGCCTCGCCCCTGCGTGCCAGAGAGTCGAAGGTTGCACGCAACTTCTTCGGTGGAGAGACCACCAGCTATGCCAGCTTCGACCCGGCCACGGAGTTGGGTGTGCAAGATCCCATCGGGTTCTGGGACCCGCTAGGCGGGGTAGTGCAGGGTAGCAGCTCGGCATGTGGGCAACTCGTGCAAGCTCCGACTTCGCTGCGTCGTCATTGCCCTGGTAGGCCTGAGCGCCGACAAGGATCAGGCCACCTTCAAGCGCCGCCGCGCCGTGGAGATCAAGCATGGCCGAATTGCCCCGGACTCAAGCCGCTTCAAGCCCATGTACATCGCATGATTTCTGCAGATGCATATGCAGATTACTTGTATGGGTTTGGGTGGAAGTCGGAGCAACCGGCAACGTGCAGTGTGGCTAGTAGCTTACAGTAGCTCCGTGAATTTTGCAAACGACTGACTGAAGGCCATGTATGCGACCATGGGCTATATCGTCCCAGAGTACTTCAAGTTTCCGGGCTACTTGAGCCCAAGTTTGGGTCTGAAGTTCAGCGACGTGCCGAATGGCCTGGCCGCATTGTCCAAGCCACGATCTTAGTTGTTCGATGTTGGGATGATTGTGTGATGCTTGAGATTCATCATCGCGTATCATCGCCCTCGTTGGTTTTTAAAAGGGTTGCAAGCTTTGCAGATGCAACGTGGTCTGAGGATTCCGGTTCTTGGAGGAGCACAGATCATTGCCTTCTGCGGCCTCATCGAGACCACGGGCTTCTTCCAGGCATCGTCCACCACGGATGGCCGTGGCCCTCGCGAGGGTCAGTTCTCCATGAAGGACTCCACGGAATCTGCGGAGCCGGGCAACTACGGCGTCGGCTTCCCCAACTTCCTGGGCAAGGTCGAGGACCCGGAGGCCCGCAAAAGCAAATTGGCGGCCGAGTTGGCCAACGGCCGCCTGGCCATGATGGTGCCTTGCCTGCATGAAGCACTTGCTTGAGACGAGGCTTGAAGCTGCAAGACCATGCAAGAGTGCGAGAGGAAGAACGAGACAAGAGGACGCAAGATGTAAGCAAACATCTAAGTTGACGTAGGGCAGCTTGCCACATGCAGGGACATGCATCGATTGCAGTGTCAGATGATGCGTGCTGCAGGCGATCATCGGAATGTTTTTCCAAGATGGACTCACAGGATCGGCATGGGGTGACTGGAGCCTCTACACGGCCTCGCCCCTGCGTGCCAGAGAGTCGAAGGTTGCACGCAGCTTCTTCGGTGGAGAGACCACCAGCTATGCCAGCTTCGACCCGGCCACGGAGTTGGGTGTGCAAGATCCCATCGGGTTCTGGGACCCGCTAGGCGGGGTAGTGCAGGGTAGCAGCTCGGCATGTGGGCAACTCGTGCAAGCTCCGACTTCGCTGCGTCGTCATTGCCCTGGTAGGCCTGAGCGCCGACAAGGATCAGGCCACCTTCAAGCGCCGCCGCGCCGTGGAGATCAAGCATGGCCGAATTGCCCCGGACTCAAGCCGCTTCAAGCCCATGTACATCGCATGATTTCTGCAAGCAGATGCATATGCAGATTACTTGTATGGGTTTGGGTGGAAGTCGGAGCGACCGGCAACGTGCAGTGTGGCAAGTAGCTTAGCTCTGTGAATTTTGCAAACGACTGACTGAAGGCCATGTATGCGACCATGGGCTATATCGTCCCAGAGTACTTCAAGTTTCCGGGCTACTTGAGCCCAAGTTTGGGTCTTAAGTTCAGCGACGTGCCGAATGGCCTGGCCGCATTGTCCAAGCCACGATCTTAGTTGTTCGATGTTGGGATGATTGTGTGATGCTTGAGATTCATCATCGCGTATCATCGCCCTCGTTGGTTTTTAAAAGGGTTGCAAGCTTTGCAGATGCAACGTGGTCTGAGGATTCCGGTTCTTGGAGGAGCACAGATCATTGCCTTCTGCGGCCTCATCGAGACCACGGGCTTCTTCCAGGCATCGTCCACCACGGATGGCCGTGGCCCTCGCGAGGGTCAGTTCTCCATGAAGGACTCCACGGAATCTGCGGAGCCGGGCAACTACGGCGTCGGCTTCCCCAACTTCCTGGGCAAGGTCGAGGACCCGGAGGCCCGCAAAAGCAAATTGGCGGCCGAGTTGGCCAACGGCCGCCTGGCCATGATGGTGCCTTGCCTGCATGAAGCACTTGCTTGAGACGAGGCTTGAAGCTGCAAGACCATGCAAGAGTGCGAGAGGAAGAACGAGATGAGAGGATGCAAGATGTAAGCAAACATCTAGGTATATCTAGGTCGACTTAGGGCATGTTACGACACGCGCAGGGACATGCATCGATTGCAGTGTGGGATGATGCGTGCTGCAGGCGATCATCGGAATGTTTTTCCAAGATGGACTCACAGGATCGGCATGGGGTGACTGGAGCCTCTACACGGCCTCGCCCCTGCGTGCCAGAGAGTCGAAGGTTGCACGCAACTTCTTCGGTGGAGAGACCACCAGCTATGCCAGCTTCGACCCGGCCACGGAGTTGGGTGTGCAAGATCCCATCGGGTTCTGGGACCCGCTAGGCGGGGTAGTGCAGGGTAGCAGCTCGGCATGTGGGCAACTCGTGCAAGCTCCGACTTCGCTGCGTCGTCATTGCCCTGGTAGGCCTGAGCGCCGACAAGGATCAGGCCACCTTCAAGCGCCGCCGCGCCGTGGAGATCAAGCATGGCCGAATTGCCCCGGACTCAAGCCGCTTCAAGCCCATGTACATCGCATGATTTCTGCAAGCAGACGCAGATATGGATTGGTTTGTATCGGTTCGGGTGGGAGTGGAAGCGACCGGCAACATGCAGTAGCTTACAGTAGCTCCGTGAATCTTGCAAACGACTGACTGAAGGCCATGTATGCGACCATGGGCTATATCGTCCCAGAGTACTTCAAGTTTCCGGGCTACTTGAGCCCAAGTTTGGGTCTGAAGTTCAGCGACGTGCCGAATGGCCTGGCCGCATTGTCCAAGCCACGATCTTAGTTATTCGATGTTGGGATGATTGTGTGATGCTTGAGATGCATCATCGCGTATCATCGCCCTCGTTGGTTTTTAAAAGGGTTGCAAGCTTTGCAGATGCAACGTGGTCTGAGGATTCCGGTTCTTGGAGGAGCACAGATCATTGCCTTCTGCGGCCTCATCGAGACCACGGGCTTCTTCCAGGCATCGTCCACCACGGATGGCCGTGGCCCTCGCGAGGGTCAGTTCTCCATGAAGGACTCCACGGAATCTGCGGAGCCGGGCAACTACGGCGTCGGCTTCCCCAACTTCCTGGGCAAGGTCGAGGACCCGGAGGCCCGCAAAAGCAAATTGGCGGCCGAGTTGGCCAACGGCCGCCTGGCCATGATGGCAATCATCGGCATGTTTTTCCAGGACAGTGCGACTTGTTGCGTCCTGCATGATCTCTCCAAAGATGTTGCTGCTATTTCTGTTTGAGCCCCGAGAGTTTTGATTGAACTCTTCTCTTTGTAGCTGTAGTAGGAGTTCACAGGTTTTAATAGCCAGGTGACCGGTCTCCAAGCCGATCCTCAAGTTGAGAATCCCAAAGTTACCTTCGGTAAGAAGAGGCCTGACCTCGGATTTCATCGGATTTCCAAGAGCGCTGACTGTCTTTTTCGCGTCAGCTTCCCACCGGCTTCGAGATGCCTGGTCATTATCAGGTGAGAGTGAAACACTGTTCCCAGACCTGCCCAGGCTGTTGCGTAGCATTGCAGGACGGTCAGGGGCTGCCAGGAGAAAGCAACCTCATGCGCCGAAGACAATCCGCCTGCCAAACAGCAGAGTCTGCTCGCATGATAATCTTCACGGGCCACAGCAGAGTTCCTGCTTCTCGCAAGAAGGAACCACCAGCCGAATAGGCAGGATGTGAAGCAGCAAGCATTGTGCATGCGAGTTTCGTCAGCCAGCACTTCTGTTCGTTTTCGAAGCGCTCCTGTTCGTTTTTGAATCCGAAGGTAGCCTGTGAAACATGAGCTCGGATCGATGTTCGCACATGTTCGATCAACGCGGAACGCTGTTTTTAGGGTTTTTGGGGAACCCTAAACCTGAAGAGCCTCTACCAATGCCTCGTCCTGCAAGGCGTTCCGACTTCATGGATAGTGCAGATGAAAAATGGGTGCCAGCAAAACACCCTAAGCCCTAGGCCCTAAACCTTTCTATCACGCATTAATTTGAACTTTAATGGCTTCGTGGCGCATGGCCAACATGTCGTGGCCTATGGCCAATACTTCGAACCCGAAAATAGTAAGTCGTCCGAATCCTAGAATAGTAGTCCGAACCCTGAAATAGTAGCCCGAACCCTACAACCATAGTCGCAATTCGAAAAGTGTAGTCCTGACTCGAAAAAAGTAGTCCGAATCCTAACATTTTAATCTAGTCCGAATCCTTACACTGTGGTCCGAACCTTCAAGCAGTGGTCCGAACCCTAAAATAGTGGTACGTGCGCTGAACTTGCAGCTGGAACTCGAAAATAGTAGTCCAAACTTCAAAACCATAGTTAGTGGTCCGAACCCAGTAGTTTGAATCCTAAGAGTAGTCCGAACCCTAGTATAGTTCGAACCCTGAAATAGGAGTCCGAACCGTTTAATAATGGTCGAAATCCGAAACAAGTAGTCCGAACTCTAAAATAGTTGTCCGAATCCTACGATGTTCTGCTCAGGGTTCCGTTTAGGGTTCCGTTTAGGATTCCTTTTGAGGTTCCGTTTACGGTTCCGATTGCCTTTTAGGGTTCTTGCAGACGGCCTAGACTGCCTTAGCCGTTGCCGAGCGTGAGCTTGACTACGAGATCGGCGGCGAGCGTGGCGCAGAGCTGTGAGTTTCCACGCGGCCGTTATCTATCGAACGACGGACATAGCACGCGCGACATGAACGTTTGTCGAGTTCTGTCTTTGGTGCTGGCTGGCCTCCTTCTGGTCCTTTCCCAATGGGGGACGCAGCCGCCCGCAAGCGTAAAGTACAGCTTGATCACACTTCCTGTGGGGGCGTGCCGGCTCGCTCTGGCAAAGACCTCGTCTACCAGCTCTTGGCGGGCATGCAGGAGCATCCGGCCGAGCCCGGAAGTTGCGAGTGAGCACAGCAACAAGCCGCAACCTGCGCCGCACATGACAAAGCGCAAAAGCAGTCGGAACAGCGGCGCCCTGGCTGCCAAAGCCAATGGTGAGGCCCGGGATCGTTAGCTGCTCGGAACGGCTGTAGCCACAAGCATCCGCGACCTCGCCAGCAATGCTCGAGACCGCAGAAGCCGCAATGGCACACTTCCTCCTATCACACTGAAAGCCAAAGGCGAGGTCGTACTCGTCACTGAGGTCCTTAGCCGAGCGGAGCGCGGCAGAGCTGCTTGCCCAGAAGTACCTGTCGTCGACGAAGGAGGCGGCACGCGCACCGGCAGTGCCAAGCAGCGCTGACCACCCGCGGAGAACTGCAGCAGCCAACAAGGGGCTAAGCGGGCAGCCCTGACACAATCCTCTGGATGCCTGAACCCAGCTCCCCGAAAGAAAGCCAGACCGGCTAAAAAGGCGCTCCTGCCCATCGTACAGCGCTTGGACCACAGCAATGAGCTGTCGAGGGGCAGCAAGCCGCTCCAGCACAACCATCAAATCTTTGATGTCAATGGCGTCGAAGTATTTGGCCAAGTCCTGGGCCACAACCGCAGCATCCGCTTGGTCATGCCAAAGATCATCTGGGCCGGTGCCTTCGGGGTTATCTCGGCTGAGGATGCACAGGCCCTTAGGCAAGACTTCTTGTTCAGGGTGGGGTCGACGACTGCGCGGGACAAAGCCAAGCCTCTCTGTCTCGCGGTGCTGGGCTATGAGTGCGATCCGTGCTACATGCGACACTGGTCTGTGCTGCAGGAGGTTGTCCGACTTCGCACTGTCACCCGTGCTTGGCAGGAGACGGCGCCGCTCACGGTCGCGCTTCGCCCTCTGGAGCAGACCTTGCCGGTTGTATCCTTGGTGTTGCACGAGCTTGGCTGGCAGCTTTCTGCTGACGAACGGGGTCTGCAAAGACGTGATGTCATGGGCGCCTTGCGCAGCTTTCGCTTCGGCTTTGATGGCCTCCAGGTGCTCCAGACTTGGCTCGCTGATTTTCATCGCCGTGCTGATGTTAAGAGCTGTGGGAGGATCAAGATGAATTACCATCGTAATGATCAGGGGCTTGCTCGAGGTCCTTCGCTGCCGGTCCCTGCGGATCCTCTCTGCCTCTTCGCCGGCCATCACAAGCTGTATGGCACTGGTTCCTTGGCTCTCGACAAGCTGTGCCTTGGTCATGGTTGCTCGGCTTGGGATAGGCAGAAAGCTCAGCGACTGGATGAGTTGCCGACGTGTACTTGTGGCTTGGAGGCTCCCAGCAGGCCGCACTTGCTTTGGGCGTGTGCACACTTTTCTCAGTGCACTGCTGCTGTTGGAGCTCCTCGTGATCGCGTCCAGGAGAGATTGCTCGGCTGTGTTGTGCCGGAATGGCCGGCTCCGCCGCCTGTGCTTGACACCGATGGGATTGTTGAAGACTTGTCCGAAGCTCTTCGTGCTGCTTGGTCTTCCGAGCGGCCCTGGCTACTCCTTGCTACGGATGGCTCCTGCCACGCTGAGGTTGCCTCCTACTCCGTCGTCGTTGACCACGGCGCTTCGGTTGCCGCTGGCGTTGAGGGCGAGGACCAGACGTCGTACAAGGCCGAGCTGTGTGCCCTGGCTTTGCTTGTCCGTGCTGCGCTCTGCCTCGAGCTCGTGGGCACGCTGTGGGTCGTCGTTGACTGCAAGTCTTTGCTGGACGCCATCACTGGGCGTGGTGCTCTCAGCTCCTTGGTGATGCAGATCTCTGCCGGCATTGCAGTTCTTTCCTCCAGGGGTTTGCTGCTCAAGCTGGAGTGGGTGCCGAGCCATGACAAACCTCTTCCTCCTGGGTGGGTCGCGTCATCTGGTGCTACGGAGGCGCATTTGAGGGCGCTCAATGCGCGTGCTGATCGGGTTGCTCGCCAACACTGTGGTCGCCGATGCCAGCTCTCTGCTCGCTTGCGCTGCCATGCTGCGCGTGAAGCTGCGCAGCGCTGGGAGGTCGATGCTCTGAAGGCTGCTGAGCGGGCGGCCTTCCTGTGGGACGCTGGGTGAGTTCCTCTCCCAGGCGGCTGGCAGGACTTCCTCGGAAGGCATCCTACCGGTCGCAAAAACACAATTTAAGACCTGGAGGACCGGGCGGGGAAAGTGGAGGGTCGCGTGGACGACCACGGGTCCCGGCTCGACATCGTCGAGCTCAGGGTCGAGGAGGCTCAGGCGTACAGGTTTTTGCCCATTGGGTCGAGCGAGGCCCTTGACAAAGTGTGGGCAGATGTGGAGAGTGGTGCCACGGAGCGTACGGGAATCCGAACGGCTGCTGCGAGTGCCGTCCTGCACTACCAACCCGGGAGGCCAGGGACTTCAACCTTTCAGGTGGTGGATCAGGGGTCGGAGGTGTTTTGGCTTGTGGCGATGGAAAGCTTCGGAGCATTTTGCCTG
Organism: Symbiodinium sp. CCMP2592; assembly: GCA_905221615.1. NCBI lineage: Eukaryota > Dinophyceae > Suessiales > Symbiodiniaceae > Symbiodinium > Symbiodinium sp. CCMP2592. Next base: position 96,992 of record CAJNDT010006045.1, on the reverse strand, counting down.
GAGCTCCTTTGAGTCTTCATGCTGATGATGATGCGGTGGAATGGCCTTGCATGATAAGAGTTGTGCTGATGCTGTTGATGCCTTCTGAGCCTAGGGGGAGCAGGCGGCGCTGCTGCTACGAAGCGCAAGCGGATTGAGCGCTTGCTCACCTCACTGGCTGGCCTGCTCTTCGACTGGGCTGGCGATGAAGGCGATGAGCAGACTGCCAAAAACGCGGAGTGCGAGCAGCTCTTTGAACAAATTGTGCCTTGGCTGCGGCTGCTCCGCGCCCTGCGGCCGCCATTGCCACCGGCCATGGTGCTTCTGTGGCTTTCAGCATTGCTGGGGAGGACCAGTCCTCTTACAAAGCTGAGGTTGTCGCTTTGCTCACCTTGCGCAGAGCTGCCGCGCGACTTCGTGGACGATGGTGTGGACGTTTGGTCGTCGCCTGTAATTGCCAGGCTGCTATCGATGCTCTCCGTGCCTGCAGCACCCTTTCTGGCTTTGCTCAGGAGCTTGTTGCATGCCGAGCTGGCGGGTACGAATTCATCTCAACGCAATGCTGCCGCGTCATCTTCTTGGATTTTGTCACAAGTGGTGGCCTAACTTTATTTAATTTTAACGCTACGCCGCCCGCCTCGGCTCTGTAGCGGCAGGGCGAGGCGGCAGTGGATGTTGTATACAGCATGCTAAGCGGGAGTGTCGGGGAGGGGGGGAGCCGGACAAGGGGGTGGCAAATGAGCGCAAAAAACGGGTGTCCCCAAACATTTGGACTGCAGGGAGGAGGATTAGGTGGAGGGTACCTGAGGTAACCACCAAGACGCCTGGGTCTGTAACCGGTTAAAGGCCTTCCAGCCATGCCGCCCGGAGCAAGAAAAAACAACATAGAAAGAGCCTGAAAAGAAAGACAGGCAGTGGATTGACGACGCAAAAGCCAAAGCGGGGGCGAGGAAGACGAAACGAGGGCGGGGAGAAGAAGTGGGAGCAGGAAAGAGGGAAGAAAAAGGGGGGGAGGGGGGGGGAGGGGGGGGGGGGAGGGTGGGGGGGAGGGGAGGGGGGGGGAGGGGGGGGGGAGGGGGGGGAGGGGAGGAGGGGGGGAGGGGGGAGGGGGGGGGGAGGGGGAGGGGGGGGGTGGAGGAAAAAAAGAGGGGGGAGGAGGCCTGGGAGGGGGCGGGTAGGCCCGCAAATCAAAGAAAATGAGGGGAGGCCGGGCAAGGGGGTGGCAAACGAGCGCAAAAACAGGGTGTCCCCAAACTTTTGGACTGCGGAGGAGGATTAGGTGGAGGGTACCTGAGGTAACCACCAAAACGCCTGGGCCTGTGGCCTCGGCGGATTTTGGTCCCTACGGATCAGTTTCTCAAGCAGACCGAACAACTCGAATTTCGAGCCGAGGCATTGTAAAAATCCCCTTTTGTGTTGTTGGAGCTCAAAAAGGACAAAAAGGGATTCTGTAAACCTATCTCACCGCGTCCGCATGTGTTCTTTTGGAGATGAAAACGGAGAAAACGGGGCGCGGTAAGCTATCTCACCGCGGCCTTTCAGCCCTTCTGAAGCTCCCAACAGCCACAGAAAGGGACGTGGTGACTTTGGTTGTAAAGCTGAAGCACGAGCCTCTTAATGGACGACTGCTTGCGTTACCCGGGGTGCTTGTGCCGGCGAACCGTAAACCCTAAACCGTGCTACTGCTACAACAACAACAACAACTACCACTACATTTTGCTACCACTATTATTATTACTACTAGTAATAGTACTACGTAGTATTAGTACGAGTACCAGTACTAGTACTAGTACTGGTACTAATACTGGTCAAGTACTTTGACGACGGCGACGACGACGACTACTACGAGCGCTTTCCTGCTACAACTGCCACTACTGCCACTACTGCTACTGCTGCTACTGCTGCTACTACTGCTGCTACTGCTACTACTGTGCCACTGCTGCTAATACTATTACTACTACCTGTATTACCCGTACCAGCACTGGCACTAGTACGACGACAACAACAACCACTGCTTACTACTGCCACTGCTAAGCAATGGTAATTGCAGTAGTGGTAGTAGTAGTAGTAGTAGTAGTGGTAGTGGTAGTAGTAGTAGTAGCAGTAGTAGTAGTAGTAGCAGTAGTAGTAGTAGTAGCAGCAGCAGCAGTTCTAGTTTCCCCCCTTGCCCCAGCCACCCTGCCCTGCCTAAACACCCCGGGACCCTCCCCTCAGAAGGATTCGACAAGCAGAAAAAATGGCCACAGGAACAGAAAAATGATGGTCACAGATATTCCAACATAGTGTTGACGTCGGTTTCCACCAGCGCTGACAGTCTTGTTCGCGACTGCTCTTTAGCTTCGCACCGGCTTCGAGACGTCTGCTCATTGCCAGGTGAGAGGGGGCAGACCTGCCCAGCCTGCCCAGCCTGTTACATGACCCCGTAGCATTACAGGAAGGTTGCGGGCTGCCAGGAGAAAGCAACATTGGCAACCAGGCCACCATTCCGTATTTGCACCGAAGACAATCCGCGACATCAGGGCGCCTTCTCGACATGGAGTGAGCGGACCTGGCAAGCAGCAGAGTCTGCTGGCATGAAAATCTTCACGGCTCCAGCAGAGTTCTGTTCATCGAAACAACAGCCGCGAGCCGAATAGGCAGGATGTTCACCAACCAGCGGGCTTCATGCAAGTTCCATTAGCCAGCGCTCTTGCTTGTTGAATCCGAAGGTGGCCTATGAAACATGAGCTCGGATCGATGTTCGCACCTGTTTGATCGTGGTCCTGCAGCATGTCGAACGTTGAAAGCAGTTTCTCGTCGGGAGCGCGTGGTCCGAATCTGCCGTTTACCAGCGTGTACATTTTCGCGCTTGCGGCATCCATGCTCAATGTCCACTCAATGATTCAAATCACTTGGTGTGCACGTGTTGTAGATATCTCATGTTAACGTTATTTCTTTCTCAGAAATTGTGTGCGTGTGTGTCTGCTGCACGACGTGAGCTGCAGGACGGATTGACAGGCAGTGCTTGGGGTGATTGGGCAACTTACACGGCATCACCCCTCCGAGCAGAGCCTGTGTCTGCGGCTGCGGCGGCTGCTGCGGCCAAAGCAGCGGCTGCCAAGGCAGGCGCAAGTGCAGGAGCTAAGAGCGTCGCTGCCAGCACGGGCGTCGCTGCCGGAACCGGCAAGTCTCTGAGCGGTGAAGGCGAGGATGTTCCTCCCGAGCCCAGCTTCGATCCGGCCAATGAAGTGGGCGTGACCGAGCCATTCGGCTACTTTGATCCGGCTGGCTTCTGCAAGAAGGGCGACAAGGCTGGCTTCCGCAACTTGCGCGCAGCCGAGATCAAGCACGGAAGGGTGGCCATGATGGCAGCAGTAGGTGCCGTTTTCCAGCACTACGTGAAGTTCCCTGGCTTTGAAAGCGTTCCGGCCGGGCTTGGTGCGGTGGAAGTCGCACCGGGTACATACGGTTTCGCAGCGCTCTTCGCCATCGCAGGCCTGCTGGAGCTTGGTGCCTGGACGGAGGACCCTTCCAAGGAGCGCGCGTGTGAGATCTACAACAGCAACAACAACAGCAACAGCAACAACAAAAGCAATAACAACAGCCCCAACACTCCCCACCACCAAAAGCAATAACAGCAACAGCAACAGCAAGAGCAAGAGCAAGAGCAACAGCAGCAGCAGCAGCAGCAGCAGCAGAAGCAGCAGAAGCAGCAGAAGCAGCAGCAGCAGCAGCAGCAGCAGCAGCAGCAGCAGCAGCAACAAGAAGACCAACAAGAGCAACAACAAGAACAGCAGCAATTTCAACAACAACGACAACAAGAACAACAACAGCAACGACAGCAGCAACAACAGCAGCAACAACAGCAGCACCACCAACAACACCAACAGCGCCATCAACAGCAGCAAGAACAACAATCATTACAACAGAGAAACAACAGCAACAGTCGCTCAAACAGAATCGCCTTTCCGAGGAGCCGGGCAATTTCGGCGACCCCGCCGGCCTGAACCAGTACACGCTGGAGATGCGCAACCGTGAGCTCAACAACGGTCGCATGGCCATGTTTGCAGCCATCGGTATCATCGCCGCAAACGTCTACACCGGCAAGGATGCCATCGAGCAGTTCGGACTTGCGTAAGAAAGGATTCGTTTGCAAAATTGCAGCCAATATGTCTCATTTCTTGTAATGGCAAGTGAAAGGCCAGGTGTCTCTTAGTCAGGGCGTAGTCACAAAACGTGGCAACGGCGGCGTCCCACACCTTGAAGATCTTGAACACATGTTTGCAGCCCTCCACCATTTACATGTGTGGGACACCGGCCGGCCGTCCTCTAGCTTAGTTTCGAACAATCATAGCCACGTTTCACGTTTTCACACCTCGAGGCCCCCGGGTCAGTTTTGAAAGAACATTTGTTCCGTGGGTGTCAGGATGACGCTCCCACGTGTCGTATCCCTTAAACGAATAGGGCGTTCGGACGCCACGCGAGACATCGCATGCATTCAGAACAAGGCGGCCTGTTCTCTTGCTCTATGATTTGAGATTTTCTGCATGCTTGCAAGCTGCAAGCCAGTACAAATCGTGGATCAATACCGCACGTTTTCTGTGCACCGAAGTTCGCGCTGCTGCCCGTGAATGTCGGAGATGGCCGAAACATGCGCACAATCGCGAGCCCTTGCACCCCTGCGCGAGTGCGCGAAGAGTTCTGGTCAGCGGCAAGTACATACTGAGCACATCACCCGGAAGCAAAATCCCGAGAAGAACTTCGACTATCATCTGCGCGAATCGCTCGGACTGCAAGTTTTGGGCAATGTCGTCGGGTGTATTGCACGGCAAGCCACCACACTCTAGCAAAATTGGTCCTGCGTGGTCATGTTGCCGCGTTGGTCTTCCGAATCTCATGCAAACACTATGGCCACATCTGACAACAGCATCTCTCAGCCAGTATGATTGGGTGTGATGCCTGCCCGTAACATAGGTGCGTCGCACAGCTGCATGGCAGTACTTGTCGGCTGAACTTACTGCTCGAAGACCTTGGCGCCACGGGCATCTCGCAGCTTCAATTCGAGTTGCTGCCTGATCGCAGAAAGGTCATGCGTGCTTCCTCGCTCCGGTCTTGTTGATTTTGTTTTGGACACTTTGCAGAAGATGACTTCACGCAACGGCGCGTTTCGTTTGACTCTTGAAGCTAGCCCCTTCGCGAAGATGGATCGGGAAAGAACGTGCAGGGGGGATGATGCAAGGGCGAGGATATGTTCGCACCCGCATCTGGGCCACTGATGTGGTCTTGGCTCGCGAGGCTCGTTGTGGCTGCCCTGTGTAGAACGAAATAATCTGCAGGTTATCTTGCAGCCACATCTGTAGCATGAGCGTTTGCTTATCTTTTGCAGAGGAACGCCAGCATGGTATGTGTTGTTCGCCTCGGCTGAATGATAGAACGTACAAGTGATTGCTCCTCGGCCTTCGACCCCGCAAGCTTCGGCTCAAAAGCACGCCAAAACGACGTGCGGGCTGGCACGGCAGGCTTGGCACAAACTCCGACGATCTTCCTGGTGACCTCGGGTTCTTGTAGTTTGCAGGTGCAATCACTGGAAAAACATGGCCAGCAACGGACGACGTATTGCATGTGGCCAAGCCCTCGGTCAGCACCACTAATGCCCACATGCCAAGATATGCCAAGTGTGAACTTTCTGGATTAAATAAGGCTGATAGCAGATAGCGGACGTGAGAGTCCAGCACTCTTCGAGCTCGACTTCAGGTGCAGCTCTGAGTGCCGGAGCGATGCTTGCAGCCAAGAGCCCGGTCTTCAAGCGAAGTACAGTGCATCGGTTTGAGCCCTCGCTGCCAGCAAGACGAAGCCCGTGGCTGGGCAGTTGCAGGGGTTTTGAGTGCGCTGAAGCCTGTCTTGAGGCTCCCAGTTTTCTTGCGCCCGGCGCGACCCCTGCTCGACAATCAGGATTGCCCGGAGCCCAGAAGGCGCACAGAAGGTGCACAGAGCTGGTCGGCGACCAGGTAGGAAGATCCCACTGGCATTTTGTTCTTTACAGGCTCCGCTCTGCCGCCGACCCGAGACTTGACTTGGCTCGTTTACTTTCGTGAGCACCTTTTTTGAACAGCGTTATCTCGGAGTGGCACCGGTCTACATGTATGTGTTATGCTAGAAGTTTGTCTTTCACAAAAAATGAATGCCGGCCTTTGTGCTTTTGAAGCCAACAAGCCGGATTCCGTATCGAACCTTGCGCGATATGGGTTTTAGATGGATTGCTCCGAGCCGACGGCTGTTTCTCCCGCCAACAATCCCCGAAAGCTAGGCGAAAGTATAGAGCGGAATAGCAGTTTGGCCTTTCTGGCCTGCGGACCCCGGCAAAGGGTGAAGCTACTACTGGTCGCTAGTTCTCTGAGACCTACCAGGACCAAGTCTGTCCCAGACTTTCGTGCCAAAGAATAACGAAAGAAGAGCACTGGAGTTCTACCAGGGATGTCTCGAGGCAGCCTGCCAATCCTGCAACCGATGACAAACCCAGGTCGCATGCACCGCTGCAGCCTCGGGTGTCGTCGAGCTCAGCTCCGTCCTCAAACATGGACGGGGCGTGAACGAATCACGGACACCGGGCATTCGTAGCTACCTTGGAAGACTAGTGGCAACGACCTGCAGGCATTTTCCAGCATCCCAGTTGCAACGGTCGCCTCGAGTGCAGTTTTGGCGGCGCCTCGGCCTTCTTGGCACGGTGGTCTTGACGGCAACAGACTCGCAGAGATCCTTGCAATCCCATCCAAGGTTGCTGCCCGCAGTGTCCGTGGCTTGGAAAACTCATGTAGAATCTGTTGTTTGTGACGGAAGACTGAGAAAGTCACTGGACGTCACAACAGCTTGAGTCGTGAGCAGCCCTGTCCAAAAGGCCACCAAGCAGACTAGCAAGGCTTGAAGCGGCTGGAGAGCTTGTGTCTGCCGTGAGAGCGGATTGTTTCATACAGCATTCCTGTGTTGGCAGACCGTCCGAAATTTTTTCGGTGACAGCGGCAGCACCAGCTATGCCAGCTTCGATCCTGCAACAGAGCTGGGAGTCCAGGCCAGTGTATGTATGAAGTCAGTTAGGATGTTTCGTGGAACTTCCACTGGCACTTACGATGAAGTTCTCTGTTTCCGGATGTTGTACTGAGTATCTCAATTCCCTGTTATCTGCTGGATCCTCCCCTGCAGGTGTGTAGTGCGTCCCTTCCGCCGCTGCAATAGTGAGGATACACTTGGCTGGATTTTGGCTAGGCCGCAAACATCCGCTAATTGCAGTCTCACTCCCGAGCATTCCGCTGCTACTGTACTTTACTTGGGCTCTTCACCCAACGCAATCGTCTGGCTTCGCAACAACTTGATGCACGGCAATGTTGCATTCACGGCAGCGAGAACGTGGTGTGCATCGTCCACATGCTAGAGTCCTTCTGAACTTCTCACCAGGGCGGTTCCGACATTGCGGCTGTACTGTTGCTATCGTCTTGACGAGTTGCATGAAAACTGCAGCATGGCACGGTGGTTAAGTTTCGGTATTGACGGCAGGGGCTGGGTGGTCGGAGTCAACCCAAGATCATGAAAAACACCGCCTCGGCCTCGTCGATCTGCCAGGTCAATGCTGGCAACAAATTTGGTGCGTGTATCTGTGCATGCACAGTTTGTCCTCGAATTTTCCAACCGATTTTTGCTTGGTCTATATATTTTTCTTCGGTGCAGCTCACGGGGTACATCCGAACATCCAATAAATGGCGATCGCTGCATGGAGCACGCGTGGCATGCACGCCGCAAGCGTTGACTCAGAGCCAACTCGCTATGGGTTCTGGACGTGAGAGGCGCAGGTGGAGTAATCTGTTGGCATAATCTGATTTTTCCGGGGATGATCAGTTTCGGCTTGCTTCCCAGGTGCTACTTTTAGCCCTGGTTCTCGCCTTCGATGTGTGGGAGAACATGCATACACAAGACTCTCCGCACAAACGACTAACGAGGCGAGAGGGCCAATACTTTCAGGTGGGGGGGGGTTCAGGCTACAGCTGCAGCCAGGGAGAAGATTTCCCAAGTTTTCACCCACCGAGTGTCAAACTGCACCTGACTCAACAGGTTTTGAACAGGTCCAGCAGCAGAAGAACACAGACTGTTAGGCATGCAACACACACGACTTTCTTTTGCAGAGGACCCCATCGGCTTCTGGGACCCGCTAGGCCGGCCGCGGCGCAGACACCGCTCGAGCAACTCGCGAGCAAGCTTCGAATCCGCTGGGCGCATCGCTGCGTCGTCATTGCCCTGGTAGGCCTGAGCGCCGACAAGGATCAGGCCACCTTCAAGCGCCGCCGCGCCGTGGAGATCAAGCACGGCCGAATCGCCGCAGACTCAAATCCATGAAACGAAATGTCGCCGACGTTTGTAAGCAAAGGCCCATGGAGACATTTTTTTGGTTGATGTGGCTTAGGCTGTCATCACAGAGCTTAGAAGGTTTTAGTACTTCGTGTTGTTGTTTGCAGCAGTTTGGTGTTTACGGGTTCTTGCAGCGCCTAGGTTTAGATCTTGGAGCGGCCCTTGGGGTCTATCATATAGTTGCATTAACAGTTCTTGTTGCGTAGGTAGAGGGTTTCTTGTCCGGGTATGTGGAGATGTGTTGAGGTTCGCTTTTTCCGAGTTTCGGTGTAAGGCGGAGGAGTTGAGGATTGAAGGTTCAAGACATGGCAGTGACGCGAGTTGCAAGTAATTTGCTCTCCCTCATACAGCTTCTAAGAATTACAGATAGCATCCCCTGATAGTCCCACTATCAGTATAGTGACTACAGAGATACCTGCGACAGCTCTGCTGGCATCGCGTCAGTGGGGAGCATGGTGCAGAACGATGTTGTAAGTGCTAAAACCGCAGTCCTATCAACTGTGGAAGCGACTGAAGGCCATGTATGCGACCATGGGCTATATCGTCCCAGAGTACTTCAAGTTTCCGGGCTACTTGAGCCCAAGCTTGGGTCTTAAGTTCAGCGACGTGCCGAATGGCTTGGCCGCATTGTCCAAGCCACGATCTTAGTTGTTCGATGTTGGGACGATTGTGTGATGCTTGAATATGCTTGAGATTCATCATCGCGTATCATCGCCCTCGTTGGTTTTCAGAAGTTTCGCAAGCTTTGCAGATGCAACGTGGTCTGAGGATTCCGGTTCTTGGAGGAGCACAGATCATTGCCTTCTGCGGCCTCATCGAGACCACGGGCTTCTTCCAGGCATCGTCCACCACGGATGGCCGTGGCCCTCGCGAGGGTCAGTTCTCCATGAAGGACTCCACGGAATCTGCGGAGCCGGGCAACTATGGCGTCGGCTTCCCCAACTTCCTGGGCAAGGTCGAGGACCCGGAGGCCCGCAAAAGCAAATTGGCGGCCGAGTTGGCCAACGGCCGCCTGGCCATGATGGTGCCTTGCCTGCGTTAAGCACTTGCTTGAGACGAGGCTTGAAGCTGCAAGACCATGCAAGAGTGCGAGAGGAAGAACGAGACAAGAGGATGCAAGATGTAAGCAAGCGTCTAAGTTGACGTAGGGCAGCTTGCCACATGCAGGGACATGCATCGATTGCAGTGTCAGATGGTGCGTGCTGCAGGCGATCATCGGAATGTTTTTCCAAGATGGACTCACAGGATCGGCATGGGGTGACTGGAGCCTCTACACGGCCTCGCCCCTGCGTGCCAGAGAGTCGAAGGTTGCACGCAACTTCTTCGGCGGTGGAGAGACCACCAGCTATGCCAGCTTCGACCCGGCCACGGAGTTGGGTGTGCAAGATCCCATCGGGTTCTGGGACCCGCTAGGCGGGCTAGTCCAGGGTAGCAGCTCGGCATGTGGGCAACTCGTGCAAGCTCCGACTTCGCTGCGTCGTCATTGCCCTGGTAGGCCTGAGCGCCGACAAGGATCAGGCCACCTTCAAGCGCCGCCGCGCCGTGGAGATCAAGCATGGCCGAATTGCCCCGGACTCAAGCCGCTTCAAGCCCATGTACATCGCATGATTCGTGCAAAGCAGATGCATATGCAGATTACTTGTATGGGTTTGGGTGGAAGTCGGAGCGACCGGCAATGTGCAGTGTTGCTAGTAGCTTACAGTGATTCCGTGAATTTTGCAAATGACTGACTGAAGGCCATGTATGCGACCATGGGCTATATCGTCCCAGAGTACTTCAAGTTTCCGGGCTACTTGAGCCCAAGCTTGGGTCTTAAGTTCAGCGACGTGCCGAATGGCTTGGCCGCATTGTCCAAGCCACGATCTTAGTTGTTCGATGTTGGGACGATTGTGTGATGCTTGAATATGCTTGAGATTCATCATCGCGTATCATCGCCCTCGTTGGTTTTCAGAAGTTTCGCAAGCTTTGCAGATGCAACGTGGTCTGAGGATTCCGGTTCTTGGAGGAGCACAGATCATTGCCTTCTGCGGCCTCATCGAGACCACGGGCTTCTTCCAGGCATCGTCCACCACGGATGGCCGTGGCCCTCGCGAGGGTCAGTTCTCCATGAAGGACTCCACGGAATCTGCGGAGCCGGGCAACTATGGCGTCGGCTTCCCCAACTTCCTGGGCAAGGTCGAGGACCCGGAGGCCCGCAAAAGCAAATTGGCGGCCGAGTTGGCCAACGGCCGCCTGGCCATGATGGTGCCTTGCCTGCGTTAAGCACTTGCTTGAGACGAGGCTTGAAGCTGCAAGACCATGCAAGAGTGCGAGAGGAAGAACGAGACAAGAGGATGCAAGATGTAAGCAAGCGTCTAAGTTGACGTAGGGCAGCTTGCCACATGCAGGGACATGCATCGATTGCAGTGTCAGATGGTGCGTGCTGCAGGCGATCATCGGAATGTTTTTCCAAGATGGACTCACAGGATCGGCATGGGGTGACTGGAGCCTCTACACGGCCTCGCCCCTGCGTGCCAGAGAGTCGAAGGTTGCACGCAACTTCTTCGGTGGAGAGACCACCAGCTATGCCAGCTTCGACCCGGCCACGGAGTTGGGTGTGCAAGATCCCATCGGGTTCTGGGACCCGCTAGGCGGGCTAGTCCAGGGTAGCAGCTCGGCATGTGGGCAACTCGTGCAAGCTCCGACTTCGCTGCGTCGTCATTGCCCTGGTAGGCCTGAGCGCCGACAAGGATCAGGCCACCTTCAAGCGCCGCCGCGCCGTGGAGATCAAGCATGGCCGAATTGCCCCGGACTCAAGCCGCTTCAAGCCCATGTACATCGCATGATTCGTGCAAAGCAGATGCATATGCAGATTACTTGTATGGGTTTGGGTGGAAGTCGGAGCGACCGGCAATGTGCAGTGTTGCTAGTAGCTTACAGTGATTCCGTGAATTTTGCAAATGACTGACTGAAGGCCATGTATGCGACCATGGGCTATATCGTCCCAGAGTACTTCAAGTTTCCGGGCTACTTGAGCCCAAGCTTGGGTCTTAAGTTCAGCGACGTGCCGAATGGCTTGGCCGCATTGTCCAAGCCACGATCTTAGTTGTTCGATGTTGGGACGATTGTGTGATGCTTGAATATGCTTGAGATTCATCATCGCGTATCATCGCCCTCGTTGGTTTTCAGAAGTTTCGCAAGCTTTGCAGATGCAACGTGGTCTGAGGATTCCGGTTCTTGGAGGAGCACAGATCATTGCCTTCTGCGGCCTCATCGAGACCACGGGCTTCTTCCAGGCATCGTCCACCACGGATGGCCGTGGCCCTCGCGAGGGTCAGTTCTCCATGAAGGACTCCACGGAATCTGCGGAGCCGGGCAACTATGGCGTCGGCTTCCCCAACTTCCTGGGCAAGGTCGAGGACCCGGAGGCCCGTAAAAGCAAATTGGCGGCCGAGTTGGCCAACGGCCGCCTGGCCATGATGGTGCCTTGCCTGCGTTAAGCACTTGCTTGAGACGAGGCTTGAAGCTGCAAGACCATGCAAGAGTGCGAGAGGACGAGCGAGATGAGAGGATGCAAGATGTAAGCAAACATCTAAGTTGACGTAAGGCATGTAGCCACATGCAGGGACATGCATCGGTTGCAGTGTGGGATGATGCGTGCTGCAGGCGATCATCGGAATGTTTTTCCAAGATGGACTCACAGGATCGGCATGGGGTGACTGGAGCCTCTACACGGCCTCGCCCCTGCGTGCCAGAGAGTCGAAGATTGCACGCAACTTCTTCGGTGGAGAGACCACCAGCTATGCCAGCTTCGACCCGGCCACGGAGTTGGGTGTGCAAGATCCCATCGGGTTCTGGGACCCGCTAGGCGGGCTACTCCAGGGTAGCAGCTCGGCATGTGGGCAACTCGTGCAAGCTCCGACTTCGCTGCGTCGTCATTGCCCTGGTAGGCCTGAGCGCCGACAAGGATCAGGCCACCTTCAAGCGCCGCCGCGCCGTGGAGATCAAGCATGGCCGAATTGCCCCGGACTCAAGCCGCTTCAAGCCCATGTACATCGCATGATTCGTGCAAAGCAGATGCATATGCAGATTACTTGTATGGGTTTGGGTGGAAGTCGGAGCGACCGGCAATGTGCAGTGTTGCTAGTAGCTTACAGTGATTCCGTGAATTTTGCAAATGACTGACTGAAGGCCATGTATGCGACCATGGGCTATATCGTCCCAGAGTACTTCAAGTTTCCGGGCTACTTGAGCCCAAGCTTGGGTCTTAAGTTCAGCGACGTGCCGAATGGCTTGGCCGCATTGTCCAAGCCACGATCTTAGTTGTTCGATGTTGGGACGATTGTGTGATGCTTGAATATGCTTGAGATTCATCATCGCGTATCATCGCCCTCGTTGGTTTTCAGAAGTTTCGCAAGCTTTGCAGATGCAACGTGGTCTGAGGATTCCGGTTCTTGGAGGAGCACAGATCATTGCCTTCTGCGGCCTCATCGAGACCACGGGCTTCTTCCAGGCATCGTCCACCACGGATGGCCGTGGCCCTCGCGAGGGTCAGTTCTCCATGAAGGACTCCACGGAATCTGCGGAGCCGGGCAACTATGGCGTCGGCTTCCCCAACTTCCTGGGCAAGGTCGAGGACCCGGAGGCCCGCAAAAGCAAATTGGCGGCCGAGTTGGCCAACGGCCGCCTGGCCATGATGGTGCCTTGCCTGCGTTAAGCTCCTGCTTGAGACGAGGCTTGAAGCTGCAAGACCATGCAAGAGTGCGAGAGGACGAGCGAGACGAGAGGATGCAAGATGTAAGCAAGAATCTAAGTTGATGCAGGGCAGCTTGCCGGGCGCCACTTCTAACCTGCACGCGCGACCTGTGTCCAGCGTGCATGCGCCGTTTGTTTCTAACGTGCAGGCGCAACGTTGGACACCTGCGCAGGGCCGAGTTTTGTTGACCTGCATAGTGCCCGGAAACGCCTTGACCCCCCTCTTCAGAACTCGTAAGCAGTGCCAGAAGCCTGCGCAGGGCCGATGTGGGCGCGAAGTGTGATACCCAAAAGCCCTAAGGGTATGTGGCCTTGTCTCTCCCTACCAGTCTCACTACCACGCTCACTACCATTCTCACAACCAGTCTCACTACCTGCATGTGAGCTTGGAGGCGGGGCGGGTTCTGTGGGCAACAACCCTAAGCTTTAAACCCTGAAACACCCTAAGCCCTAAACCCCTAAACCCTGAACCCTGAAAAAACCCAAGCCCTAACCCTAAAAGAACTTAAGGCTTGAAAACCCTAAGCCCTAAAACCTAAAACCCCTAAGCCCTAAACTCTGAAAAACCCTGAGCCCTAAACTCTAAGGCCCGCAGCTGGAAAAGGGTCCTCAAAACACAAAAACCCTAAGGCCCCTAAGCTCCAAGAAACCCTGCAGCCTGAACCCTAAGGCCGAAAACCCTGAACACTAAACACTTAAACCCTAAACCATCCTAAACCCCAAAAAGGCTTAAGCCCTAAGAAAGAAAAAGCCCTAAGCCCTGAACCCTAACAACCCCTAAGCCCTAAACCCTAAGGCCCCTAAAGTAGCGCACAGAGCGGCTGCTCGAAGGTCTTCATGGATTGTTGAGCTGGTGGGATGCCGAGGATCACGATGGCGAGGAGGACGAGGCGAATCTGCTCTATTCGCAGTTGGAGCAGTTGCTGTGGGATCGTCCCAAGGACCCCTTTGCTGCTCTTCAGCATCTTCTTGTGTCCTGGGGCCAGGGCTCCTTTGATGGTGGTGATACAGCGTGTGCTAGAGATCGACCTCCACGAGGTGCACACGGGCCCGAGTGACAATCTCGGGTACGAACTGATCTCCCAAGCCGCTTCCCGCGTCTTCTTCTACCTGTTCATGTTTGGGGAGATGGCTTGGCTTCTTCGCCGCTACGCCTGGGAAGACCTGGTCTTCACTGGCAGTCAGGATGGAAATTCGATGAGGCAGCCACTGGTTGGTTCTGCCCGAGTTCTACGGAGGGATCGGGAGGTGGTGGCGTGGACAGTTGCCACTTACCTCTTCATTTGCATGCTGGTTGTGGGAGCCGGCTTGCTGTGGCTTTCGTTCCGATGTTTTTCGAGATTATGTGGCACTCTGGCTGTGGGAGCTGGTGTGCGTCTTGGTTGTCTTTATGGTGGCTTGCACTTTGTCAGGTCACGCTCTGATGGTGGTGAGAGAGCTGTGGGAGCTCGAGTGCCACTTGCCTTTGGCAGGAGCTCTTTTCGTCGAAGATGGTGGAGGCGGCGCCGCATGAAGCGAAAACCCCTTCATCGACTCCTGCGGCCCAAGCTGCATGGTGGTTCTTGGTGTACAGTTGCTTGGGCTGCTCGGTTTGCAGCTGGACGGCGTCTTGCCGTCAGGCTCAGGCGGATTCGGCTTGGCGTTCGCCGGTCTGCGCAGATCTGGGTTCTTCGTGGTCGCGGGCTTGGAAGGCGACGGTTCGTCTGCCCTGTTCCTCCCCGTGCTCTTCGAGGCCGCCGGATTCAATCCCTTGGTGGTGCCGATGACACTGCTTTCAGTTTTTCCCCCTCTGGGGTTGATGTTTCAAGCTGCTGCACTCGCAAATGTGCTGTGGCTGATTCTGGCTGTGATGTTCCGAGTCGGGGCAGTTTGCCTGGCTCCAGTGGTGGTGGCCTTGCGGGTGGTCATCTTCTCCCTTCTGCTGATGGAGGCTGTCGGGCTCAGGCGGAGGATGGTGGATATGCTGGGCAGTGCGGGGCCGGAGGTGTTTTGGCCAAGCCTGCCGTTGGATGTGCTCGTACAGATGGCGATGCTGTGGGCCGGCGCATTTTGCCCGGGCCTGCTCATGTTAACGATAGCTTGGCCGATGATGGAGCCGGTGGTGGATCGGCTGGTGGCCTTTGTGGAGGTGGTCCTGCCGGGCATTCATGTGCTGAGGCGGGCGAGGCAAAGCATTGCGGGACCGGAGGTGTTTTGGTCGGGCATGCTTATGAGAATAATGATGTCGATCTCGGAGCTGCTCATCTCCGAGGCGGCGGTGATCCTCTTCGTGGAGGCGCTGGTGGTGCGGCTGCCTCGAGGCGCAAGCGCACGGAGCGCCTTCTGGAGGGCCTGCATGGCCTTTTGAGCGGCTGGGGCGCCGACGAGGACGATGCTGGGGTTGATGAGGGGGCTGAGCTTCTCTATGCACAGCTTGAGCAGCTTCTGTGGGATCGACCCAGGGACCCCTACACGGCCTTGCAGAAGATAGTGACGTCGTGGAGCCATGATGGTGCCACTGATTGTGCGAGGGCTTGGGCTCCCGAGCCCGTCAGGACTGACTTTGCTGCCTCCTGGAAGCCTGCTGCTCGCTGGAGAAAGAACAAGGCCAAGGGTGATCAAGCTGAGGTGTGGTCCCAAGCCGAATGGGATGCATGGAATGCTGGGCGTGATACCCCAGCTTCTGCTGAAGATGCCGGCTGGACGGAGGTCAAGAGCAAGCGGCGCCGCAAGCCGACTTCGGACGCTGCCCCGCGCCGTGTGGTTTCCATTTCGGAGAAGGGCAAGGGCAAGGCTTCTGAGCCGGTTTCCGTTTGGACGTGGTGGCCTCGCTCCAGTGACTGGACTGGTGGCCCATGCATTGTTGGCACCTTCTCTGAGCTCATGAACACTGAGGCTGTGCAGGATTGTGTTTTTGTGCCAGTGACAGAGGAGGAGCTGGAGAAATGCCGCACTTTTGTTGCTGCTGCCCCGGCGGATTCACCGCCCGATGTTACGATCGTTGTGCTCAAAGGCTCCTTCGAGTCTTCCCGCCGCGATTTTCAGGAAGTCGAGTGGACGGAGTGTCGTGTCCCAGGGCTTTGGAGTGGACAAGTTCGGGCGGCTACGGCTTGGGTTGCTGCTTGCAGTGAAGTCTCGCCGACCCTCAAGGCCCGTGCCACTTCAGTTGCCGTTTCGGTGCCGACCCCTCGGGAGACTGTGGTCCTGAGGGCGCATTGTGATTGGAAGTTTGTGGATTCGGACTGGGCCACACTCCAGGCCAATCCTGGCCGCGCCTTCCGCTCCTGGGCGGGCAAAGCTTTTGGATCCATCAAGGATACGTGGGGCTGGGCTGATGTCCGTGGTTCCACGGTGGAGGGGCTGTTGCGCATCGAGAAAGACAAGGTTGCCAAGGCACTCGCCGTCTCCGGCTCGTGGGTCGATGGCACCCGGTTCTTCATCTCGAATGTTTCTCGCGCTCAGCATTTGGGGACTCCTGAGCTGGCCGTGGACTGGGTGGAATGGCATGAGCAGGAGTCTTGGCAGTCGTATGCCAATCGATGCAGCCGCTTACTTCAGCCGGTCTCCTTTGGGCTGGCGAGGGGTGCTAAGCAACTTGGTGTTCGTCGAGCCGCCACGCAGGAGGACCGGGACCGCCCTCAGACGGTTCGGAGGCGATGGCGCATCACTGGCGTGCCCCGTGACTGGAGTTGTGAGGATGTGGTTCAGTTCATGGTGGATTGGGGCTTTGAGTCCGTGCAGGCTGATGAGCGCATGCCCTGGCGCAAACAGACCGCGTGGACCCTCCTCGCGACGGCCGATCGTGCTCTCGACTATGCCATAGTCGACCTCAACTGTGGCCCTGTGGAGGCCACCCGGCTTGGCGGTGATCGAGCTGCCGCCCACTCTCGGGCTTTGCCCATGGAGTGGCGTCAGCAGTTCAAGGCGAGCGGCGGGAAGACCAAAACCGCTCGTAAGCCTGGTTCGGCGCCTACGTCTTTGACTTCGGATGCCCCTGCGGATGCTTCTGGTTCCGATGTGGTGCTCGAGGACATGGTGGTGGATGGTGGTGGCGACGATGAGCGCCAAAATGGCAAAAGCAAGGTCGCGGGGCCTGAGACCGAGGCTGACTCCAAGCGGTCTCGATTGGAGGGTCGGCCCAAGGCGGTGCAGGCTCGTATCCCTCCTGACATGAGGGTTGAGCCCAACTCTGGAGCTGGGAACTGTTTGTTCCATGCTGTGCGGGATGCCTTGGTGTCACAAGGCAGATCCAAGCGCGAGACCGGCGAGATTCGGATGTTGGCGTGTACCCATCTCCGTACCCACGCCGACCATTATGCCGGATTTTGGAAAGGGGATGCCCCAACTGCTAATGGCGAGCCGCTGGGCACCGACTTTGCTGGCTACGTCTCTGCTGTTGCTCAAGATGGAGCATGGGGCGGAAGCCTAGAGTTGTCGGCTTTGGCGGCCACTCTTAACCAAGCCATCTATGTCTTCCGCGGCGATGCCGACAACATCACTGTGTTCAATGCCAAGGGCCGTGGGCATCCGATCGCCCTGTTCTTTCACCAGAGGCACTACGAGGCGTTGGTCGGCAAGCTCACCCGCGCGACCATCGCCAATGCAGAGCCTGCTCAGATCGGCGATCCTGCCGATAGAGGCGGTGGCTTGCAGCGAGCTGTCAAGGCCGAGATCGGCGATCCTGCAGATCATGGTGGTGCTCCCTCCGTGGGGCGAGCCGCTTCTTCCTTGGGTGGCTGTACTGCTGCCTCGAGTCTGGGTGGCTGCACTCAGGGGTCATTGCCGTCGTCGCGAGCTGCTCCCACTGGCGAGCTCAAGGCTGTCTCGACTCTTCCTGTAAGATCTATTTCATGTAATTTTACATTTTACATTTTTTAATTTTTTACACGTTTTTGACGTGTAATTTTTTTTATGAAATTTACACTTTTTCGTGTAAATTTGGGTGTGTAAATTACACGCCAAAACGTGTAAATTATACACCCATGTTCTCCGAATTACACTCTGTTTCGGTACATTTGCAGCCGAGATTACTGGCACAAAATTCCGTTGTGCTTGTGTTTCCATGTGTTTCCCAATGCCACATTTGGACGAAACACACACACACACACACACACACACACACACACACACACACACACACACACACACACACACACACACACACACACACACACACACACACACACACACACACACACACACACACACACACACACACACACACACACACACACACACACACACACACACACACACACACACACACACACACACACACACACACACACACACACACACACACACACACACACACACACACACACACACACACACACACACACACACACACACACACACACACACACACACACACACACACACACACACACACACACACACACACACACACACACACACACACACACACACACACACACACACACACACACACACACACACACACACACACACACACACACACACACACACACACACACACACACACACACACACACACACACACACACACACACACACACACACACACACACACACACACACACACACACACACACACACACACACACACACAAAAACACACACACACACGAAAAAAAGGATGTTGTCGCCTGCACTGAAGAATGCGGCCGACAGAACAACAAGCCGAACAAAGAGATGTATACATGTTTGTGTGGAGGAGAGAGAGTCCTCTGTTCTTTTGAGCCACAAATTTGCCCCAAAACCCAAATCCTGAGCCCGAAACGTTGAATTTGTGGAAAAATTGTTTTGTTTTTCGACACGAACCATTGACTTTTGCAACAATTCTAGAATTTTGCAAAAAAATCTTCGGCTTTTCAGCAAAACATTTTGATGCATTGCAAAAACTTTCGATTTGGTTTGGTAAAAAGGTGTGCGATTTGTTGACAAACAGGTTTTTGCTAAACATATCTAAGTTTCACCGAAAAAGCAAATTCGTATCCAAAAAAAATCTCTAGCTTTTGTGAAAGAAAAGTCTTGATTACTCCAAAGCTCTGAATGTTGAGTAAAAAATCTAAACCCCCAAGCCACAACCTAAGCCCCAAACCAAACACCCTAAGCCCCAACCCAAACTCTAAGCCCGAAACCTAAACACCACAAGCCCCAAACCCTAAGCCCGAAACCCAAAACACCATGAGCCCCAAACCTCAAACCCTAAACCCTGAGCCCCCCAGCCCATAACCCTAAACCACCCTAAGCCCTAAGCCAAAAAAACCTACATTTGAGCTCAGGGTTTTGGGGTTTAGGGCTCAGGGTTTTGGGTTCAGGGCTAAGGGTTTTGGGATTAGGGCTGAGGGTTTTGGGATTTATGGCTTAGGGTTTTGTGGGTTTCGGGCTTAGGGTTTTGGTGTTTAGGGCTTATGGTTTTGTGTTTGGGCTTCGGGTTTTGGGGTTTGGGTCTATTTTTTGGGGTTTGGGGTTTAGTGTGTTTGGGTTTGGGGCTTAGGGTTTTGGTTTTAGGGCTTAGGGTTTTTGGGCGTGGGGCAAGGTTTTGGGTTTGGTGCTTAGGGTTTTGGTTTCGGGCTTAGCGTTTTTGGGTTTAGGGCTTTGGGTTTCGGGTTTGACGTCTCAGGGTTTTGGTGTTTGGGGCTTAGGGCTTTGTGTTTGGGCTTAGGGTTTTGGGGTTTGGGTCTAGTGTTTTGGGTTTGGGGCTTAGGGTTTCTGGGTTTGGGGCCTAGTGTTTGGGTTAGGGGCTTAGGGTTTTTGGGTTTGGGGGTTAGGGTTTTGGTGTTTGGGGCTCAGGGTTTTGGGTTTTGCTCTTAGGATGTGGGTGTTGGGGCAGGGATTTGGGTTCTGGGCTCTGGGTTTTTGGGTTTAGTGCTTAGGCCTTTCGGTTTTAAGTTTTTGTGTTTTTGGTGTTTGGCCTTGGGGTTTGGGTTTCGGGTAGAAAATTTTTTTGGTTTGGGGACTTAAAAGGCCTTTGGGTTTTGGGTTTGGGGCTTCGCGCTTTGGTTTCGGGCTTAGGACTTTTGGGTTTAGGGGTTCCGGGCTTACGGCTTTGGGGTTGGGGCTTAGTGCTTTTGGGCTTTAGGGCTCGGGGTTTTGGTGTTTAGGGCTCAGGGTTTTGGGTTTAGGGCTAAGGGTTTTGGGATTTATGGCTTAGGGTTTTGGGTTTCGGGCTTAGGGTTTTGGTGTTTAGGGCTTAGGGTTTTGTGTTTGGGCTTCGGGTTTTGGGGTTTGGGTCTAGTTTTTGGGGTTTGGGGTTTAGTGTGTTTGGGTTTGGGGCTTAGGGTTTTGGTTTTAGGGCTTGGGGTTAGGGTTTTGGTGGTTGGGGCTCAGGGTGTTGTGGGTTTCGGGCTTAGGATTTGGGTGTTGGGGCAGGGTTTTGGGTTCTGGGCTTTGGGTTTTTGGGTTTAGTGCTTGAAAACTTTTATGGGTTGGGGACTTATAAAGCCTTAGGGTTTTGGGTTTGGGGCTCAGGGTTTTGGTTTCGGACTTAGGGTTTTTGAGTTTAGGGCTTTGGGTTTTGGGTTTTGGGTTTGACGTCTCAGGGTTTTGGTGTTTAGGGCTTAGGGCTTTGTGTTTGGGCTTAGGGTTTTGCGGTTTGGGTCTAGCGTTTTGGGTTTGGGGCTTGGGGTTTCTGGGTTTGGGGCTTAGGGTTTTGGGTTTGGGGCTTAGGGTTTTTGGGTTTGGGGCCTACTGTTTGGGTTAGGGGCTTAAGGTTTTTGGGCTTGGGGGTTAGGGTTTTGGTGTTTAGGGCTCAGGGTTTTGGGTTTCGGGCTTAGGATTTGGGTGTTGGGGCAGGGTTTTGGGTTTGGGGCCTAGGGTTTTCGGGTTTGGGGCTTAGTGTTTTGGGTTTGGGGCTCAGGGTTTTGGGTTTGGGGTTCAGGGTTCTACGCTCAGGGGTTGGGATTTGGGTTTTGCGGAGGGTTTTGGGTACAAGGCTTTGGCTTTGTGGGTTTCGTGCTTATAAGCTTTTGGGTGGATTTTTTCGAACTTTCTGATGAAAATGTATTTGGCTGTGCACAAAAATCCTTGAAAAGGGCACAAAATACATACAATTTGGTCCAAAAATCATAGAGTTTGGCTCAAAAATCATACAATTTGGTCCAAAAATCATACAATTTGGTCCAGCAATCATAGAGTTTGGTTCACAAATCATACAATTTGGTACAAAAATCATAGAGTTTGGTTCCAAAATCATACAATGTGGTCCAAAAATCATAGAGTTTGGTCCAAAAATCATACCATTTGGTCCAAAAATCATACAATTTGGTGCAAAAATCATACAATTTGGTCCAGCAATCATAGAGTTTGGTTCACAAATCATACAATTTGGTACAAAAATCATAGAGTTTGGTTCAAAAATCATACAATGTGGTCCAAAAATCATAGAGTTTGGTCCAAAAATCATACAATTTGGTCCAAAAATCATACAATTTGGTGCAAAAATCATACAATTTGATCCAAAAATCATACAATTTGGTCCAAAAGGTTTGGTCCAAAAATCATACAATTTAGACCAAAAATCATACAATTTGGCTCCAAAAATTATATAATTTGGTTCCAAAATCATACAATGTGGTCCAAAAATCATAGAGTTTGGTCCAAAAATCATACAATTTGGTCCAGAAATCATGTATTTGCCACCATTTTAAGCAAAAGTGTATACACTTCCGGCCGGAAGTGTATACACTTCCGGCGAAAGTGTATACACTTCCGGCCGAAAGTGTATACACTTTCACCAAAAGTGTATACACTTCCGGCAAAAAGTGTATACACTTTCACCAAAAGTGTATACACTTTCACCAAAAGTGTATACACTTTCACCAAAAGTGTAAACACTTTCACCAAAAGTGTATACACTTTCGGCAAAAGTGTATACACTTTTGGTGAAAGTGTATGCACTTTTGGTGAAAGTGTATACACTTTCGGCCGGAAGTGTATACACTTTCGCCGGAAGTGTATACACTTCCGGCCGGAAGTGTATACACTTCCGGCCCAAGTGTATACACTTCCGGCCGGAAGTGTACCCCGAAGGTTATAGAACCCTGATCCCCAAACCCAAAACCCTAAGCCCCAAACCCAAAACACTAAGCCCCAAACCCGAAAAGCCTAACCCACAAACCCAAAACACACTAGACCCAAATCCCAAAACCTTAAGCCCAAACACAAAACCCTAAGCCATAAATCCCAAAACCCTTAGCCCTAATCCCGAAACCCTTAGCCCTAAACCCAAAACCCTGAGCCCTAAACACCAAAACCCTGAGCCCTCAACACCAAAACCCTGAGCCCTAAAGCCCAAAAGCACTAAGCCCCAACCCCAAAGCCGTAAGCCCGGAACCCCTAAACCCAAAAGTCCTAAGCCCGAAACCAAAGCGCGAAGCCCCAAACTCAAAACCCTAAGGCTTTACAAGTCCCCAACCCAAAAAAGTTTTCAAGCACTAAACCCAAAAAACCCAAAGCCAGAACCCAAAACCCTGCCCCAACACCCAAATCCTAAGCCCGAAACCCAACACCCTGAGCCCCAAACACCAAAACCCTAACCCCCAAGCCCAAAAATCCTAAGCCCCTAACCCAAACACTAGGCCCCACACCCAAAAATCCTAAGCCTCTAACCCCAACACTAGGCCCCAAACCCAGAAACCCCAAGCCCCAAACCCAAAACACTAGACCCAAACCCCAAAACCCTAAGCCCAAACACAAAGCCCTAAGCCCTAAACACCAAAACCCTGAGACGTCAAGCCCAAAACCCAAAGCCCTAAACCCAAAAACCTAAGCCCGAAACCAAAACCCCAAGCCCCAAACCCAAAACCCCCAAGCCCAAAAACCCTAAGCACTAGACCCAAACCCGAAAACCCGAAGCCCAAACACAAAACCCTAAGCCTTCAACACCAAAACCCTAAGCCGAAACCCACAAAACCCTAAGCCAAATTCCAAAACCCTTAGCCCTCAACCCAAAACCCTGAGCCCTAAACACCAAAACCCCGAGCCCTAAAGCCCAAAAGCACTAAGCCCCAACCCCAAAGCCGTACGCCCGGAAGCCCTAAACCCAAAAATCCTGAGCCAGAAACCAAAGCGCGAAGCCCCAAACCCAAAACCCAAAGGCCTTAAGTCCCCAAACCAAAACAAGCTTTCTTCCCGAAGCCCAAACCCCAAGGCCAAACACCAAAAACACACAAACTCAAAACCGAAAGCCCTAAGCCCTAAACCCAAAAACCCAAAGCCCAGAACCCAAAACCCTGCCCCAACACCCAAATCCTAAGCCCGAAACCCAACACCCTGAGCCCCAAACACCAAAACCCTAACCCCCAAACCCAAAAACCCTAAGCCCCTAACCCAAACACTAGGCCCCAAACCCAAAAACCCTAAGCCCTAAACCCAAAAACCTAAGCCCCACACCCAAACACACTAAACCCCAAACCCAAAAACTAGACCCAAACCCCAAAACCCGAAGCCCAAACACAAAACCCTAAGCCCTAAACACCAAAACCCTAAGCCCGAAACCCAAAACCCTAAGCCATAAATCCCAAAACCCTTAGCCCTAATACCAAAACTCTTAACCCTAAACCCAAAACCCTGAGCCCTAAAGCCCAACAGCACTAAGCCCCAACCCCAAAGCCGTAAGCCCCAACCCCAAAGCCGTAAGCCCGGAACCCCTAAACCCAAAAGTCCTATAAGCCCCTAACCCAAACACTAGGCCCCAAGCCCAAAAACCCTAAGCCCCCAACCCAAACACTAGGCCCCACACCCCAAAATCCTAAGCCTCTAACCCCAACACTAGGCCCCAAACCCAGAAACCCCAAGCCCCAAACCCAAAACACTAGACCCAAACCCCAAAACCCTA
Organism: Symbiodinium sp. CCMP2592; assembly: GCA_905221615.1. NCBI lineage: Eukaryota > Dinophyceae > Suessiales > Symbiodiniaceae > Symbiodinium > Symbiodinium sp. CCMP2592. The sequence continues at coordinate 73,102 of CAJNDT010006045.1, read as the reverse complement.
AGCCCAAACACAAAGCCCTAATCCTTAAACACCAAAACCCTGAGACGTCAAACCCAACACCCTGAGCCCCAAACACCAAAACCCTAACCCCCAAACCCAAAAACCCTAAGCCCCTAACCCAAACACTAGGCCCCAAACCCAAAAACCCTAAGCCCTAAAACCAAAACCCTAAGCCCCAAACCCAAACACGCTAAACCCCAAACCCCAAAAACTAGACCCAAACCCCAAAACCCGAAGCCCAAACACAAAACCCTAAGCCCGAAACCCAAAACCCTAAGCCATAAATCCCAAAACCCTTAGCCCTAATCCCAAAACTCTTAACCCTAAACCCAAAACCCTTAGCCCTAAACCCAAAACCCTGAGCCCTAAACCCCAAAACCCTGAGCTCAAATGTAGGTTTTTTTGGCTTAGGGCTTAGGGTGTCTTAGGGTTATGGGTTGGGGGGCTCAGGGTTTGGGGTTTGGGGCTCATGGTGTTTTGGGTTTCGGGCTTAGGGTTTGGGGTTGGGGCTTAGGGTGTTTGATTTGGGGCTTAGGTTTGTGGCTTGGGGGTTTAGATTCTTTACTCAACATTCATAGCTTTGGAATAAGCAAGACTTTTCTTTCACAAAAGCTAGAGATTTTTTGGTTACGATTTTTCGGAACAAAAAACTTAGATATTTCTAGCAAAAAATATTTGTCAACAAGTCGCACACCTTTACCCCAAACCAAATCGAAAGTTTTTTGTAAAACATCAAAACGTTTTGCTGAAAAGCACATTGTTTTACACAAAATTCTGGGATTGTTGCAAAAAAGTCAATGGTTCGAGTGGAAAAACAAAACAATTTTACCACAAATTCAACGTTTCGGGCTCAGGATTTGTGTTTTGGGGCTGGGTTTTGGATTCAGGGCTTTGTTTTTTTGGTTTTGTGCTTATGGTTTTGGGTTTTGGGCTTGGGTTTTTGGGTGTTTTCGTTATGGCTGTTATCTGTGACTGTTGCTGCTTCGGTCGAAACAACATTGAAATTTGGGAAATCTGTAAGGGGAACCCTAGCCCTGCCCGATAACTCGCGCTCTCTGGCTCTCTCTTTCTCTTTTTCTTTTGTTTTTTCACCAAAACAAGACAAGCCATGCTCGCGGGCACTTCGGCTTGTGCTCGGCCTTCGGAGTCACAACTGTACATGTTGTCTCTGTCGGCAAATCTCGCTCTCGGAATCTATACGAATCTATCGCCACGTCGGCCTGCCCGGCATTCGGAATCCACTACTTTTTCCACACTTCGCACTTCCCGGTGCCTGGTTTTCAAAACACCTTTTCGGCACAGCTTGGCCCATTGAACAAAATAGGACAAAATTTACACGCCAGAATGTACACGAAAACCTGTAATTTTTTTACGCACCAATTTGGCGTGTAAATAATTTATAGCGCTTTTGGCGTGTAAATTTTCCGAACGTGTAAAATTACATGAAATAGATCTTACAGGTTGGCCGGCGCACTGTCGGAGCTGCTGCTCCTTCTTCTGTTGGTGGCAGGACGCAGCGCTCTTCTGCTTCAGCCCTCAAGCTTTCTCGTGATGACGGGGATGAAGGCGCCGATGCTGATCCTCCCCCGGTGCTTAGCGCGAGCAAACGCGCTCTGCTTCAGCCGCGCTACCGACGGAATGTGTTGGTGACTGGTGATGGCCCACAGCGGTTTGAGTGTCCTCACTGCGACTACGCCTACACCCACCCCTCGAGGACCGTGGTTTCCTCAGCCCGGCGGACTCACCTGGTTCGCTGGCACGATGGAGTCGGGGTCCCTGGATCTGTGCGGGTTGTGGACACTCCTTTCCGGAGGCTTACCGCGGCCGAGATCCAAGCCGACAGTTACGACTGGAAATGCCCTGCTTGCCGCTTCGGCATACCTGCTCAGGCGAGGGACAGCATCTCCAAACATGTCTTTGAGAGGGAAGCGACAAAGCATCGTCGTGAACGACATCCTTCTTACGATGATCGTCAGTGGCAGGCGCTGGCTGCTACGCAGGCAATGCGCCGCCGAAGCGCTCGCCGGAGCCGTGTGGTGTGCGCTGCCAATAAGAGGGCTGTGAAGCGAGTGGCGAGCGGTGCTGACTTCCCCGGCTTCGATGAGTTGTTGTGGCCAGTGCTTGCTTCGAAAAACCGTCGTACTTGCCATGTGCTTTGGCGGAAGGCTTGGAGCTGCCAGGAGTGCTGCCATCTGTTCACACATGTGTCGCCGAAGTCCATCAGGTCTCGCAGGTGTTGCAAAGTGCCGCCCCGACAGGGCACCCACGCTGCGCGCCGTAGGCGCTTCTTCAAGGTTGCTAAGATCCTCAGGCGGGGGCCGCACGGTCTTCCTGAGGAGGTGCTCACCGCCAGGCTGGCTGCTGCTGAAGCAGCATTGCATCGCAGTGATCCTCGCCGCAGACCTGCTTCTGTGACATCATGACGGCGGCCCATCCTTTAGAGGGCCGAGTGATACGTGTTGGCACCATGAATGTGGGCAAGAGCTTGGCTAGTAAGGTCTTGGCCGTTTGCAGTGTGCTCCAGCGATGCTCCTTGGATGCTGCTTGTCTCCAGGAGGTCGATGTTAATGAGGAGTCGTGGCCTAGGGTGGTGGCCTCTTTCAAGAGTCAGGGTTACCAGCTGATCGGCGGCGCTACAGTTTCTGGTGAGGGCCATCTGGGCTCCTTTCGCCGCTGCGCCATTGTCTCTCGCATGCCCCTGAAGTGCCTCCGGCTGAGTGGGATCGATGAACCTGACAGGGCTGTTGCTGTGGTCTTCGAAGCGCGCCTCGAGCACTCGCTCAAGAAGATCATACTGGCTTGCACTTACGGTCACGCTGCTTGTCAGGACCGGGCCGCCGCTCACCACGCTCAGGTTCTCTCTGCGCTTTCTGCTTGTGCTTGCGAGTGGCTGCTCCTTGGTGACTTCAACGTGGCACTGGAGGAGGCTCCGGCGGCAACAGCTTCCGCTGCGCGCTCTGACTTGCGAGCTCTCGACGATGCCTTTGCGCACCAGGGTGAGCTCCCAAGCACTTCTCCGAGCCGAGGCCGACGGATCGACTATGGGCTCGCCTCGCGGGGGCTTTCTGCAACTCAGCTCTTGACTTTCGACACTGTTGCCGACCACTTGGGGACGGCCTACGAGGTGCCGGTCACCTTGCCTTCGGGCCACGCTGGGCCGCTTCGGGCTCGTCTTCACTCTGAGGCTGTTTCGGAGGACGCCTGGCATCACACGTGGCGACCGCAGGCTGCGCGCTTTCGGCGCGCTTTGACCGAGGACTTGGACGAGGCGTGGGCTCTTCTTTCAGGTGCTGCTGAGGAGGTGCTTTCTGCAGGGGGCTCTGACACTACCGCTGTCACTACTGGCCGCTACGTTGCACGACATTCTACCTGGGCTCCTCACGCTGCTCGGGCTGTTCACAAAGCTGCTTTGGGCTCCGAGCCCGTTCTTCTGGTTCGGATGCGCCGGCTTCAACGACGTCTTGCACATCTTCGGCGAGTTCCTCGTGATGCTGCTCTTCGTGCGAACATTGTCGAGGACCTGACCAAGCTGGGACACACCTTCCCGGAACTCTACGACTCCTTGGGTGGCGCTGAGGCTGGTGCGCTGAGCTTGGTGACCACTTTGGTCACTGCCCTCGAGGTTGAGACTAAGGAGGCCGCCGTTGCTTCTTGGCAGCGCAAGGTCTGTGACGACTTTAAGGCGCAGTGCGCTTGGGTCAAGCGGCGCATGATGCTTGAGGAGCAGATCCGCGGATTCTGCTCCTCTTGACCCTCTTCGGCCTCGAGTTGCTGTTCATCCGGTGCGCCTCATTGCTGAGGCCGAGCGGGAGTGGTTGCCGAGATGGACTCGCTCTTTCCAGCGTGACCCTACTGCTGTGGCTGCTGCTTTGCGGGCGGTTCCGGAGCGGGCCCCCTTCCAAGTCGACTTCAGTTTCACTGGTGCAGAGCTTCGTGGTGTGGCCTCTGGCATGAAAGGTCGTGCTGGTGGGCCTGACGGTTGGGTCGTTGAGCAATGGCTTCAATTGCCGCTGGACTTCTGGGAGGCTCTTGCGGCGGTCTGGACGGCGGTCGTGCGTGACGGCCGCATGCCTAGCATCTGGCGCTACTCTCGCTTTGTGTGGCTCATCGCATCGGCATGAAGGCAGTGGTGGCGAAGCTCACTCCTTGGGCCACGCAGTGGCTTGGACACCAGACTTGTGGCGGCGTCCCGCAGCGCTCCACCAAGGATGTCGTGCATCAGTTGTTGGCGGCCTGCAACCAGGGCGAGCTTCTGGTCGGTGAAGACCTCACGAAGTACTTCGACTCGGTGGACGTTGAGGACGTCGACTTAGTGCTCCAGCGACTCGGTGCCCCTGCCCCTCTTCGTCGTCTGGTGCAGCTGGTCTACGAAGAACACTACAAGCTCTTTTCTGCTGCCGGCGTCTCGGGCTCTGGGTGGCGCTCCGTGAGCCGTGGGCTTTTTCAGGGCTGCCCGCTCAGCCCGCTGTTGGCGGCTTCGTGCCTGACAGCATGGTCCGCTCTGGTGGAGACGGCGCCTGGCGTGGCCACGGCCTCCTTTGTGGACGATCGCTTCCTGATGTTGAAGGCTGGTGCTGATTTTGAGACTGCCTCGCAGCTGAGCTCGGAGTTCGATGATGCTTTCGGCTTCGCACGGGACATCGCCAAGTGCCGCGTTGGTGCCCCTTCGTCCCATGCTGGCGCAAGTGCTGTTGCGGCCCACTTTGGGTACCCGCGGGCCTCTCGCTTTGAGGTGCTCGGCCTGGACCTTGACCTGGACGTTGGTGGTGTTGCTGATCTCGCGGGCTTCTCGCTGCAGAGGACTCGACGACGCATTCGCTTGGTGACTGTCGTTGCTCCTCACTTTCGTGTGAGGCGCGGGCTCTTTAAGAGGCTGGTGGTGCCTGCTTTCACTTGGGCTGGCGCCTTTGGAGGCGTTTCTCGCGACGAAGCTTACAAACTTCGTAACGACTTCCTCTTCCGAGTTGGTGGTGCCTCAGCGCGCGACAAGGCGCGGCCGCTCTGCTTGGAGGTTCTTGGCTACGACTGTGACCCGCCTTTTATGAGGCGGTGGAGCGCTCTTCGTGAACTTGTCCGGCTCAAGACTTACACCCGAGCTTGGCAGGAGACGGCTCCTTTGACTGTTGCTCTGGCTCCGCTTTCCACTGTGCTCCCGTTCGTGAACCTTGTGCTGCAGGAGCTTGGCTGGTGGTTTGGCCCTGGTCAATGCTCTCTTGTACGGCGGGACAGACTTGGGGTTCTGCGCCACTTCAACTTTGGCTCCGACGGGCTGGCGGTCTTGCACGAGTGGCTCGCTGACTGGCACCGACGTGAGGCTCTTCAGGCTTGTGGTCGTGTTCACAGGGGCTTCCACAGACCCACCGCTGGCCTCGCTTCTGGGCTCCTTTTTCCTGCTGTTGCTCCTGGTGTTCTTTGCACCTTCGCCGGTCACCGCAAGCTGTATGACCAAGGGGATCTTTATCTTCGTCAGCTTTGCTTGGGCCATGGTTGCTGTGCTTGGGACAAGGCCGCTCGCTACCAGCTTGAGGTCTTGCCGGATTGCAGATGCGGGCTACCACAGCCTAGTCGACCCCACTTGGTGTGGCACTGTGCCGAGTTTCCACGGGTTCGAGATGCTGTCGGGCCGGTCGCTGACAGGCTCGCCGAGCGGCTTCTGGCGCGCGAGGTCCCCGAGAAACCGGCTCCTCCTGTGGCCTTGGACTGCGGGGGCCTCGAGGAGGAGCTTGCTGAGGCGCTGTGCGCCGCCTGGCCGGCCGCCTCTGCTGAGCTGTTCGTTGCTACCGATGGCTCCAGCTTCTCTGATGTTGCCTCGTACGCCGTTTGTCTTGAGGATGGTGCTGATTTTGCTGGCGGCGTTTCTGGGGAGGACCAGTCGCCGTATAAGGCCGAGCTGAGCTTTCTGCTCTTGCCCTTCTTCTTCGAGCTGCTCGCCGTCTTGACCGGCAAGGCACGTTGTGGGTGGTTGTGGACTGCAAGTCCTTGCAGGACGCGATTGCAGGGCATGGCGCTTTGCGTTCGCTGGTGCTTGAGGTTTCCTCGAGTGTTGCAGTGCTGGCGTCCTCTGGGCTCAGGGTGCGACTGGAGTGGATCCCAAGCCATGGAAAGCCGTTGCCCAGGCACTGGCGAGCTTTGTCAGGTGCCTCGGCTGCTCGCCTTCGGCATCTGAATGCTCGAGCGGACAGGGCTGCGCAGCGGCATGTGGGCCGCAGGAGCCAGACCTCGGCCAGGCGCCGCTGCTTCTTGGCGCGTGAAGCTGCGCAGCGCTGGGAGGAGACCGTTTTGCAGGCCGCGGCGTCGACTGCAGCTCTTTGGGACGCCAGGTAGTCTCGCCTGGGCGGTTCGCAGGACCTTCCTTGGGCATCCTGCTGATCGCGAAACTCACTGAGAGTGGTGATACAGCGGGGAAGCCTCATGTTGCCCCACGCTGATCCAAGGCCCGACGTGCCCAGGAGGCGGGCTGGACTGATGCTGAGTGGGATGCGTGGAATGGAAGTGCGACGACAAGGCGAAGAGCTACGTGACCTCAAGGAGAAGTCTGAACGGTCGAGCAAGTTAACAGTGTTTACGGCGAGGGATGCTGGAGAGGCTAAGGCGGCGCTACAGACTGCAGTCTTCCTCACCGGACATTTTCGCGAGCACATGCAGGGAATTCTGAAGACGTACCAAGATGCTCGTGATCAGGCACGCGATGGTGGTGGGGTCGCTTCGAAGGATCCGCAGGCGCAGGGCGCGTTGAACCGCTGAAAATCTTGATGTACAATGGACTCATCCAGCATTCGGTTGCTTACGCATAAGGTGTGCCCGGAAGCACTTGGTCGCTGCCAAGAGATTGCTGGCTTTCTTGATTCTTGCTGGCTCGGATATCACAGCCATCTCCGACACACAGCATCCTCCTAACACGGATACACCGTGGGTGTTAGTGGTCACCTTTGCTGGGTCTGTACGCGGAAGAAGCATGCGCGCTCTCTGAGATACAGAACAGATCCACAACGCCTGGTGTCCAAAAAGAACGGCATGTGGCCCGAGTTTGGAGTCAAGCAAGGCACTTGGCGACCAACGGCTCTCTACCGCGAGGTGGCAGAAGATGCGGGGGTTGCGGTGAAGTGCAAAGGCAAGGGCCAGGGCACGAAAACCGAGTGGGTGCACTACGTACGCGTAGTTATACCACAAAGTCGGGCCTTTGGAACTCATGTGATTCTTAAGCACACTGAGGCTACTTATCGGGAACAAGGCTGAACAAGGTTGGGATTGTCCGAAATGTTGTCGCTCCTTCGAGCTGGAAAGTGCAATGACACAACATTTACGGCTACATGAGCCAGGTGCGTCACCGTTTGCGTCTCCGTGCTGTCAAGGTTTCTTTCCGGGCACAGCCACGATCAGATTACATCTTGCTGCTGGGCAGAAAAGAGGTGCTGAAGAGCTTCCCATTACATGTCCGCATTGTCTTCTGCAGGGGTTGCAAAACACGTTCACGTCTGTTCGGGAATTTGTTGTCCACAGGTTGCGTGAGCATGTCCAGTGAGTCTTGGCTCAGTCCAGTGGTTGCTGTTGAGTCTCCCGTGCGTCTGGTCGGATGTCATGCCGCATGACAAGCCTGGTGGTCGGGACCGCAGGGACGGCCGCGAGCGGGACCGTGGGTGCGAGCGTTCTGATGATCATGATGATAGGGATGATGGCAACATGCGAGATCGCCTTAGTGCAGTGGAAACCCTTGCTACAGACGCGGCTCACCTCGCCAGTATCTCTGCGTTTCGTCTGGGAGGCTACACCGCAAGCAAGGGGCTTGTCTACTTTCAAAGCGGGGACTTTAAAGAGCGCCTTGCCCGCAGATGGACAGACTGGCGACGTACAGCGGCGCTTGAGTTGTCCCAGAGGCCCACCGCCAAGCCGAAGCCTTGGAAGCTCCAAGTGTATGATGCGTTCGCGGAATGCGTGGTCAACACCGCTGCTGCTAGCGGCCCTACTAATTACCCTGAAAAACCTTGAATCCTAAACTCAAAAAACCCTAAGCCCTAAGCCCAAAACCCTAAAAAACCCTGAGCCGTAAACCCTAAAGGCCCTAAGCCGCAAAAAACCCTAAGCCCAAAGCCCTCAGGCCCAAAACCCTGAACCCTGAGCCCGAAACCCTAAAACGCAAGCCCGAAAACCCTGAACCCTAAACCCTTAAACTCCAAACCACAACGCTGAACCCTAAGCCCGAGAAACCCTGAACCCTGAACCCTTAAACCCCAAAAAAACCCTATAAGCCCTAAGCCCTAACAAACCTTAAGCCCGAAACACCTGAACTCTGCACCCTAAAAAACCCTAAGCCCTAAACCCTATAAGGCCCCTACCTTGAGCCCTGAACGCATACTTGGGATCGACCTCCAAGAGGTGTATGCGGGCCCGTGCGACGGGTGCGAAGAGATCCCTGCGAGGACGGCACAGCTTGCGGTGCCGAGTTATTTTGCCAGGCTCCTCGGCCTGCTCCTTTTCTTCACCATGGGAGCCCTGGCATGGCTCAGGGCGCTTTGCATGGGAGGATGCATTCTCATGTTCTTTCTTTGATGACGCTGGGGGTGGGCTTTGGGTGCTGCGCCTCCTCCTTTTCTTTGGTGCGCTTGCTGTGGGAGCAAGTGCCTGCTACAACATGCTCTTTGCTGCGGCACAGTGCGGCAGGGCTTGGCAGATCTTCAGCTTGAGTTTCAGGTGCTGTTTGGTCTTGGTGAGAGAAGGCCGCTGGCACCTTTTCCTGAGGGATCGGTCCTTGGCTGTGGTTGTCGAGGACCTTTGTTCGGCCGGGGCTTCTCGTGATTCGAGTGTTTGCATCCCTTTCAGCAGTTTCGCAGTCCGATGCCCTTTTGGCGGCTGCTACTCAAGGCGATGGTGGTATTCCGATTGCTGCTTGGCCGGCTACCCAGGTTTGGGCCTGGCAAAACAGAGGGCTTGGACGGCGCCTTCGGTGCGCCAGTCCTCCCCTCGCTGTGGGATTAGTTTGTGCAGGCGCCCGACCTGCCCGACGTGGCGATGGTCAGTGCAGTTGTGGTTTTGAGAGCGGCGCCGATGTCGTCGTGAACGACTTTGTCGCAGCAGGCTGTGATGAGCCGGACCGGTGCATTTTGCCTGGTTCCAGTGGTTGTGTTCAGGCTGATGATGGGGCCGGTGGAGGATCGGCCGCGAGCCTTGAGTTTGGAGATGGATGTGGGGCCGGTGGTGTTTTGGCTGCATGCCCACTGCTGGCATTGATCCTTTTCGTGGGTGTGGTGACGGCGATCATGCTGTGGATGGTCTTCGTGGAGGCGCCGGGGGCTCCTCTACCCGGAGGCGCCGCACGGAGAAGATGCTTGCTTCATTGACCGAGTTGCTGAATGGCTGGGCCGACGATGACGGCGGCGCTGCTGCAACTTTTGGGGCGGAGGAGGACGAGTCTTACGAGGCGCTCTTCGCCCAGCTCGAGCATTTGCTATGGCAGCGTCCTGCTGACCCTGTTCGTGCCTTGGCTGCGCTTATGCAGGAGTGGCAGAATCCTGCCCGGACGGTGCACGTGGCGCCCAGATGGTCGCGCAAGAAGCGGGCCAATGATCAGGATTGGACACCGTGGTCTGGCTGGGATGGCTATGCTCCTGTGGATCGGTGGGGCCGGCACGCCGCTTCTAGTGCTGATGATGATGCTGGTTGGGTGGAGGTCTCTCGCAAGAAGGCCAAGAAGCCCAAGGGACGTGATTCGCAGGTTGCTCTGTTTCTCTTTCTGGAAGGGGGACTGGCAAGGATCGTGCTCAGGCTGGCGGCAAAGGCAATGGTCAGCTGGGTCCCCTCTCTCCTTTGCATTGGGGCCCGCGGGCTGCTGATTGGCAGCCGGGCACCCGTATCATTGAGGATGTCACGGAGGTCCTGCATGATCCCTCCATCGATGCTGTTGCCTATGTCCTATGTCAAGACAGAGGAGGAATTGGAGAGGTACCGAGAGTTCGGAGGACCCGCCCGACCTCACCATCCTCATCATGGAGGGCCACCTTGAAAAGGCGAGGGCTGACTTCCCCGAGGTTTTTGGGAGGAGCTTCGCATGCCAGGTGAGTGGCGTGGCCATGTCCGGGCGGCCAATGTGTGGGCTGCTTTCTGCAGCGATAATGCGCCGCGCTTGAAGCAGATGTCGGCTACCTTTAGAGCGCCGGCGGAGCGCAGCACGGTGGTCCTTCTGGGCCTTCTGGGTTCATCATGAACTCAGGTGGGAGGCTTTGACGAAGAACGCAGGAGCCCACTTCAGGGATTGGACCCATGCCGCGATAGGGCACATCCGGGATTCCTGGGGATGGCAATTGTGGTCAGAGGGCTGGGAGGAAATACAGCGACGATCGAGGGACTTGTGCGTGTCCCCTCGGAGCATGCTTGTACTTTGCTGAAGCTTTCGGGGCATTACGCCCGTTCGGAGCGCTGGTTTGTGAACGCTGTCTCGAGGCAGCAGACTTTGGATGGTGTGCCACCGTTGGCAGTCGACTGGCTGGACTGGCAAGAAGGCGAATCTTGGTCTCAATATGCCAGACGTGCTCGCCGGGCATTGGCTGATACGGGTTTCGGTCTGGCTTGGGGCATGTCCCAACTTGGGGTGGGGAGGGCTGCTACCACCGCCGATGCGGAGCGGCCGCGCACCGTTTTCAGATCCTGGAGACTCACCGGCATTCCGAGGGATTGGGCCTTTGAGGATGTGGAGACCTTCTTGGGGGATGCTTCTTTCGAGGAGGTCGAGCTGCATGAGCGCCGTCCTTGGCGTAACGGCACTACTTGCTGGGTTTTCAAGGCTAGGGCTGCTGCTGATTATGATTTCTTCTCCACTGTGATTGCCGAGCAATTGGTTGAGGCCGTGCGACTGGGCAAGGATCGTTCTGCTGCCGTGACGCGGCCCTTGCCGGCTGAGCGTTCTCAGGTCTTCAAGCCCGCGGGAAAGCCCGGGGGGAAGAGACGGTGGGCCACTTCGGGGATCGTGCCGCGAAAGTTTCCTCTCCGCCGCCGGCTGCTTCCGAGATGCAGGTCGAGTCTGGTGATGCCCCTCGACTCGATGATGGTAAACCCTCGGCTAAAACCGATTCGGCCGAGGTCTCCAAGCGTCAGAAGGCTGGGTGTAGTGGCCCGCCGATCCCTGCGGGAATGGTGCTGAAGGACAACACCGGTGCTGGAAACTGCATGTACTTATTGGTCGGTGTTGGCCGATCCCGGCGCAGCGCCTCAGACCTGCGCAATGTCGTCTGCAAGCATGTTCGCAAACACGCTCTCTGGAATATGAAGGTTTGTGGGCTGGCGACGCCCCCGACGCTGCTGGCACTTCGATGTTAGATAAAGGGTTCACTAGTACATCAAGTTGGCCTCGCGTGACGGGTGACACTGTATAACCCTGCATGACCAACCCTTAAAAACCCGAAGCCCTAAACCCCGATGCCCTATAAACCCTGAGGCCCTAAACCCTAAAAAAACCGAAAGCCCTAAGCCCTCATGCCGAAAACCCTGAACCCTGAGGCCGAAGCCCTAAACCCGAAAACCTTGAACCCTGAACGAAGCCTTAAACCTTAAAAAACCCGAAGCCCTAAATCTAAAAATCCGAAGCCTGAAACCCTACAAAACCCTAAACCCTAAAGCAAAAAAACCCTAAGGCCGAACGCCCTGAACCCTGAGACCGAAACCCTAAACCCTAAGCCCGAAAACCCTGAACCCTAACCCCTAAACCCCAAACCCTAAACCCTCAAAAAGACAAAACCCTAAGCCCTGAACTCGAAAAAACCTTAAACTCTAAACCCCGAGGCCCCCAAGCCCTAAGGCCCAAAAGCTTAAGCCCTAAGGCCCTTAAACCTTAAAACACCCTGAGCCTTCAACCCTGAGGCCCTAAACCCTAAGGCCGCCTAAACCCTAAACCCTGAACCCTCGAAAACCCTAAGCCCTAAACCAGAAAAACCCTAAGGTTGACAATCCTGATCCGGATTTGTCCTGGTTGGCGGCGCTATACGGTCCGGTGTGTACGGCGTCCGATGACCCGGTCTGGATGGGGGCACGACGGGGTACAAACAACACAGCGGAGCTCACGGCGATAGGCGAGGCGTGCAAATGGCTGTTGGAGTTAGATGGTAGGCTCCCACCCGATGCTGAACGCAAAGCAACCATACTGTATGACACGGAGTATGTGTACGGTATAGCTACGGGACTCACCAGGGATAGGGAACATGGCGCGCTGTCGGAGTCAGTGGCGGCGTTTGGCAGCGCGGTACGTCGTACTTTCAACCTCCGGTTTCGACACGTGTACGGGCATACTGGGGTACAAGGCAATGAGGTGGCGGTTAGGTTGGCTGACAGGGGGGCTTCGGGTAGGGTGTCGCCACACACGATGTCATGGATGCGGTTACCGGAGGGACCCATGCATGGGAGATAATGGTCGGGAGCTTCCCCCGGCCCCAAGAAATCCTAGAGTGCGACGGCGACCAGCGGCAGCGGATGCGGCAGTCCCGCGGCTCGGACGACATCCGTTGGTCACATGCCCTGTATGTAATGTTCAGTTTAGGAACTGTGATCTACCGCAACATCAGCCGGAATGCAGGGGCCCGGGAGCAGCCAACCGCACATGCAAGAACTGCAACGAAGTCCTGGGAAGTGTCATGGCTCGTAAAAACCATAAAAGGTATACGCATGCAGAGGAGTCTCTACGAGACGGGGGCATAGGGAAACTTTCCAAGAAACGATCGGGAGCGTGAGAGCGTCGGACAGGCTGAGAGTGTGAGAGAATGAGTGAATGCAGTGTGTGTTACATGTTCAGTCAGGTAGCGTTGGCACAGTTGTGAGTCTCTATGCGGCCGTTATCTATCGAACGCGAGACGTAGCATGCGAGACATGGACGTTCGTCGAAACCTGTCTGTGGTACTGGCCTGCTTTCTCTCGGTCCTCTTCTCTACATCGCCCGCGAGCGTAAAGTGCAAGACCTGGAAGACAGGTTGGGAAAGCTGGAAGGGCGAGTGGACGACCATGCGTCCCGGCTCGATGTCGTCGAGCTCAGGGTTGAAGAGGCTCACTCATACAGATTCATACGAATCGAGTCCTCTGATGCCCTGGACAACGTGTGGGCGGATGTGGAGAACGGGTTATCGAACGCACGGGGATTCGAGCGGCTGCCGCACGGGCTCTGTCTGCTGAAGTGCGCAGTGCTCTGGAAAGCATGTCGGGCGATGGGGAGGAGGCACTGCAGGCGAAGGCTCTGGAAGCGAGTAACCAACGCCGGGCACTGCCCACACGGGAGGCAAGGGAGGCAGCCGCACGGGCCTTCGACCTGTCAGGCCTCGTGGAATGGCTTTCCAGGGACGGTCAAGGGCGGTTTTCCCTACGCCTGGCGCAGGGGGAACCGAGCCGAGTGGCGGGCGAGTCCGTTCGTCAGACCATTGGTCCCTCTAGATCTGCTCGAAGATGGGTGGAGATGGCAAACTACAAGTTTATCCGGATCGTGGACCGAAGGTCAGGGCCAAAAACCGAAGCCCTAAACCCTAAAAAACCCTAAGCCTTAAACCCCTAAGCCCTAAACCCTAAGGCCGAAAGCCTTGAATCCTGAGGCCGAAACCTTAAGCCCTAAGCCCGACACCCTGACCCTGAACCCCTAAAACCCAAACCCTCAACCCTCAAAAAGACAAAACCCTAAGCCCTGAACCCGAAAAAAACCCGAAGCCCTAACCAAAAAACCCTAAGCTCTGAACCTTAAAACGGCCGAAAGCCGTAAACCCTGAAGCTTAAAAAACCATGAGCCCTAAACCGCCAAGGCCGAAAGCCCGAAACCCTAAGGCCGAAAACCCTAAACCATGGATCCTGAAAGCTAAGCCCGAAAAGAATCCACCCGAAGAAAACCCTAAACCCTACGGCCTAAAAGAGCCGAAAAGTTGAAAAGCCCCTAAAACGCCTTAGACAGGCTTACCCCGAGCCCCTGTGTGGGCGCCACTTCTAAGCTGCACGCGCCCTCAAACCCCTGAACAGCCACCCTAAACCCAACAAAACTATAGTTGAGAATGTTTTAATCCTGAATCCGAAATCTTCAAAAACCTGGCAAAAACCAATGAAAAGAAAGGGCGCATGCGCCCTGGATGCGGAAAAAGCATGGGTAGACGCGGGCATGCGTGCGCCTTGGACGGGCTTGCCAGTTTGCCACATGCACGGACCTGCATCGATTGCAGTGTCGGATGATGCGTGCTGCAGGCGATCATCGGAATGTTTTTCCAAGATGGACTCACAGGATCGGCATGGGGTGACTGGAGCCTCTACACGGCCTCGCCCCTGCGTGCCAGAGAGTCGAAGATTGCACGCAACTTCTTCGGTGGAGAGACCACCAGCTATGCCAGCTTCGACCCGGCCACGGAGTTGGGTGTGCAAGATCCCATCGGGTTCTGGGACCCGCTAGGCGGGGTAGTCCAGGGTAGCAGCTCGGCATGTGGGCAACTCGTGCAAGCTCCGACTTCGCTGCGTCGTCATTGCCCTGGTAGGCCTCAGCGCCGACAAGGATCAGGCCACCTTCAAGCGCCGCCGCGCCGTGGAGATCAAGCATGGCCGAATTGCCCCGGACTCAAGCCGCTTCAAGCCCATGAACATCGCATGATTCGTGCAAAGCAGATGCATATATGCAGATTGCTTGTATGGGTTTGGGTGGAAGTCGAAGCGACCGGCAGCATGCAGTGTTGCAAGTAGCTTAGCTCCGTGAATTTTGCAGACGACTGACTGAAGGCCATGTATGCGACCATGGGCTATATCGTCCCAGAGTACTTCAAGTTTCCGGGCTACTTGAGCCCAAGTTTGGGTCTTAAGTTCAGCGACGTGCCGAATGGCCTGGCCGCATTGTCCAAGCCACGATCTTAGTTGTTCGATGTTGGGATGATTGTGTAATGCTTGAACGTGCTTGAGATTCATCATCGCGTATTATCGCCCTCGTTGGTTTTCAGAAGTTTCGCAAGCTTTGCAGATGCAACGTGGTCTGAGGATTCCGGTTCTTGGAGGAGCACAGATCATTGCCTTCTGCGGCCTCATCGAGACCACGGGCTTCTTCCAGGCATCGTCCACCACGGATGGCCGTGGCCCTCGCGAGGGTCAGTTCTCCATGAAGGACTCCACGGAGTCTGCGGAGCCGGGCAACTATGGCGTCGGCTTCCCCAACTTCCTGGGCAAGGTCGAGGACCCGGAGGCCCGCAAAAGCAAATTGGCGGCCGAGTTGGCCAACGGCCGCCTGGCCATGATGGTGCCTTGCCGGCATTAAGGTCTTGCTTGAGACGAGGCTTGAAGCTGCAAGACCATGCAAGAGTGCGACAGTTGCAATGGCTTGCCGGGTGAACTCTGCTGTCTATTTGCTTGGCACGTGCTTGCTGCCGCCAAGTACTCGGCTGCCTCGACCAGGCCATCATTGGCATGTTCTTTCAAGACGGTCTAACCGGCTCTGCATGGGGTGACTGGGTGCAGTGCTCAGAGAGGGTATGCAGCTGGATGCAAGTCCAAACTTGGTGTGAGACTTGACAGGCTCTCTACACAGCTTCGCCGCTGCGCGCCGAGGCAGAAGAGGTACATGCCTTCTGCCGTCTAGCATCATAGCTGTCGTTGCATCGCAGCTGAGAGATTCAGCGAGGAGGCCCCCAAGCCACCGCCTTTCGATCCTGCCAAGCAGGCAGAGCCAAAGCAACTCATCTCGAGGGTATGGCCGAAATTCAGAGGTTCCAAGCTGCCTGTCAGGTCGGAGCCATGGCGTCACTGTCTTAGCCGTGTGGCCGAAAATCTGAAGCTGAGCTGCCCGTGAAATCCTGACATGACGTCAGAACGCAACTGAATTCAGTGGGGTTCGTCGATTCCTCCGAAGCGCTTGCCAAGGCCGCTTGGCTTCTTCGACCCTGCAGGCTTTGCACAGCTTAGCACGGCTCACAGCTTTGGCCGTGGCCACGGGCTCCTCGATCAGGCTTCAGCAAGGTGGGAGACAAGGATGGCTTTCAGAGTCTTCGTGCCCGGACCTACGGTGTACGGTGTACGGGTTGAGACATGATTCAGATGCCTTTTGTCTCTCCACTTATGACTCCCCGAGGCAGCTGAAATCAAGCACGGCAGAGTGGCAATGATGGCTGCATTGGGAGCCGTCTAGCTGACCTGGTTGGCTTCGACTGTTTGTTTCCGTGAGCCTGGGCGCTTGATGAAGGTCTTGTGTTCTGATATGCGACTTTCGTGGCTTACCAGGAAGGCAACTGCAGGATTCTATTTCCACACATCCTGTATGCAGTCTGACTCGATCCCTCCTCATTCATGCGGAGAGCCGCTGGACACTTTGTCACACACCTCTAGACGACAATCGAGATTGATTCTTCGCCTATCTCCTCGGCAAGCTTGTGCTTGCAAGTTGGCCGCTCGCAGCCTCCTAGCTGCACCAAGAAAGATGCTGTGCTGCTCAGAGCTGATCGCCGAAAGCGGAAAGCAAGGAGATGCCGGCCATGGAGCTCATGGCGGCCATGGGCCTGGCAGGGGCGGAGGTCGGCCGGCTCGTGACAGCCAACAGCACGTCCCAGCAAGCGTTTTCTTTTTCCAAGGTTTTTCGGTACAACCGAGAGAATTTCGAGTTTGACCAGGTGGCCGCACCAAAGAGCCAAGAGAAGTTCAGCACGAGTGAGAATGCTGTTAGACTGTGCTGTGGGAGGGAGCAGGGCTGTATCTGATTCGGCGTGAGTGGGGGCCAGGAACAGCGTTTCAGCCGCGATGAAGTCCGTGTCAAGATGCAGGCCAACCGAAAGTTGAGAAGTCCGGAGTCCGGGTGCCGGGATAACTGTAGTCCGTAGCCCTAATAAGGAAAGCGCCCCGCATAGGTAAAATGCGGTTTGGTTTAACTTGCTGCAGCCGAGCAAAGGGCTGACCCGATTACATAAAATTCGTACATGGGTCATATCATTCCTTCAATTGCATTAGCTCGCACAAGAAGAGCCTTGTGGATGTGCCTAAGCAGGAATGGGGTGTCCCTTTCTCACATGCGGCTCATGTATCGAACGCACGTAAACCACCGAAGCGCTCACCTTAGGCCTTGCCATGATGCAGTGACGCGCAGGTCGAGCTATTTAACCTTTTCCGCGAAGACATCCGAGACTTGGTGCCCAGGCCTGATGAGGAGCATGACGTCGAGCCATGTCATGCCACTTGGGAAGGCCTAGGCCTAGGCCCTTCCCGCTGCATTCGCTGCAAGGTAGAGATGACCACCAGCAAGATGAACCTGTATCACCTTGTGGGTGCATTATTCATAAAGATGACCCCTGGCCGTGAACTTCAGGTCTCTCATGTTTCATGCTTGACATGACATCCACACCGTTCCACACCTATGCTGACCCAGGATCTGTATTTATTTCTGTGAGGGCTTCTTCGAGGAAGGGCTTCCTCCTTTTCTTCTCTGCTCTCTGGCTGCACATGCGTGGCGCTCGGTCATTGGATCACGAGTCTTCGCTTCCAGAAGCTGCAGGCTACTACTATATGTCCCAGGCGGCAGAGGGGATCTGGTGCTGCAGTCTGCGATTCCAGCAAGAAGAGTTGCATTAGCACAGAATCAGCGCGAACAAGAATTAGCGTAAGAGCCGCAGTGGTGCACCCAAGCATCGCAAAGCAGTGTTTCTTTGTGTCCACCGCGCGAGGATCTCGCCTGCGTGAAAGATCAATTTGCAACATGTTTTGTGACGACGTCAGGGAAGCTCCGTTGTTTATCTCATCATGGCCGTGTGGCTGTCCATGCACGCGTCCGTGACTTCACACAGCCTCTTGGATCTCTTGGACAGCATTTCGTTGATACCGAACATCAGTGAATGCTGGTCCCGCACTCTGCGAAAGACGCTGTTGCCATACTGACATCTCGTCACGGCCTTCAAGTTTAAGGTTATGCTACTCGCGTCCTGACTCGATTCATCCGGTTGCCCATCCCCGGCAGCTCGCAGCTGAATGTTCCTTATCTTAATGCTCAACACTTTTTCTCAGAGTTTTATCTGCGTTTCATGTCTACTCGTAATCAGTTGCCAGAGCGTCCTGATGCTTTGTCAGCCTTCGGATCACAAATATTGAGCAAGGTCTTGAATGCGCGCTTTGCAGACTTTGAGAGGCAAGGCCGACAGAAACTCAGGCGCACAAAAGGGAAGGAGAGCCTGCATCAAAGTTGAGTCACTTCATGCGCTCAACAGGAATCTTAGTCAGTATCGCCCCGCAAAAGGTTCTAATGCATTTCCTTCGCCTGCAGTTGCCTAGTTCACCCGTTGCATCTTCTAATCAACGCTGGATTCGTGCCACCGGTGTACAGCACAGCACTGCTTCGCGTTCCCAGTTGCAGTATCCCTATCACAGAAACCAGGCTTTGCACGAACAGAGGCGCTGTCAAACCAACATATCCAAGGATGTTGCGAATACCCTTCTTGAACAAGGCGCTTGGCATCAACTGCGCCTCGAGCACTGCAAGCATTCCCTCGGTGTTTTGAGGCGAACAACAACTGGCAAGACCGACCACAGCTCGAGGTACAGCGAGAAGGTGACTCGGCACAATATCAAGCCTCAGCAACAGAAGTCTTAGTGCACAAAGAGCGGAGTTTCAGTCCAATGATGCCTGCTCAGCTCCGCCGGACCAGTTGGGAGCTGGCATCTGGGCCTACGGAGGTTTGATGAAACTCGCAACCTGGTGGCATTTGCCGTTGCAATGGCAGGGGCAGTGTTGCATGGCCACTGCAGTTTCGAGAGATGTGGGTTTTCCTGCGCCAGCCCCGTCAAAAGCCAAAGATTGCGAATCAAAGCAGAGGACGTGGCTGGTTATGAGGAAGACATCATGAAGGCGGTTTCTTGTTGGCACTGGTGTCGCACACTGTCCTGGATCATCCCGACTACGGCGAAACTGTATTAACACAGCAAGCTGGTGTCCTCTGCCTGGACGTGGTATACCTTGTTGTCGGAATTGAACATTCACCAAAGCGCAAGCAATGCTTGATAACCTTGTGGTCCAGTCCGAGTTTTTTGGAAAATCAAGCCCGGGACGACAAACTGAGGTCCACCACCGAACTCAGCGCCACATCCAGCTCTTTCGGCGACTGCAAGCACTCTGGCAATGCTACGACGCATATGCGTGGCTCAGCTCCAGTATGAAGCTGGCAGTGTCTGTAGGACCGAGCGTCCACCATTTTGACGGTGTCATGCCTTCAGGCGAGTTTGCATGTCCCTGGGCGTCAGGCACGTGCTTTGACGTAGCGGTTTCACATCGTTGTACCACGCCCCGGCGAAAGCTTGATACGCGGACGGTCGTCATGTTGTTCTAGCCCCAGGGTTTAGTTCGCGTAGAGGCCCTGTCTCATGAACCCTGGATTAAGCGGAATCTTGACTACAGGATGATGCTCCAGGGCATCTCCTACTACCTCCTCGGTGGCTGAAATGCATCAGCTGACGAGATCTTCATTTTGCCAATAGATGCCTTTGAGGTATATGCTGGGTGCAGATCAATGCTCCATATGTGGCTGCAGTCTGCTTCTCAGACGGCTTGACGGAAGTGCATCGTCAAGGCTGTTCCTTTGGCAAATGTGGTCGAGGCATGCGCAGTGGTGTTTCAATTCTTGGCTCTGAACTTGGCCGCCCTCGACATCCATGGTGCCTCGGAATGCCAAATGACATGGAATTCTGGCAGTCCCGGCAGGCAGGAGTAGAGCCAACGGTCATGTCAACAGGTGTCAACGACCTCTCGCTCATCGGAGCGTTGCCCTGCATCTTGGCATGTAGCATGAGTTTTCGTGTTCCATGCCGATCAAGCTGTCAAGCGCTCTAACTTTCATGAGAGGCGAAAGGTTTACAGTAGGAGTAGGGCGGAGCTCAGGCCTTTGCGCCATCATGGCTCTTGCCTGCGCTCAGCGAACGCCACTCACAAGCACTTGGATGCCAGCGGCTAGCGGCTAGCGCGGGTCGTGATATGTTTCGAAAGACCGAGGACGTTTGGTGCGCTGGACTCCGAACAACCCTATGTGCCACTTGCCAGACAGAGCCGAACTAAGCTATGAGATTCCTCATATCTGCTGATGAAACAACTCTCGAGATTTAGTCAGCGAAACCCTGGCTGTCGCGACAAAGTGCTGATCAAGTATAATAAATTTCCACATAAGAAAGCAGGATCATCAATTTGGACCGGAATTCAAAGTAGTCCAAATTGATCAAACAAAGCTGGAATTAGGCATCCCTCGAAATGGACCCTCAAGCTGCCATTCCGTTCTGCTGTGGCATATCGCCACTGCTTGCTAGATTGACGTCTCTCGCACGTTTGTCGCGAGGCTGACGCTGATCATGTATCCGCTGGAAGTGCTGTGGTTCGAGATGCTCCACTGGCCACTCAGATCTGTGAACATGAAATGGCCCGAACTCCATCCGCGTGAACACTGTCGTTATAGAGTCGGAATGTCTGCACATCAGGCTGGCATCTCCTATGGGTGATGCTGGATTTCTGCCGCGACAGTTCAAGTCTGTCCTTTTCATGGATGTTTCTCTGCTGGCAAGCAGATGGCTGGAGCGAGAGCATTCGGCACACACAGCTTTTCGCGCCTTCGTAACGTGCGTGTAATGACGGGTGGCGTGCTAAGGTCTTCAGTGACCTCAATGAAGCTGGAGTGCTGACGAGTGAGGAGAAGGAAGTCGTAGAACTAAGGCGCCCTGAGGCACGCCACGTATGGCTTTGCCAGCTTTGGTCCCCGCAACTGAAAACTTTGGAATGGGCGAACTAGTTTTTCAAGCCACTTACATCTTGTTGTGAACCCCGCGCCCATGAGATTGCCCCACTGACCTGCGCTGCGTATCTGTTGCTGACACCCCGGCACATAGTCTTAGCCGCCACATTCGTTTACAACCTCAACATAAGGCTGTGACTTTGACCCAGAGGGTGGCCAATCTTCGAGTTTGAGGGGGATCATGGGGCACACGAACTGGTGGTCTGCTCCGCAGATGGTCATGCTGATGGCCGTGAACGTTGCCCGAGTCACTTCGTCGAGCTGCACGAGCACTCATGAACATGGGATACGTTTGGTGCCCTAAGGTGATTTTAGCATCAGTCGAGACGAGCAGCCAAGCAAGAGGATCGAGTTTGGGTGGGTTTCCCGCTGTTCGGCGGCAACTGATGTCTGCGGTGAAGGGGGACATAGCCGACCACGGTGCAGGCCACAGTCGGCAATGACGTTGGCTCGGTGCCTTTGTGTCTCCTCGGCGGCCACTGCAAAGCTGCATGGAAAGCCGCTGGGGCGCATGCTGGAACGCGTGTGGCGGAAGTGACGGCCGCGAAACCGTCAGAAGGCAGGGGACGCGTATTCGTCTGTCATGGTGATGCCGCGCTTGAGGCCACTGCGTGCGCCGTGTGGCACCCTTGAGCCGCGAAGGGGATGCGTATACGGTCAAGCGGCCTGCGGACGAGTTTCCGGACCTGTTGAGCTACGTGACAGTCGAAGCACGATCTCTGATTTCGCGGGATACGGCCAAAGCTGCCGGCTCCTACAGGTGCTGCCTGGTTGGGGGAAGTTCAACTGTCAAGCATTTGGAGGCAATGTTGGCGGAAAGAGTGGGTCATACCACGGCAACGGAAAGGGCTACAACGAAATGCGTTCAGAACCTTCGGACATATCACCTGCCGCACGGACAATTGGGAAGGCGCCGCCAGAAGCAGGATCGGAAAAAGAGGGTGCGTGTCAAAAATCTCAAGGCGGCTGTCTAGGGTATCTTGTTAACATTCCGTCGAACCCGCCTCATGGGAGCAACTACCGGTGGTGGTTAATTGGAGCCTATACGTGCGGTCAAAGCTGGACCGGAAAAGGAGGGGGGGAAGAGCCCATGGCGTGGAAAACCACAGGGTGAGGGCAAAAAGGTTGAGGGACCAAACCAAGATCGTTGAGGTTCCTTCGCAAAGTTATCTACTGAAAAACTATGTCGCCCATCTGGAATCCGCAATTACTTGAGAAGACTTCGGGTATGGTCACTTAGTACTTGAGCAAAGAGAGTGATACGCCGCGGCAGATTGGATTTGAAGCTACTTCTCACTGCAGCAGGTGCAAAAGTCACTGAACATGACGCGTGCGGCTATCAGGAGATGGGAGGCACCGGGCAGTTCGGTGATAGCATGAAGGTTTTGGCAACAGGTAGGGCATGCATGCAACGTCAAGTGGGGCCCAGCTGGCGCTTGTTGTCATCTTATGTGCAGGCCGTCCCTCGCAGATGGCTGACGCTGAGGCAGTATCGGCAAAGGAAGCAGCTGCTGAGGAGCCCCATGGCATGGCAAGACACATCTGACCCTTCGTTGTAGGCTACCATTCCTGTCCTTTGGATTCTGTTGGCGGTTTGCGCTGTTTAATTTCAGCCTCTGATGGCGTTGAAATCGAGATCTGTTCTGGCCCGCTCTCGCTCTCGCTGTCTATGTCTATGTCTCTCTCTCTCTGTCGATGTCTCTGTCTCCCTCACCTGGTAGTTTGGCCAAGGTTACAACGCCACAGCCGATACCTTCGTGGACTTTATGGAGAAGCTTGAGATGCCAATTCCAGTGGAGGCAACTTCGCGACTGGAAGGGCCTCCTTTTGTTGCATTTCTACATTTGCTGTTGGCAGATGTGGACGGCTCCTGTCAGGACGATCGTCCTTGGGCAGATTTCCCTACAGCTGAACGGCGCAAGGACCCTTTCTCTGGCACAGCAGCTTCACCTGCACAAGTCCGCCACCGTAGCAGAAGTCCCTTCTCTGCTTTGCGTCAAGTCCTCATTGAACAGTCGAGTCTGGAATGTGTGTAATATATTGTCGCACGGGACTGCTACAGTAAGGGTTAGGAAGCCGTTCTTCTCGTTTTTGGCTTCAATATCTTGCTGAAGCAGCGGTTGGAACTTGGCCGTTGTAGCTGGAGCTAAGCTGATGTCCCAACAGTCCGTGAGGTCCTTGGGCCGTTCTCCTTTTGGTTTGGCACTGGGGTGGTGTCGACGTGCCCTGGGCAGATTGCAGCGCGAGTCTGACCAGTCGCTAGAACGGCCTGGCAAATGTAGTTTGGCCGCGATGCAGAGGTGGTTCTACGACATAGAGAACCGATACAGGTCTCAGAACGGCGCCTTGCTTGATCCACCTGTCTGCGAGCATGTACATGCGTGTATTTGTTGATATTTGTTGTGCGCCTGCACGCAGCAGCTTTCCGGGAGGTGTCCTGTTGGACAGACCGTCGAGCGACAACATTCTGGACCTAGACAGTGCTATGGCCATCTGCATGGCGTCTCGGAGTATTATGGTCTCAGTACTGTTGTTCGGCTTCCGCCGTGAGCCAAGGAGTTCAAGCGCAAGGTTGAGATGATGACACATGGAGCCTGGTTGAAGCTAGTGCGTGTGCAGATCTCTGCTTGTCACATATACGGCATGACTGGCGAAATGCCCACAAGGAACCGTTGATGAAACTTCCGATCGAAGTGAAGACTCGGACCAGGTGAGCCCGGGGCCGTTTGGGATCTTCTTGTCTCTTGCAACCTCGTCACGTCGTGAGTCATAAGTAGGAATGTCCACGACAGGATGTCGGTGAAGGGAGCAGAATCTCCAGAGAAGCAGCTCAGCTTGCAGCAGCTTGCAGCTTCAAGGTGTCCTGTTACCAAACGCATCTCAAGAGATTGATTCTTGCGCGGCCAACTGCCATGAAATTGCTGAGATCCAAGGATGAGAAAACCCCGCTGCGAGGACGTGGAGAGCGAAATGGACTCAGATGGATCATGCTACTGTGTCCTGTTGAGCTTTGCTGCCCTCAGGAAGCCAAGCCGATCCCAACATCCAAGTCAACCGTTTGCCGTGGAATCTGGTTAGCTTCGTGACGCGCACCATCCAGCTGGTCTGGAGCCTCCGATGCATCTGATAGTGATAGGGAGCACGCAAAGGTGGAGAGAGCGCCTCTTTGTCTGGAGCGCGTTGTGTGTGCAGGCTCGCTCTGGGCATTGCAGCCATTCTTCGCGAGACGAAGACGCATATCTTTGACTGGCAAGTGCATCTTCGCTCATTTGGGCCTGCCTGCCTTGCATGTCGTGCTGGGCGAAGGTGGGTTGTGGAGTTGTTTGCCAAGCCTGTGCAACTGAGTGCCTGAGGTCGCATATCGTCGAAGAACGACGACTCGCTGCTGTGCAGGTTGCCCCTGGCTGAAGTGCTAAATGGGTCTGGTGACCTTACACCAGAAAATGTCGTACAGACGGGACATGGAGGTCTCTGAACTCGTCTTCCAGCCGCTCAACATTTCCTGGCCGTATGGCGGGTTCTTCAGTCCAGAAGCTGTGCTGCTCGGACCCGTGATTGGATCCCTCTAAACAGTTCGTGTGCACCGATTCCACGTTCCTTGTTGCACTTCTTGATTGCAGGTCGTGCCAGCCAAATGGTGCAGTCTTCGTTGGCTCTACCTTTGCTCAATACACTCTCTTGGCGGCTCGACTGCTTCGGGAGGAATAGTTTGGAACGGAGCAAGAAGTCCGGGAGTCAGCTGACGCTGAGGATTTGGAAGACCCAATCCAACTCTTGGAAATGCCATCCCAGGATATAGCAAGCTGGGTGCATAAAACAGAACATGCCAAGAACTAGCGAGGCCTTCATAATGCGTTTGCTTCCAGGACATTCCCGCCAGTTGGCGGCTCGTGTGCGACAAAGGCAGTCTGGAATGTTTGTGGATCGAGCAGCGAGATGAGATGCTGACCCTGCTTCACGCGAACCGCACCGCCGGCATCCCCGGCCTCGAGCGCCCCCTCACGGTCGAGCTGGGTGACTTGTCGGATCTTGATGGCCTGAGCGCTTGAGCGGGCTTCGCTGGAGACAATGGCAAGGTTCCACCGTGGGGAGTCGCCACCGGTTTCTGGCTGGGTCGCTGGTGTCTTGCGCATCGCTGGAGCAAGACCTGCATCCCAAGCAGCTGAAATGCACCAGCACTACGTAGGTGTCCTGTTGAAATGCTACCCACAGTTTGCTAAGGACAACGTCCAGATCCTGTCTCCTCCTGGTGCTGGGAGATGGTACGAATGAGATCAGCTTCGCAACAGTTGTGCTGCCGAGGACCCGGCCTCTTGGACCGAAGACGCTTTTTCCCTGGCATCCCCGTGTGTTATTTGGCATCCTGGCAGTCGCAGGACGCAGGAGGAGGTGAGCTCTCTCAAAATGAGACTGACGCTTCGCTCGCAGTTGACGCTAGAGCTGAAGAACACAACCTCCAAGCAGGACTGGGGTGTTTGGGCATCAAGATCCGGATCTGCATTGTCATGTACCTGGGTTCAGGCTATGAAGAAGCGCTGTCGCACACAAAAGTTGGCTGTACACGGTCCAGGACCGCAGCGCAGCACCGGAGCAGGTGGATGCTGTGTACCTGGACGTCGTTCAGGATGCTTGGAATGTAATTGCCGGATACTGCACGACTGAGTATCTGACTTGTAAGCGGTATCTCAGGAAGGGCGGTTGTGGATCTTGATCTCAAGTGGTCGACTGGAGCTGTGGGACTTCATTAGAGCCTTGACTTGCCTCGTTTAGAGTGTAGAGGCAGGTGCAGAGCTTCAGGCGTCGGGCATCTGAGGCAGCCGTCCGCTGACCAGCTTTGCACTTCCGAAAGGTCGGAGAGCTTTGAAGAGCACAGCTTCACAAGCTGTTTTAGGGAGTCTTGTCGTGTCCGTGCTTTCACTTGGCTTGGCCCTGGCAGCCTGGCAGGCTTCCGAGGCTCTGGCCTTTGCACTCGCGCTCGCGATGGAGTCCTGCTCATCGCTGGTCGCATGCAGCAGCTTCCCGTCATGCTGGGGGCGATCCCGAGGGACGGCGTAGCGCAGCTTTGAGTGCGAAAAAGCACGGCAGAAATCAGGAAATTCGATGGTCGGGTAGCAAGACACTTCAAAACGAAAACTCCGGTTTGGGCCAGGTCGTGCAGCACTACGTGAAGTTCCCAGGATTTGAGGCTATCAGCATGACTCAGTTACTCTAACGCAGCGACGGTCTTCACGGTGTCGCGGATCCCATGCTGAAACACCTTTTGCACACGGCGCCGCCAGGGTGTGCCTGCTGGCCTTGGTGCCGTGACGACAGCGCTGGGCTCTTAGACCAATCGGGACCATGACTCCTACACAGTGCTTGCCTGTCTCGTGCATGCGATCGCATTCCAGTTCCCTGCCCTGCCAGACTGTTTATTCTGGTGAGCAGAGTCGTACACATGTGCTTACGAAGACGACCGCACACAAGCACCATTCCAGAATCTGGGGACTCTAGTGGCGAGATTTCTTTTTAACCTCGCCGCCTTTTTCAGCCTCGTGTCTTTTTTCTAACCTCCTCATCTAAATTTTAGCATGTTTTTTTTTTCCAGTCTTCTTTTTGACTTTGCCCCATCTGATTCGTGTCCTCCTATATCTTACTTTCCGGGCTGCGGCTTATTTCTTGTTTCCCCAGAGAGAGAGAATCTTAAAATCAACCTGGGAAATCTGATTTCCAACCTGGTCTGCCGTATTTCCCACCTCGTTTGCCGTATTCTAACCTCGCCAATCTGATCTCCGAAATCGTGGTCACACGACAAATCCCAGCCCAGTTGGCCGGCCCAACGAGTTTTAAGAGCACAATTAGGGGCTTAAGGGCTTATTTGGTGGTTCCAGGGCTTACTGAGCTTAGTTAGCTTACCTGAGGGCTTAAGGGCGTTAAGAGCTTGATGTTTAAGGGACTCGAAGGCTTGAGGGCTTGCTTAAGGGCGTAAGGGCTTACTTGCGGGCTTAAAGATTTAAGGTAAGGGCTGAAGGGCTGGCTTACGGGTTTGGTCAAGGGCTTACTTCTGGCCCTGTCCGGGGGAGCGTTTACAGTTGAGGGGGGTTGAAACCGCGTCTCAAGTTAAGCCCAGGCTCCAGTAGTCTCAACCGTAAGGCTCCAGCGACTGCAGTCTCGCCCTTAAGGCTCCGGCCCCTGCAGAAACGAAATCTACGAAAGGAGTTTGAACAATTTACTAAGATGCACCCGATTGAGCACGCCCTCCCCCCAACCCACCCCCTTTTTAAGGCGAGGCCGCAGCTGGCATGGAGTTGTGTTTGTGTTTCTGTTGGCCATGTGTCTTGTCTGGTTTGCAAAGCTTCTCCCTGGACGCTCTAGTCCCTTCTCGTGATAGTGTATCTTGATCAATAACATTAAGTCGAAGCGCGGGGGAGCTCCGCCATGGATTTGGCAGGTTTAGGCGTTTTGGGTTCAGGGCTTAGGGTTTAGGGAAATGAAATTTATCGGCTCGAGGGGTCCCGCAAAACCAAATGCCACAGCCCTTACATACTAGTAGCCCTTACATAGTCCGTACATAGCCTTTACATGGCACCCAGGATAGGGAGCAGGGTACGTTAGGGGAGACGGTGGCCGCTTTGGTGAGTCGGGTGCGAAGAGCTTGAGAACAGACTCACAGAAGTCACCGACACACTCTCGGAGCACGGGCAACGCTTGGACCGCTGTGAGCTCCGGCTGGAGGAAATCCAAGCATATCGTTTCATCCGAGTGGAGAATTCCAAAGCCTTGGAGAAGTTGTGGAAGGGAGTGGATGATGGGACGGTCATTAAGCCTGATATTCGCAGGGTGGCGGCTAAGGAAATCTGCGCGGAGGTGAGGTATTGCACGCTTGAGGAGTACCTCCACGAGGTGCGTGCGGGCTCGCATACGTGCGAGTACGAAAACTTCTCCGGTTGTGGCCTTGGCTGCCTCGTTTTGCTCTTCTTGATGATCATTGGCAGCGGGCTTTACATGAAAATTCGAAGGGACCTGCTTTTGAGGGTCCTGGTGCTTCCGAGATGGGGCGTTGACTGCTTGGGTTCGCAGTTCCGCTCCTTCCATGGCACCGTGAAGGCGATTTGCGGCGGCATCCTGTTGTGGATTGGGCTGCTGCTGTTCTGGGCTTGGATTCTTTGGACGCTGTGGGTTAGGCGTCGCCGTTCCGAATTTCATGATAGAGGTGCCGCTCCACGTTGGCACCGGCGGGCCC
Source organism: Symbiodinium sp. CCMP2592 (assembly GCA_905221615.1). NCBI lineage: Eukaryota > Dinophyceae > Suessiales > Symbiodiniaceae > Symbiodinium > Symbiodinium sp. CCMP2592. The sequence goes on along the minus strand of CAJNDT010006045.1, from coordinate 45,154 downwards.
GAAGCTTTACTTCTGGGCAATTTCGCCGTTTGCGCAAGGCTGTACATCTTTGGGGGCCAGGGCATGGCTGCCCGAGACCCGCTGGGAGGAGAGCTCTTTTGCGATTTCATCTTCGAGGCTATGTGGCTTTCGCTGCGCGAGTGGTTTCCCGGCGTCGTGCTACATGGTCGCGCCCATTTCGCTTGAGGATGCGAAGGGCGCCTTGGATTGCAGTTGCAGGTGGTTTTCGAGTTCGAGGTCTGTGCAGACCGGCTCGTGGTCGAGGCGGTGTCCCACGGCGGGCACTTTTTCCTCGTTTTGATTTTGGCGATGAAAGCGGCGCCAATGTCGCTGAGAGCAATTTTGCTTCAGCTTCCTCTTCTCGTTCCTTGGGGGCTGGAGATTTTGACGCTGGATGTGCTTTGGCTGATCCTTGTGCAGGTGGTGGTGGAACTCAGGGCACTTCTCAGCGGGCCGGTGGTGGTTTGGCTGGGGCTGGCGATTTGAAGTCCAGTGCCCTTGGCGGTGGTGTTCCTTCTTGTGACGCCTATGTCGTTGCTGACGATTTTGCCCCTTGGGGGCCTCACGCTGATGCTGGCGAAGATGCGAGTGTCTGCGATTGCATGACAGATGAGGCTCAGTGCATTTTGCCTGAGTCGTGTCGTGGCTCTTTGATGGTTTCTGGTGATGTGCAGTGTGGAGGCTTCGCTCAGGCTGCCGATGAGCTTCGAGGAGGCGCCGTGGATGATGATTGGGGCACCCGGCCGGCTGTGACATGTTCCGCGGCGGTGCTGGTGGGGCTGCAGCCACCAAAAGGAAAAGAACGGAACGGCTCCTCACGGCTTTGTCTCAGATGTTGTCTGGTTGGGCCGAAGACGCAGAGGAAGGCGAGGCTGAAGCAGATGATGGCTAATGAGCATTTGTTTCGAGAGCTGGAGATGATTGTCACGAGTCGGCCGAAGGACCCGATCATGGCATTACAAAGGCTCCTCCTGGCCCTCGGCTTCACGGTGGGCTTCCAGGAGGCGTCGTACTGAGGATTGGAATGGCTCAGTCGTGGCAGCCGGTTGCTGAGGAGGAGCTGGCCACAACGAGCAAGGCGCAAGGGTGGTACCATAAGGCGTGCGGGTCGTGGCCGCCAGCTGCTGAGGATGAGGGCTGGATTGAGGTTTCTCGCAAGAAGGCGAAGGCGAAGGCGAAGAAGAAGAAGGCTAGTGCTGAGCCAGCTCCTCGAGTTGTTTTGGCCGGCCCGCCTGCCAAGGGCAAAGGCAAGGGTCGTGGCGCCGCCGGTGGCCGCGCTACTTCGACAGGTGCTGGCGGTGATGCTGGCGTGATCCGCACCGCTGACTGGTGCCCTCGCGCAGCAGATTGGGATGCTGGGGCGGTCGTTGTTTCCACTGTTGAGGAGATGTGGGATGACCTCACCTTGGATTATGTCATGTTCCCCCGGAGCGATGGTGAATTGGACCGCCTGAGGACCTTGGTGCTCTCGAGCGAGAGCCCCCCTGACGTCACCATTGTTCTGCTCAAGGGCGACGCTGAGCTTGAAAAGGGCAGGAAGGAGTTTGCCGAGGTCGAGTGGGCTGAGGCAAGGGTTCCTGGCACGTGGCGGGGGCACGTTCGTGTTGCCTCGGTGTGGATCGCGAAGTGCTCTACGGAGGCACCATCAATGAGACAGCCAACGTTCCAGCCGAAGACCCCTGCTGCGCAGGCCACTTGTGTTCTTCGGGTGCATTCCGACTGGGTTTATTGCGAACGTGGGGCCAAGGCTTGGACTGAGATCACCAAGAATCCAGGGAATCCAGGGGCCCATTTTAGGGCCTGGGCGGCTTCCTCTTTTGGAAGCATCAATGACACCTGGAAATGGCAGCTTACTCGGGGACAAGGCGGTCCGGAGGCTACAGTGGAAGGGCTCATACGGATGCCCGTTGCTCGAGCAGCTGCTGCGCTTTCGGCTTCGGGGCAGCGCCATGCAGGCGAGACTTGGTTCGTGTCGAATGTCAGTCGCTCTCAGGAGATTGCTGGGGTTCCCGAGCTCACGGTGCACTGGCAGGAGTGGGAGGATGCCGAGGAGTGGGGCGCCTACTTGGCTCGGTGCAGGCGAGCCTCGCAAGCGGCAGATTTCGGACTTGCTCGTGGCTCCAAACAACTTGGAATTCGGCGAGTCGCCTCCGAGGAGGACTTAGCCCGACTTCGCACGGTGCGACGTCAGTGGCGCGCATGTGGAGTCCCGCGCTCCTGGAGCTTCGATGAGATTTCGGAGTTCTTGGTTGAGTGCAGCTTTGTCGATCCCGAGGTCGAGGAAAGGATGCCTTGGAGGGGGGCCACTTCCTGGTCCTTCAGGGCGACTATGCCGGCCGATGTCGACTTCTTTGTCTTTCCCGTCGGCGAGGATGGCGAGGACACCATTGAGCTCACCAGGGTTGGGAAGGACACTCGGCGTCACAGTGATCGCGCCTTGCCTCTCGAGGTCGAGGTCAAGCAGGTTTTTGGTACTGGCCGCAAGCAGCGGCAGGGGACTATGACTAAGCCCGCACCTTCCAATTGGATTGTCACGGTTACCGCCAGCCAGGACACGTCTGGGGCTCCCGCTGCTAGTGTTGACATGCAGGTCGATGCTGGCTCTGACAGTCCGCGACTGGACGATGGCAAGTCTATGCCTAGTGCTGCCGATGATGCTGCTTCCAAGCGGCCTCGCCACTGCGGGGATCGATGATGCCGGGACTCGGGTGCCCGGCGGGCTCAAGCTTGTGCCGAACGCTGGGGGAGGCAATTGCCTCTTTTTGAGTATTGCTGAGGCACTTTGTGCGCAGGGGCGGTCGCGGAGATCCTCCAATGACCTTCGCAATTTATGTGCCACGCATCTTCGGAGACATTCCCAGACCCCCGGGTGGATCTATAAATTGGATCCACCACTCATGTCGGAAAATAGAAGCGATTTGTTCAAGCGACTCTAAAAAATAGATACGATGCCAATTGCTGTATGGAAAAATCTTGAGATGTTGAGCCAACATTGTTTAAAACATAAAGCATCATGAGAGCATTATGCCAATCTTGAGCCGTTTGAGCCAGAATATATCGTGTATTGCATCATCGGAGCATTATACAGAGCTTGAGCCGTTTGAGCCAGATAAACCAGTAGCCCCAAACCCGAAAAATACTGAATTAAGCGTTTTGGGTTGAAGAGTTTGAAGGCTTTGGCTTCGGGTTCGAAGTTTACGAGAAGGAGAGCCAGGGAGAGGGAGAAAGAGAGAGGGTTTGCGAAGGTTTGGGCTTCGGGGTTCGCGGTTGAGGAGTTTTGGGGTTTTGAGGTGGTGGTTTACGGTTTTTAGTGGTTCTGGGCTCCGGGGTTTTGCTTCGGACTGCGAGACGGCCTTTTTTTGCACTAGCCCTCTGCAGCATGAGCCTCCAGCTTCTTTTGCTGAAGAAAGTTGCATTTCCAGTGAATCACCCTAAACCCGACACCCTGAACCCGAAACCCTAAACCCAAACCCCCGGAAGCAGAATTCAATAGAAACGTGGATGCACGCGCAAGGCAATAAAGAAAATAGTCAAGAACAAAAACATGCCGAAAGCAAAATCCAAAAACCGAATCAAGGCATAAGCAACATATTCGAATCAATTAAAAAATACATGTTCTAAGAACATATTGCATCGTGACATAAAAACCTATTGAACAAATCGATAAGGAACACCGGAATCAATATCAATGTTTTTGCTATGGAGTTTGTTGGTTACAACCAACAAGGGATGTCCAGGGAAGGTTTAGTGGTTGGGTTGCGGGCTGGAAGACTGGCAGCCGGCCGGCAAACGGGAGCTCGCGCATGGCTAGTTTCGAGCACTGGGCACCGATTTCGTGCTGAATCGGGCAAAATCGGGCGAAATCGGGCTGCTTTTGGTGCTTCAAAAACATGCGTGGGAGGGCTCATCGGTCCCTCATCGGTTCATTTTCGGCTGGTTTGGGGCGTTTTGGGGGCCTACTTGCTGTCCAAGATCTATCGTTGACTACAGAAGAGGGGCTCATCGGCGGCTCATCGGAGGCTCATCGGTGCCTCATCGGGTCATTTTCGGCTGGTTTGGGGCTTTTGGGGGGCCTACGCACTGTCCAAGATCTATCGTTGACTACAGACGGGGGGTTCATCGGTGGCTCATCGGAGGCTCATCGCAGGCTCATCGCTAGGAGGCTCATCGGTCCCTCATCGCTCCTTTTGGCTTGAAATTCAGCTCTTTTTGTTGTTGTTTGCAATTTTTGCTTGTTTTTTTGTGTTTTTTGGTGTGTTTAGTGTGTTTGGGTGGTGCTTTGCTACTTTTCCTACTTTGGTGCTAACTTACCCTGGGCATCCCTTATTGATTGTACACGATGTTCTTTTATTGATATTGATTACTCGGTTTTATCACAACCAAAACTAAAATCAAGAAAATTGCATATGAAAACTATCTTCGAAATCAATTAGCAAAAGAAAACGATAGCCTAAACCCTTAAATGCCAGCACAAAATCTCTATAAACCTACCTCAACCTGGCTGGCTGGCTTGGCTGGCTTGGCTTGTCGGCTGGGTAGGCTAGTTGGGTTGGTCAGGTCGGTCGGTGAGTGGGTGGCTGGGTGGGTTGGTTGGTTGGTTGGGTTTGTGGGTTGGTTGGTAGCGCTTGTTGGTGGAGGGTTTGGGGTTCCGGTTTCTATTCGAGGCTGGGGGCCCTCTGAAGCCCAAGCCGTACACACCCAGGGAGCTCAAACTCAAGCAGTCGACGGTCGTCGTCCATGGCAGACATGTATGTGCAGAAGCAGTCTTAACTTGACCTCGTACCTGAGCCCAAAACCTGGAGTCCATGCATGCATGGTTGGCTCTTGAACTCTTTCAGGAGGGGAATTCCTTAAGGTTTTGGGTTGTTGAGCCGTTTTGGGCTTCATGAATGCAACACACGAAGGTTTTCAAGGTTTCGAAGCTACAACAAAACCCTACAGTCCCAGGACCCTGAATTTTTTGACTCTCGAAGACGATGTGAGACACAGTGTTGCCATCGTGGCACAATCCGGAGCCATTTGTTTCAACTCCCATAACGGGCCAGAGCAAGTTTACACAAACCTGAGCATGATGCACAACATTTCGCCACCGAACCGGGCAAGTCATATTTAGAAAATAGAGACGATTTCTTGAATGGATCTAAAATTTAGAGACACTAGCTGGTGGATCTAATTTATAGATCCACCCGGGGGTCTGGGTTGTGACACTTATAGGGGGTTTTGGCGCGGAGACAGCCCGGACTCTGAACAGCAAGACATATCTCATCTTGGATTTGACGAATATCTCAAGCGCATTGGGCGAGATGGTTCGTGGGGCGGGTCCATCGAATTGGCTGGTCTAGCCGCGACCCTCAACCAACAAATATTCGTCATCAGGCCCTTCAAGAATGACTACGACATTCGCGTTTTTGGGGCCCCCTCGAAATCCACGCCGCTGGCCTTGTGGTTTGCTAACAGGCACTACCAAGCGCTGGTTGGATGCGCTGAGGAGGTTGCAGGACAGGCTGTGAAGGCCGAGATTGGCGATCCTGCTCCTTCCGTTGGGCGAGCCGCTTCTTCCTTCGGTGGCTGCACTGCTGCCTCGTGTCTGGGTGGCTGCACTCAGGGGTCATTGCCGTCGTCGCGAGCTGCTCCCACTGGCGAGCACCAGGCTGTCTCGACTCTTGGCCGGCGTACTGTTGGGCCTGCTGCTCCTTCCTCACTTGGTGGCAGGACGCAGCGCTCTTCTGCCTCAGTCTTCAAGCGTTCTCGTGATGATGGGGATGAAGGTGCCGATGCTGATCCTCCTCCGGCGCTTAGCGCGAGCCAACGCGCTAGCCTGCTGGCGTTGCGCCAACCGCGGTGCCGCAACAACCCTTTGGCCGTCGATGGTGGACCGCCGCGGTTCATCTGCCAGTTCTGTGACTACAGTTACTCTCATGCTTCCGGTACTGTGGTGAGTTCTGCCCGGCGGGCTCATTTGGTCCGGTGGCATGATGGCGCCGGGTTGCCTGGTAGCATCAAGGCGACCACTTCGAGTTTTCGCAAGCTCAGTGCTCAGGAGGTTCGGGGTGATGCTTTTGACTGGAAGTGCCCCGCTTGTCGGTTTGGTTTGCCGACCCATACGAAGCAAACCATGTCCAAGCATGTTCTCGAGCGTGAGAAGGCTGTCCACCGCAGTGCCCGTCATCCTGAGTATGACGACAAGCAGTGGCAGGCCGCTGCGGCTCGAGAGGCTATGAAGCGCAGGAGCTCGAGGAGAGTTCGGGTCGCCACTGCGGCCAACAAGCGCACAGCCAAGATGCTGCTGGGCTCATCTGAGGGTGAGTTTGAGGGTTTCACGTCCCTTTTGTGGCCGGTTGTGCAGATCTATCGTCATCGACCTCGGGGGATTGTTTGGAGGTTGGCTTGGAGCTGCCTGCTTTGCCACCACCTGACGACACATGCAACCAGCCCGGCCCTTCGGTCACATCGGTGTTGCAAGTTTCGGCCACGAAAGGGCACCCATAAGGAGCGCTGCAAGCGTTACTATAGGGCTGTTCGGCTGCTGAAGAAGATCCCCCATGGCGTGCCTGAGGAGATCGTGTCCCATCGTCTGGCTACCGCTGAGGCTGCTCTTCTTCGAAGTGATCCCAGTTGCCGCTGCAGTGACTCGATGACGTCATGACGGAGGCCCCTGCATCCGATGGCCGTTGCCTCAGAGTGTGTACTATGAACATCGAGAAAAGCCTTTCCAGCAAAGTCCCGGCTGTTATGTCGACGATGCAGCGCCGTGGGCTTGATTTGTTGTGCATTCAGGAGGCGGATGTCAATGCTGTGTCCTGGCCCAGGGTCGTTTCTTCATTTCGAGCTCAAGGCTTCCACGTTGTTGGAGGGCCTGAGGTTGCTGATGAGGGCTCTACTCGGGCTCTCCGCCGATGTGTCATTGTCTCGCGCACGCCCGTGCGTTGTTTGACTCCTTCTGGCATCTCCGATCCCGCTCGGGTTGCGGTTGCCGTCATCGAGGTCAGGTTGCAGGACGCTGTGCGCAAGGTTGTGGTGGCCAACACTTACGGCCACGCCTCTTTTGGCGGCGGCGGGCTACGGAGCACCATGTGGAGGTACTTTCGTATCTCAGTGCATTGAGCTGTGAGTGGTTGCTGCTGGGCGACTTCAACGTTGCATTGGATGAGGACCCTGCGGCATTGACGCTCGCTGCCAGGAGTGATGTGAGGTCCCTTGACGAGTGCTTCGTTCATCAAGGTGCTCTTCCTGGCACATCGCCGAGCCGTTCGAGGAGACTGGACTTTGGTTTGTCGTCTCGTGGTCTTGCAGCTGTTCGCCTTGGCACTTTCGAGGGTTTGGGGAATCACTTGTGCACTGCCTATGATATCCCTCTGGCTCTCCCCACGGGCCATTCGGGCCCTTTGAGAGCAAGGCTGGGGACGGCTCCTGTTGATGAGGCGGCCTGGATGGGTCTTTGGCAGCCGGTCGCCAGTGACTTTGAGGAGGCTCTTAGCAGTGACATTGACGCGGCTTGGGCTTTGCTTTCCTCCGCCGCCGAGGCCGCATTGGATTCTGGTGAGGAGCCGCATGGGCGCCGGGTTGCTCGCCGCTGCCAGTGGCAACCGCGCGCTGCTCGGGCTGTGCACAAGGCTGTTCTGGGCTCTGAGTCGCTCCTCCTGACGCGCATGCGGCGTTTGCGCAGACGAGTGTCTCATCTACGACATGTGCCTTTGGATGCTTCTTTGCGAGCCAATGTGGTTCACGACTTGGAGATGCTGGGCTCCACCTTTCCCGACCTCCTTGACCACGTTGGTGGTGCTGAGGTGGGTGCGCTGCGCTTGGTTGGGGACCTCATTGTTGCCCTCGAGCGCGAAGCTAAGGAGACCGCTGTTGCTGCTTGGCGGCGTGTGGATCAGGACTTCAAGGCCCAGTGCTCGTGGGTGAAGCGCAGGGCTCTCCTCGAGGAGCAGATTGAGCTGGACCGCGATCCGATTGACCCTCTCCTGCCCAAGGTTGCGGTACATCCTGTTTGTGTTATCTCCCAGGCCGAGACGAAGTGGCTGCCGAGATGGACTCGACGTGCTCACCGTGACCCGCAGCTGGTGGAGGATGCTCTTCGTGCTTTGCCGGCTAGGCCTGAGGTGTCTGTTGACTTTACTTTCACTGGCCCTGAGCTCCGAGGCATCGCTTCTTCCATGAAAGGTCGTGCTGGGGGCCCAGATGGCTGGGTCATCGAACACTGGTTGCTGCTCCCGGCTTCCTTTTGGGATGCCCTGGCTGCTCTGTGGTCTGTGGTCGCCCGCGAGCATAGATTGCCGCGCATTTGGCGGTTGTCGAGGGTGGCTTTGATACCCAAGCCCAAGGGGGGCGCCAGACCTCTCACACTCCTTAGTGTGGCACATCGGCTGGGCATGAAGGCTATTGTCGCTCGCCTGGCTCCGTGGCTGAGGGATGGCTCGGGCATCAGACTTGCGGTGGAGTGCCCGGGCGGTCCACCAAAGACGTCATCCAGCAGCTGATCACCTCCTGCAGCCGGGGTGATGTCTTGGTTGGCCAAGATTTGGCAAAGTACTTCGACTCGATCGATGCTCGTGACGTTGATGTGGTCCTGGCTAGCCTTGGTGCGCCCTCTCTGCTGCGGGGCCTTGTCCAGGCGGTGTACCAAGCGCACTACAAGCTGTTTTCTGCGGGAGGGCTTCTGGGCTCCACGTGGTGCCTCGGCACCTATGACCTGGTCTGCGACGTGCGTACCGAAATTAACTATGCAGGCCAGTGAGGTGAGGCAGTGCACGTCGGCTACTTGGGTAGCTGGGTACAATGCATTGGATATGCTCCTTTCGAATCCGACTTATGCGGATGCTACATTTCTGGTGTGCCAATGCTTGTGTTACATGCAGTGTGCGTGGTACCAATCCAAGAAGGACATGAATCAGCGAGCTCATTGTGAGCATGGGAATGGGGCGAAGGGAAGCCAGAAGGGGAAGGGCAAGGGCAGCGGTAAGCAGCAGATTCAGAATCCCAATAACAGCGGTACAGTGGAAGAACGCAATCAGGAGTTTCTGCGACAGATGAAAGAAGCGATTCCAGAGCAGGCCAAGATTAGGATGCAGACCACGTTGATCGATTCCGAATGGAATGTGCCTGTGGTACCGTACCAGAAGCTGTGTTTCATTCGTCCAATCGTGGGAGTGACCTACCGTTGTACTACATGGAGGCGGGGCAAGGCCAGCAGGTCAAGTTCAAGGCACTCAACGCGGTGGCTAGGGGTATGCAGCGTCAGGATAGGGAGGCTGGTACATCATCCGGGACTTCTATTTTTCCAGAGCGTCGTGCACCACGTGAGGAGCGTCAGAAGGCTTTTCTCCAGCGTCTCAATGACAAAGGCCCGAATCCGAAGGCTAGTCAAGTTAGGCCGCGGGAGGGAGCTCACACAGGTGAAACGCCTCCGCCAAAGGAGCGCAAGGAGGGGTGAGGCTGATCGAGGCGAAAATGTTTCACTACGATGCCATACTACGGCAAGGATTCGTGCACTACGAGGGCGCATCACTTTCAGAATGATTGGTTGGTGGGCCTATCTTTTCGTACTTGCATTGTGCAGAAATCGTACTATGCATTCGGTTAATGGTAATTCGGTTGCGGATGTCTCTGACTTTTCCGTGGCGACGATCAACTCGAATGGGGTTAATGCGCCGGGCAAGTTTATGAATATCTGTGGTATGCAAGAGGATGTGGTTGCTATATGTGAAACACATGCAACTGACAAGACACAGAAAGTGCTGAACGATATGGATGCAAAGCGTCAAATTTTTTGGGGAGCGCCGGTCGGTTCCAAATCTCGTTGTGGCGTTGCCTTTCTTGTGAAGAAATCCACGAACTGGGCTGTGAAGCCTATCTTATTTCAAGGAGCTTGTCTGGAACATTACCGTTTGGGTCGTTTACATGCCATACAGGTTTTTCGTGGGAAAGGAAAGAGATCATGTATTCTGTATTGCGTGTATGGGCACGCTGGAGCAAGATGGGAGAGTGACAAGAAGGAGATGTTACATGCAATGTTACGTGATATCTTTCAGGATGCAGTGATGTGTGGAGGGGTTCCCGTCATGATAGTTGGTGACTACAATATTCAGCTGGACGAGAGTGCATATTTGCAAAGTTGTATTGCGTGTGATTGGACAGACGCGGCCCGGTGGTCTGAGCAGGATGGTCCGAGTCAGCTTACGTCTCTCAAAGGTGGAGGGTCTCGGATTGACATGTGTATTGTTAACCATTGTGCAGCGGCTTTGTGTAAGTCGTGCCGTACTTGCGATGCCCCAGTACGCACTGATCATCGTGTTGTTTCTGTGGTATTCAGGTGGCCTTTGGCGGCCCAGACCCGTTACCTGGTCAAACACGTGGGTTTAAAGGGGCGATACAAGGATCCTCCGTTGCAGTATTCTCCACCGCAGGCGAGTTCCTTTGAGGTCCGGCAGCTGCTTGCGCGACATGAACTGAACAAGGCTTTTGGTGTGTGGTGTCGGGAGGCTGAGAAACTGCTTGCTAACATTCCTATCGTGTTTGGAGGAGTTGAGAATTATGATGAGGGGCAGGGTCGAGGCAAAGTGCGGTTCCAGAAGCTGTGTTGTTATCCGGCCGTGGCGGGTGAGACTGCGATGACTTTGAGAATGCGGCAGATTGCTTCAGCGATTCGGAGGTCCGAGGAGTTGCACGTCATGCGAGCGTTTGGTTTTCGGGCTGAGCAGACATGGCGAAATCTTCGTAAGGTCAGGCCTCATCTTGATGATGTGACGCGGAGTTCTTTTGATGAGCACTTTTGGAAGGGACTTACGAAGGAGAATGTTGCAGGGTTATTGGTGGTGCTGAAGGAGTGTTTCCAGCGAGTACAAACGGAGTGCAAGTATGCAAGGTTGAATGCGTGGAAGAGGCGCATGTGGGCCTCAGATCGTGAAGCTCATCGTTGGTTGCGTGGTGAGGGCAAGCCTTTGAGTACAGTCATGAAAATGAATGATGGTACATATTCTGCCAATGAGGAACATCAGCTTAAAGCCATTTTGGATGCGTGGAAGCCGATTTTTGGGAAGTTCAAGGACCGTGAGCCCAATGTTGACAGGTTCTTCGAGTTTTTTGGCAGCGGGATGCGTCGTTCTCCTATGGCGGTGGACAATATCACGGGCGATAGTCTGGTAAAAGCTGCACTTCGTACGAAGGCCAGTTCGGCGGGGTTGGACCAGTTCAGACCTGAGTCTTTAACAGCGCTTGCAAAGTGGCACCCTCAGATCTTTGAAGGACTAGCTCTTATACTGAATTACACTGAGGTGCACGGTGTCTGGCCTGACGAGGTGTGTTATGCATATACAGCATTGGTTCCCAAGGACGAAACGCAGCCTGAGGCACAACCCACAGATTTTCGTCCGATTACTGTGTTAAGTGCTGTTTATCGTTTGTGGAGCAAGGTGAGGTTCGATGACGCGCTCCTTTGGCAAGAGGACTGGATTGATGGTAACGCGTGGGGGTGTCGTCCGCGACTATGGGCTTCGAACTGTTGCACGGTGCATCAGGGATGTTGACTTCCGTAACGTCTTGCAGGAGGAGTTTCGTAAAGATGCGTGGGTGGAGGGCCCTGCGGCGCGGTTGCGGTTGCTTGCTGACAGTCCGGTGTTTAACAACCTTGTTCATGAGCTTGTTTACCAACATGTTGATGAACAAGAATGGGCGCACAGACTTCGGATGGCTTGGCGTGTTTTTCTGGTGGAAAAGGCTATGAAAGATAGACCACAGCACTATGGAGATATTCAGGACCTGGATTTCAGACGTACAATGCTTTTGCACGAACGCTGGGAGCAGGAGGCTAACAAGGCTTGCAGGGATGATGATGTTTTGGGGACTTTCGCCACTGAAGAGTACAGGCAAAAAACTGCAGTGCTGCGCTTGTTGCTTGCAGGTGGTTTAATGACGGAGGAGCGCGATCACCGTCGCAAGAGGATACATCAAAACTTCAATTGCGCCGTTTGTGGAGTTCCGAAGACTGTGATGCATGTTTCCTGGGAGTGCACAATCCACGCAGATATCCGTGATCCCGTAATATCCCAGATGTCTTGTTCAGTCGCTACCCTGCCGGTTTGTACGCGGTACGCTGGTATTGTGCCTACAAGACTTGAGATGGCTGACGCGGAGGTTTGTTCACTGCAATCTATGTTGGTGGATATCTGGCGGCGCAACATAGCAGCGTTCCATGATAAACAACAACATTACCAAGAGGTTGTGAGGGAGGCGGTGAGAAATGCGGGTGCGGGGCAAGCAGGCGTTTTTCAAGAAAATGGGCATGCGATCCGACCTCGGGTGGAGGGACGTCCAGGGGTGTGGTGCCGCAAATGCGGCAAGTTCGTTACCAGACTGAAACACGTTAAGCTGAAGATCACGGGGGCCGAGTGCTCTCAGAAGGACTTGCCGGAAGAAGAGTGGCTGGAAGAGGAGGGATTCACACGCAGTACTGCTCGTATTAAACAGCTTCGACGTGAGCTTCATTCTAAGTACAACCGTGGACGCCATGTATTGTATTGGAATGAGCAGATAGGCAAAGAGGTAGGTTCGCCAGATGAAGGCCTCTTGCACTGCTTTCGTTGTGGCCGTGACTGGAAGTGGAAGGACAGAGCGAATATGCGTATTACTGTATGTCGCCCGAGAAGGGAACCTGTTCCTGGGATGAAGAAGCCAAGATACCGTCTTAAGAAGAAGACTCGGGAGCAGCATGTGGTGTATCGTCAGCGCGAAGAAGTAGTTTCACTTTTACCTGATACAGTACAGCCTTCATCGTCATCATCTTCGTTGTTTCACCTTTACAGAAGTGGAGTGGGATGATTTTTCGTCTTGCTGTGCCTTGGGGCCGCATGCTCCACTTGCACAGGCAAATACCGACTTCTGGGCTCCACGTGGTGTCGTGTGACTCGAGGGCTGTTCCAGGGGTGCCCCCTTAGCCCGTTGTTGGCTGCTTCCTTTGTTGACGGCTTGGTCGGCGCTGGTCGAGACCACCCCTGGGGTGGCGACGGCTTCCTTCGTTGACGACCGCTTCCTGATGCTCAGGCCTGGCGCTGCTTATGACTCTGCTGCGCAGCTCTCGGATCAATTTGACTCTGCTTTTGGCTTCACCTGTGATGGTGACAAGCGTCGTGTTGGAGCTCCAACTTCGAGAGCTTGGGCCCAGGAGGTTGCTGGCTTTTTCCGGTACAGTTGTGGTGCCCTCTTCGAGGTGCTTGGCCTCACTCTGGACCTGGATCATGGTGGCCTGGCTTCGCTCACTGGCTGCTCTTTGGCGCGGGTTCGTCGTCTTCTGCGACTGGTGACTGTGGTGGCCTCCTGCTTTCGAGCTTGGCGCTGCCTCCTTCGACGGCTGGTGACTCCGGTCTTCACGTGGGCCGGTGCTTTTGGATGTGTTTCGCTTGAGGAGGCCAAGGCTCTTCGGAACGACTTCCTTTTCCAGGTCGGTTGCAAGACAGCGGGCGACAAGGCGCGCCCTCTGTGCTTGGAGGTGCTCGGCTATGACTGCGATCCTGTGTTCATGCGCCGTTGGAGCGTATTGGCTGAGCTGGTGCGGCTGCGCACTTCCACTCGTGCATGGCAGGAGTCGGCTCCTCTCCAGGTTGCCTTCGCTCCGGTCGATGTGGCGCTCCCGACTGTTGGGCTCATTCTGCAGGAGCTTGGCTGGTGGTTTGGCCCCGGTCAACGCTCTCTTGTCCGACGTGACCGTCTCGGCTGCCTTCGCTGGTTTCAGTTTGGGGCTGATGGATTTGGCGTTCTTCACGAGTGGCTGGCTGACTGGCATCGGCGTGAGGCCATTCAGGCCTGCGGACGACTGCAGCGCGGTTTTCATCGACCGGTTCCTGGCCTCGCTGCTGGCGTTGCTTTTCATGCGGTTGCTCCAGGTACTCTGTGCACGTTTGCTGGCCACCGCAAACTCTACGACCAGGGGAACTTGTACCTTCGTCAACTTTGCTTGGGCCACGGCTGCAGTGCTTGGGATAAGGCTGCTCGCCATCAGCTGGATGTTTTGCCGCCGTGCAGGTGCCGCTTGCCGCAGCCGAGTCGACCGCATCTCCTGTGGCATTGCCCTGAGTTTCCTCAGGTTCGTGATGGTGTGGGTCCTGTCGACAACCGCCTTGCTGAGAGGATGTTGGCTCGCGAGGTCCCAGAACTGCCGGCGCCCCCTGCAGTTCTCGACGTGGCTGGCCTGGAGGACGAGCTCGTCGAGTCCCTTGAGGCTGCTTGGAGCCCAGCTGACGAGGAGTGTTACGTCGCCACGGATGGATCCAGCTTTCCGGATGTGGCCTCCTTTGCCGTCATCCTGGAGAAGGGTGGCGACTTTGCTGGTGGCGTGCAGGGCGAGGACCAGTCGTCGTACAAGGCAGAGCTCGCCGCGCTCCTGCTGCTGACTCGCGCCGCTCTTCGGCTTCGGCGCAAAGGCACTTTGTGGGTGGTCGTGGATTGCAAGGCTTTGCTGGACGCCGTTGCTGGGCGCGGGGTCTTGAGTGCCCTCGTGGCTGAAATTGCTGCTGGCTTTCGGACGCTTCGTGCTACGGGGCTTTCTGTACGGCTCGAGTGGGTGCCAAGTCACGGCAAGCCGCTCCCCAAGGCCTGGTCCGCTGCTTCCGGCGCTTCGGCGTCTCGACTTCGGCATTTGAATGCGAGGGCTGATGTTGCGGCTCAAAGACACTGTGGCAGGCGATGTCAGGCCTCGGCGAGACACCGCTGCCACCTTGCTCGAGCTGCCGCTTTGCGCTGGGAAGTTGCTGTGCTGCAAGCCGCTTCCGGCATTGCTGCACAATGGGACGCCGGTTGACTTCGTCACCGGGGCGGTTGGCAGGACGCTCCTTTTGGAGTGGCATCCTCCTGATCGCTCAAACTTACTTAAGGAAGATGCGGGATGAGGAAGGGTTGCGTGCCAAGGCAGCGGAGCTCTCAGGGGACAAGCGCCCCTTGCCGTCGCCCGATGCGCGGGCAGCATCCATGGAGGGATTTGTGTTGGAGGATCTACTGGGGGTATCAAAGGACTCCAAGGGCATCTGTAACCTACGCATGGTGGCAGGAGAGGCATCGCGAAAAGTTTCTGAGCATGTCAAGCGTGTTCTCAACTGGAGCCTGTATGTCGCAGCTAAATGCCCAACGCCGAAGACACCTTGCAAGTGTATTTGGACAAAGGCCCGCGGACACGGGCAAAAACGCTGGGGGCAAGGGAAGAGGCAAGGGCAAGCAGGCAGGGCGCAGGTGAGCTGGAGGAGCACGAGGCTTAGGAATGAATTGCTTATACCATTGCTAGTTAAAGCTACAGGGAGCGGGGTGTACTTACGATGTTTTGTACTGTGCATATTCAGTGGACTTTTTGTGTGCAAGTTTCTCAGTAGTTTTGCTCGTGTAGCCGTCAAGGAAAGGTTCTCCTAGCGGGAGGCCTCCAGGATGGGATGGTCCTACCGGGACCTCCCAAGCAGACGGCTTGTAGTGTGGGTAAAGAAGTAAATCAGGGAGTAGAGTTATAGGGTAGGCAGATTTGGCCCCACCTGTCGTACCGGAATTCCAGAACACGCAGAAAATCAAATACTTAAGACGTTTATCCTGGTTTTTCAATGCTGTAGGTGGTCCCCACTCCCGTCTCGAACCGACGCGCCCTGTGTATCAGATGACACATCCGGTTTCTCACAGAAGCGTGGCAACACTCGCCCACTTCTTCATTTCCCTGCTACGAACTTTTGTTTCAGCGACGAAGTGGTGGGCATCCTCAACTCGACATCTCAAGCTGTAAGCCGTAAACCCTGGACGAGCACCCGGGCGCTTAAATCCATCCTAGCAAAACGGATGTTTGGAGTGGCCGTAAGCACCAACGGAAGTGGTCAGCGTTGTAAATTCTGAATCGGAAATTCTAGACCCTGAAACTCCGGACATGCACCGGGTGGTAGTGGTAATGGTAGTGATAAGAGTAAGAGTAACAGTAAGAGTAGGAGGTAGAGGAAGAGGAAGCGGAAGGGGAAGCGGAAGCGGAAGGGGAAGAGGAAGAGGAAGAGGAAGAGGCAGAGCGAGCTGGAGCGGGAGCAAGGGAGTTTAAGGGAGTAACTAAGGGAGTAAGAGAGTAAGAGAGTAAGAGAGTAAGAGAGTAAGAGAGTAAGAGAGTAAGAGAGTAAGAGGTAGTAGTCGTGGCGGTGATGGTGGTGGTAGATATGCTCGTCGCGGGGCCAACTGCGTTGCCGGAGTGGCCAGCTGTGCTGCCGGTGGCCAGGACAGAGGAGCATGAGGCAACCAGTGGCAGGGATTCGCCGAAATCAGAGTTTAGAAACGAGACCCAAGGTTAAACGACCCAATATTAAAAAAACAAAACGAAGTTAAACAATAACCGTTTACGATGTCGGAAGCACGTCCTGCACGAGTTTTGTGGATTAGCAAAATGCCACAGTAGATTCCGTTGTGATCGGCTTTGCGTAGCGCAAACTAGCGAACCGTCATTCCAAGAGCTCAAGGCTCCATGAGGATGTGGTATAGGGCCAACTCTCCATGCATGCGCACGTTCCGGTTTTGATCCCAAGAGCTTGACGGCTGACGGTGTGTCCAAGGCCGGGCACATACGGCTTCGTGGTGCCTCACCCGGCATGGAAGTAGCCGCGTAGCCATGGCCGTACATAGATCTAACAATGCGGGCCAACAAAAAATAAGGTTCCAAAGCGCAGATTGTGCCAGGCCCTCTTCCTGCTCAGCGGGGCCATGGAGCTTGGTGTTTGGACCCAGGACCACCACCCTTGCCCGTGGGCTGGGCGCTGCGCGGGCTGGGCGGGGCTCCGTGGCGCTTGGAAGTTTGCAGGATCCCAGCAAGGAGGCCGGGGATTTCGGGGATCCGCTGGGCCCGGCACCCAGAGCGGCCGTGGCACAGTGGCCTGGTAACTCTCCGGGTTTCGGGGAGGCCTTGGCCAGTACAACGAGGACATGAGGGCCAAGGAGCAAGACTTAGTAAATTTGTGCTGGTAGTGCTTTAGTGCTATGTTTATGTGGGGGGGAGAAAGTCATCGCGTGACAGGAGATCAACAACGGACGTTTTGCCATGCAGAAGCCTCTGTTGTGCTTCAGCTTCGTGTCGCTTTTCAGATACCACGATAGATGCTGCATGTTTGGGTCCAAGCTCCACGAATCTAGCATGCCGTTGCCGAAGAAAGTCTCCGAGCAACCTTGGTGGCACATAGGTCTCCTGAGACCGCCACTTTCCTGCAGTATCCCGTATCCTGTAGTGCCCTGTTTGACCCATGAACAGAGCGGGCATGGCCCAGTGAGTTGAAGGGAGAATGCACCAGCATGCACAGCTCCAGTGCCATTGCCTCAGGGCCAGGCCTCCAAGTGGCAGTTGCCTTGCTCGGAGCATTTCTGCGAGGTCCTCGATGATGCTCTCCAGGACCTGCATGGCGTGGGAGTCAACATATATGGCACTTGAGAGCAGTTGCACACGAGCTCAAGCCAGAAGGAGGAGGTGGAACTGCTTAGAGCTATGTGGCCAGAGGAGGCTGCCTGAAGAGTTGCGTGAGTTTCTTGCGGCAGTCGGCTTGCAATCTGCCAGTCCGACCTGTCCATCCTTCATTTTCCGGACGGTGACCCCGCAGAGATTCACGCGCGAATATCTGTACACCTAGTTCCCCACACAGCTGGGGAGGATCATGCACGCTTCGTGCGAGTCCAGCTGGTGCTAGACGTTCCGCACGGCTACCCTCACAAGCCGGTGCAGCTGGCATTGGGCGCTTCACGAGGTGGGGCCCTCACATTGTACAGACCAGCACTACAGCTTGCAGCCCTTGGTCACCTGCCATGTCCAGGTCTCCCAGACTCAAGAAGTGAAGGCTTAGTCTCCCAGCTGAGAGCTGCGTCTGACGAGCTGCGCGGGCAACCTGCACTGTACGCGCTGCTTCAGGTGGCTTGTCGAATTTTGGAAGGTGCACATAGCTTTAGCTTTGAGGGAAGGCTGGTTTGACTCCCGTTCAGGCAGCGCAAGACATCTTGACGGAGTTGAATGTGCCGAGCGGTGACTGTGCTATCTGCCTCGTGGATTTCAACATGGACGAGGCCGACACAGCAGTGGGCAGTGCTGTTTGCGAGCAACCGGTTTGACTCTCAACCACAGGATGATCCTGCACAGAGAACTCCATGCTCGCATCTGAGTGCGAACTTTCAGCCATTTCCATACCGCAAGTTTCCGTACATCAACGAGACTGTTTAGGCTACCTTCGTGCTTATCTAGCTACTGGTGGACGGAGTGGGAAAAGCAGCTGGAGCCGGTTGGCTGCAGCCTAAAGTGCATCAGGTTTTCCTGTAGACTTTTCGCAGGCGCATCTGCGATTTCCATTTCAGGCCTTTGAGCCTGCGTGCGCGGGCCACCAGCTGCGTTTCAAAAGCAGAGGCCGAACCGAGCCAGATGGTGACCGATGGCGACTTTAAGCGACTCAAGTGCCAGACGGGACATGCCCTGCATCGTTCTGCAAAGATGTTCACGAATAGTTTCGGCGAAGGTGTTCTGCCCCGAGTGCCGTTCGCCTCTGCACTGGCCAGAGCTCAGCGCTTTGCACTCGACCCGTGGCTGAATCTGAAAGCATCTCTCGACGCACATCGGCAATAGAAGGCTCTGAAATCAGCAGGTCGCTGTTGTGCCGCGACGCCGAGCGGCTTCGCACGGCAGCGGCGGCGGCGGCTGCAGAAAAGCCCGAGGAGAAGACTGAGGACGAGGAGCTCGAGGCCCGTCAGTGGCACCGTTGCACCATCCCTCTCATGCACCGTGCTGCTGTGTGCCTTGCTGCAGCGCATCGATGGTATGCCGCAGCTGCCTTTGTAATTGAGGTTTCGTGGGATGTGCGGAGCCTTCGGCAGACTGTCTCGTGGTCGCTTCCGTGGCAATCGGAGTGTCGCAAAAAGAGGGACAGAACTGAGTTTCGGCGTCACGGAGTCGCAGTTTTACGATTGTAGCGGTCTTTCGGAGGTGCTGCTTCCACAGGAAGAGGCCCAGCCGATGATGCAGCTGCCTTCCTCCGAGCAGGTGCTCCTCTTCGAGGTGTGCTGGTACCGAGCAAGTGAGCAAACTTCAGATTTTCAGAGTACACCTCGACCTGGCAGGTGGTGCACCCTAAAGGCACCTGTTTCCGTAGCCGACCGCGCTGGTCGGCAAAAGTCGCCAATGGCCAGGCAAAGAGCATACACGTGGAGAACATAATCTATTTCTGTGCGGTGCAAGTTGGCCAAAGGTCTCCCGAGGAGTGCACGGGGTCGTGGCCGAGTTGGTGGAGGGTGGCTCTCGCTCGAAGAGTCTCCTGAGCTCCTCCTCCGCCAGAGTTGCCAGGTGACACAACTTACCTTCGGCCAGAAGGCTCACAGAGGGTGTTCTTGCCGTTCGACTCGTAGCTGAGGGGAGCATTTGTGTCGGCTTGGTGATGGTCAGGTTCGAAGCACCTTCTTCCCGTCAAAGGCCTTTCTGCAAACATCAAGTGGCTTTGCTGCAACGCGTCAGGGCCAACGACAGACTGTTTGTGCACTCGGGTGCTGAAAGCTTCCCCTCAGACCATGGTTGAGGTTGGTGCATCTGGAGCCACGGCGCAAGGCACTTGAGTGCACTTTGACAGTCATCGCAACTTTCTGCAGCTGCTATCACCACGCTGCAGGAAGCCACTGATGCACCCTTATCGTGACACTCTCTCGAAGTCCGACATTTTCGGAGTTTCATAGAGGCAGCAGCGGTGCCTCAGCTCCCAAGCATGAGTTTGCTTGGAGCCGCCACGCATTGCCAAGAGAGGCAGTGGCTCTGAAGTTTTCGAAGAGTCGCCTCCTGTGTTCTCGAAGAGACCTGCGAGTGCGAAGCAGAGGCCTACAGCAGCGGGGATTAAAAGGCAGAAGCGGAGTGCACGGCTGGTGATATGACGTCCTGATACCTCCTGGATCTCAATGTCAGAGTTCCTGATGAGGTTCGCTGCTCTTGGAATCATCTCAGCAGACTTGCTCACCGGAAAGGACAGCGAAAAAGTGAGGGAGATGGTCACCGCCATTCCAGCATTTGGCATGAACTGTACATGCGGGGTGCACTGGAATGCTGGTAGTCGTGGACTGTGCTGCAAGGATGCGATTCAGCAGCTTCGGACTTAAACCAAGGCTAAGGCAATTGATTGCAGAGTTTCAGTCCCTGCTTTGCAGTGCTTCCACCATACTGCCGTTGATAGAGCATCAAGACTTCGCCAAGGTTCGGCGCCTAGATCAAGCCGTGGCGACTCCAGCCTGGTGCAACTCCGCAGATGAGGCCCGGAGTCTGCCTCTCTGCCTTTATCAGCCAGGGGAATGCAGAGTGTGAGGCCACAAACTTTGGGAGGTTTTGACGACCAGCAAATTGCTTGCATGAAAGACAGGGGCGTGTCATGGCGTGTCCAGTGCATGACTTAGCGACCTGCTCAGTGCATGACAGTCTGACAGGCTTCCTGAGCCGAAGCTTCAGCCTTAATTTGTTTCTCAGAGATTCCTCAAGCTGCTCGTGTTGCCTGAACACTGTCTCGCAGCAATGCTGGGAATGTCCATGTGTCGCGGGAGCAGCTTCAGGAAGTAGATAAGTAGAATCAGTTTCCGTTCTTTCGCCTGACCAGTGGGCCATCGCTATTGGCGACTCACGCACCGACTGCGAAGTTGTGCTACGCACTTCAGCGCACAAAGCAGCGCCAGAATATTCTTTGCGAGTCGACCTGGTTGCCTTACGACAGTTGGTGTGATCGCATTGTATCGCATTCGAGTTGTTACCGCTTCGACTTTGTACCATGTTCCACTACCCGGAACCCCATGCCACTTGTTCGAGTAAAATGTACCTGCTATGCTCCTCGGGATTCCTGTTGGAATGTCGATAAGTCAAACTTGGCTTGTTCATGCCGAAACCGCCGCAAAGCACAGAAGAAACCCTGCCTCTGGCTGAGAGCAAGAAAGCCTGCTATACGTGTACGACGATACACTACAACGAGGACAACTGCACAGGGCCACGAACGTCTTCCCTCTGCACAACCCTGCACATAGGTCGTGAGTTATCAGCGCAAACAAGTCCTCAATATCAAAACCTGAGCGGTAGCCCTTGCCACCATACAGTATGCATCAGTATGCCGGACTTGCGTAATCCGCACACTAAATCACAGCAACTCCTTCTCTCTCCACATGCGTGAAAACATGCACAGTGTCGTTCCCACGAATCCTGAGCGATGAGTGCGTTTGTCAAGGGGTTGCCGGTTTCTGAGTGATTCAGGACAGAAGGACATAGTGACAAGGAGGCATACAGCCTAAGCTGAGTCGATGTGCAGTAACAGAGATGCATTTGTTCCAAGTTATATATAAGTCACAGCTTGCAGATATGTGTGAGGAGGACTTTCATGGCAGTGAAGTCGGCAATGTGCTGCACAACCCAAATGTCTTGGACGCGGCTGCAAGCGGGTCCAATGTGACCATTGCTTTCTGAAAGGATGAACATGGTGAGTATTTCGCAACAACTTCATCCTCACCGACATGCTGCTTCCGCAGATCAGATCACGAACGGATGCGCCGGTTAGGAATCAGGCGATGCAATTCGAGCTGCAGCCATGGACTTTTTCAAGCTTAGCAGCGAGGCTGCTGAAGCTTTGGGGCTGCATGCAAGCAGATGCAAGGGAGGAGGAACGAATAGTTGAATAGTTACCGCTAATTCGTTATGCGAGAGCATTCGCTGCAACGGGAGGCCTGCAGAGCTACGACCTCCGCGTGCTCTGACTGCAAGGTGCGTGGGAATGTCATGAATTGCCATATTTGGCTGTGTGATGGTTTATTCTACAGGACCCATAGCGGCTTACAGTCTTACTTTGAGTTCCTGGATGCCTGATGCTTTGGTAACTGTAGCAATTTAGCATTTACTCGTCCGATACTCCCAAGCCGGTTCCTAAGATTCCTAAGCCTGTGATTGGAATGTTACCTGGGCTGTGATTTAGCAGCCACTTGTTGTCCCGCTGCGAGCGTTTGCCACGAGACTTTGCCCCCTTGAATCGAACTGCGGTTGGAGGAGAACGATGAACTCCTGACCTCAGACCTGGCCTGAGCAGCTGTTCAGTCGGCAGAGCACATCACGTGGGTAGCACGTAGTAACGTAGCTTACAAGCAATCTGCTGCCGAGTCTAAGCGCTTTGCCCGGTCTGGCATGTTGTTGATCACGGATCTGTAGCATGTCGAAGCTGGCAGTCAATGCGAACAGTTCTCTGCTCCATTTGCCTTCGATGGCGGCGGCGTTGCCTGCGATTAGTCCATTTAGCTCTGGAGCTGGGGCGGAGGCCCTTTTCATCAGCCTGCCTCATGAAAGGCGATTGTTGAAAAGATGGAGATGGCCGGGGCCTTTGCATGCCCACGTGCGCACCCATACTTCGCAAGACCTGGTTGATAATCGCCGGGATGTCAGTCTGTTAAACCTGCATGAAATGTGTGAGCTTTGTACTGCGGAGTAGTGGATGCGAGAGAAACGGAGGCGCACCTTGCAGAGCATGACTTTGAGGCAGGATTCTGCGTTGCCGCAAAACTATTCAATACAAGTTTCTCACGACGTTTTCAGGTGGAGAGCCCATCTTCGACCAATCCAGGTCTCTCCTCAGTTGTAGTGCAGTAGCCGAGCTCGCTTCTATGTGTGGAGTAAAGCCGACTTTTACAGGCGCGCTCTTCCGCAGGTTGCAGGCACCTGCCATGCACTGTCTCTTAAGTGGAAAAGCAGGGATTGCCTCTTGGCGTGTGTGTCATGCTCCACTGGGCTGTCTTCCTGGACAGGTGCCGCCTGAGTTTGACGGGGCACAGACGAAGGTCTTTCAGGCACATGCAGTGCGTTTTTGATTACACCGAATCTACCTCTTCACGGTTCAGTGCAGCTCCTGCGAGTTGCGAGAGTTTTCGGCTGCTGTTCTTTGCAACATTTGCTAGAGAGATCTGTGTCGTCATGCTTTCATGACCACATTCAGACATGGCAATGCAGGCAGTGAGCGGCAACTACTCGCCGTCATCGGCACGAGCGCCCTGGGCTGCTATCAGATGACCTAAGCCATTGCACAGGCTAATCGATGCTCCAACCACACTATGACTCTTTGTTGTAGTTTGCTATCCTTGCTTCCGAAGTCAGTCTTGCAGATTACTCCCAGTGGTCGTAGCGCCGCGCAGCTGAGCGTAGTCCACGCATCTTTCTCAACCTGTTTCGGCGTAGAGTTTGTGGCTCGAGCCTCCCAGCTCGAGCCGCTAGTGAGCGCCCGCGCGGCGTTGATGGTTTCAAGATGCCGGGGCCCTGGCTGAGTGCAACAGGGGACCCCGAAGCGTGGCGTTCCCACACTCTCCAGTGCGGGGACTATGTGGAGTTCGTCACGTATGACACGGGCCGGGTGAAGCAAGGCACAGTCCTGGCCCGCATCGACTCACTGACCGAACGAGGACCCCAAGGGCAATGGACGGAAGCCACCTTCCTCGCAGTGAGCGATGAACACCTTTCATGGTGGTTGACGGATGGACCGGGGGTGGTCCCGATCGGGGACTTGGCCGACAAGAAGATTGAATGGGTCAGAAGAGGCCCTCACAAAAAGTATGTCGATGAAGAGGTCAAGCGTATGGCAGGAGCACTCCCTACGGGGAAGGATGCCGGAGATCAAGCAGCCCACGGGCTAGGCTTTAAGGAGGCAGCCGGGTTGCCGCCAGCCGACGCCACAGCCGAGGAGGATGCCCTGAAGGGGCTGGCTGAGCTTGAAGCTGAGCTCGGCACGCCGAAGGGTCAACGAAAGAGAAAGGACAAGAAAGAAAAGGCGTCGGGAGCGGCTGGACCCCTCAAGAGGGAGACCTCCAAAGACCGAACAAAGAAGAAGAAGAAAAGGAGAAAGGAGGAAAAGGCCGCCCACGGGCGAGCAGCGTCGGCTCCTGCAGAATGGTTTGGGCAAGCGGCCCCGACAGACCCGCAGGAGGCCAGCTCTTCCGACAGCACGCCGGGGACCTCGACCACGGAGAAGGTGAAGAAGAAGAAGAGGAGAAAGGACCGTGATCGGGCCAGGTCGGCCCAAGATCGTGGCCCATTCGGTTCGGGCCACAAGGTCGACTATGGTGGTCTGGTGGTCGACAGCGATTCCTCAGATGACAGCCAGGGTTTTCGCGACGGCCTCCCCTCCGGGAATGGAACCAGCCTCCAGCTGCAGCTTCAGGAGTACTCCATGAAGAAGCCGGGGAGGTTGGCCGCCAGGTTGCTGCAGCGCATGCAGTCGATGGTGGCGAAGGAGGGGGGGCCGATCAACACAACCCCGGGCACGAGCAGAACCCCGCCGGTGGCCACGAACTGGTTGCTGACAATCCTGGAGCCCAAGCAACTGCCGATCAGGCTGATGAGGGAGATGAAGACCTTGGCCACAGCCCTGGATCAGGTCGCGGCCGGGAAGGCACACACCGCGGCCGACACGATCGCCCAAAGGCTAAAAGCCTTGGAGTTGAGCCAGGCGGACAACTCCTGGAATCGGGCTCAGTTCCTGGGAAAGGGACGAAGCCGTCCTGGCATCGAAGTCAAGGAGGAGGTCCCAGACTACGACCCGGACGATGTTAAGGAGGAGGAGCTGGAAGATGCTCCCCAAAAGGAAGAGTTCGTGGGTATGGTGTTGGACGGCCTGCTGGACTTTGACCTGGGAGACCTTGGGGAGAGCGACGACGAAGGCCTCCCCACGGGGAAGAGTGACACAGAGTACTGGTCCAACATGTTCGACGGGCTGTCCATGAAGGACTGGAGGCTCAAGGTTCGCAATGTGCTGAACAAGAGGCCTCGGATCGCCAGCCTCGGCAAGGTCTACATGGACGCGATCCTCTCGTTGAAGTCGGCCCTCGGCACCTTTGCCCGTGTGCACTCGAACCCGGAAAGGCTGCCCCCGGGCGACGAGCCCAACCCTTCCGAGGGCCGGCCTCCTTCGCAGAGGGATGTCTTGCCTATGCACCCGGCTTTGATCATTCCGGGTCCGGGCCGGGTCACGAAGGAGAATGTTCACTGGATCCGCGTGGTGATCACCGTGCTGAACTACCTTTACTGCGCAGCATGGGCGCAGCCGGTGTGCGTCCCCCTTCCGAGAACCTTCAGCAATGCCCAGATCGCCGTTGTCAACAGGGTGGCCGACCAGGTCACGAGGATGATAGGACGGGAGGGGACGGTGGGGCCGGCACCGGAGTCGGTGAAAAAGCTCAAGGCCAAGAAGTTCGACTACAATGGCCAGCCGATCGACCACATGCAGGACTTAGTGGCAGAGCGCGTCATCCCGGCCTGGCCAAGCGTGGGAACCGCAGCGGTTGTGAACCTGGAAGACTGCCTGCCCGCGGATCTGAAGCAGGCGATCCAAGACCCAACGGCCTACTTGTTGCCGGTGGCCGAACTCCCTGATAGACACAGGGGGTCAAGGGTGCGTGCCACAGACGAGGAATGGCACAAAATTGTCAGGGCCGGTTACGACCGAGGCATGTTCACTGCGGTTCGGGACGAGGACATCCCTGTCGACAAGCGCGGGCACCTCATCACCAACGGTGCGGGCGGCGTCCGGAAGACGAAGGAAAAGGACGGGAAAACCATTGAGCTCCAAAGGTTTATCTCGATCCTCTGCCCGACCAACGACGCCATGAGGTTGCTTCCTGGAGCCCAGGATACGTTGCCATACATTTGGCAACTCCCAGCGGTTATGGCCGAGAAGGATTCGTACCTCGTTCTGGACAGCGAGGACCTCCAGTCAGCCTTTAACCTGTTCAGGATGCCGCCGAGATGGGCGGGCTTCTTTGCTTTCGCAAAGAAGGTCAGAGGGGATGCCCTAGGCCTGTCTCGAGATGTGGAGGTCCGCCCTGGCCTCACTGTTGTTTTGATGGGGTGGACATCGGCGGTCACGCTCATCCAGGCGGCGATCCGCTTCATCTCCTATGACATTGGAAAGGTGCCGAGCCTGGGCGATGTACGGAAGGACCGTCCCATGCCCGAGGCCCGAGGCCGATGCCCTCACGGTGTTATACCTAGACAACTTTGATGAACTGAGGCACCTCAAGAAAGAGATTGCTGAAGGTGAGGCTGGCACCCCCTCAGATAACCACCTCCGTTTCGTAGCGGCATGCGAGTTGCTGGGCCTCCCGCGCAACCTGGGAAAGCAACTCAGTGGAGCACTTGACGGTACCCTCCAAGGAGGAGAGATCCTGGGGAAAGCGACACGCTTATGAGAAGTCAAGGGAGCTCCTTGACCTCGGCCTGGGGCTGCTCTCCATGGAGATGGTGGATGAGTTTTGCTTGAGGCACTGGACGGGCAAGGCGGCCTTTGCTGCTGCCTTCAAGAGGCCACTTTTCTCGATCCTGCAGGAGGTCTATTGCGTGATGGATTGGGCAAAGGAGGGAACGCAGATTACCCCCAGCGCGCCGGTCATCGATGAGGTCCTTTGCTTCAGCGTCCTCCTCCCGCTGGCAGAAACTGACCTCTCGTCGCCCGTGTCGGAGGTGATCAGTTGCACTGACGCTTCCCCGAGCGGAGGGGGGTGCTCTATAGCGACCGGCTTCAAGGATAAGTCGCTGCTACTTCCTCTGCCGGTCGAGGACCCAGGGACGTGTGGCCTGTGCCAGAAGGAGCTCGACATGCCGGAGCGGAGAAGGTACCCGTGCCCGAGGAAATGTGGGCTGAAGCTCTGCTCTCTTAAGTGCGCAAGGGGTCACAGCCAAGGATGATGCCGCCGGTGGTGGCATGTCCCGAGGTTCGGGGAACGTTTCTCGGGCCGGGCTTTCCCTCTTTCAAAAGCGGCCGGACTGAAAGGCATCGAGACGCAGGTCCCAATGGATTACAATGTTCCGGGGGACCGCTGGGACTTCATTCAAGACCGAAGCGGGGAAGGCCAGGCTGGACGAGGAAGAGGATGATGGCGACCTGATGTGGACGCACTGGGCCCCAGACCGGCACACCTTCTCCCGGTCGCGAGGCCGTGGGTTCTGGAACGACCAGCACCAATGGGACCAGGGCCTTCCAGCCCTTCACTCGTTTCGGTTCCTGAGGGCTTGTCACAGTTGAGGCGCCAGGACAATGTGGCCGTGAGACAAGCCAACGCCATGGCGAAGCGAGCAGTGAGTGGACTGCTCCAGGCTCATCGCCGCGGCCGCTTCGCCTCCTTGGAGCATCCCTACGATTCGTACCTTTGGGAGCTGCCCGAAGTGAAAGCCCTCTACGGAGGAGAATGGTTTTGGTCAACGTTTGCCCTCTGCTGCCATGGTGGAGAAAGGGAAGAATGGACCACGGTGGTGCACAACTCGCCGTCCCTCCACGCTGTTCTCCACAAGCCCCAGTGTGACCTCGAGTCACCTCGACCCGGAGAACAACGATGACTACCCCTGGCTGTTCTGCCTGGTGTTTATGGAGGGTGTCCATGATGAGCTCACTCAGCTTTACACTGTTCCCTTTGGGAACAAGGCTGAGACACTGGAATCCCTCATGTACCACCAGCTGAGAGGGGCAACCAGAGGCTTGGAGGACAGCCTGGCGGTGGACTGGGCCGTGACACAGTGTGTCAAGTTCCTCGACACGATGGACTCGGGGCAAGAAGCCCAGCACCTGGCCTGGCTTCGGAGACACACCTACCACACGGGGTGTGACGTCCGGTTGACGGACAGAGGCACCGACGTGGTCGGATGCCGGCCTGGCCCTTATCCCGCTTTCAGGTGGCTGTGGCGGGACGTGCTTTCTTACAAATGGAAGCAGCCGCAGCACATCAATGTGCTCGAGCTCACGGCCTTTTTGGCAGAGCTCAGAAGACGGTCCAGGGACCAGGCCCAGCACGGCAAACGCTTCTTCTGCGTCCTCGATTCCCTCGTGACCTTCTACGTGTTGGGAAAAGGACCCTGAAGCTCCAATAAGCTTTAAATAAGGTGACATGCTTAAGTTTCCCTATCAGGCGTAAATCTCATGCTTATATAAAGCTTTAAACTCTTTTTAAAGCTTCGAACCTTTATTTAAACATTATAAAAGGTGTTTTAATGAAAATTTAAAGCTTTCAGCTTTAAATAAACATGAAAAGTACGTCTCTTAATTAAGGCTGACAGCTTTCAATTAAAACAACAAGTTTGACAGATTTTGCTGGAGGCAGGCTCCAGAAAATTGCCGTTAACCCTATCCTAAATCCTAAAATCAATCAAAGCATGCAGTCGATCACTCGCTCGATCATTTTCAAGCAGCTAGCACAGGCAGGGTGTTTCTGGCTTTGAACTTGTCCAGGACAAGCTGGGAAGAGTTTCCCGGAGTGTTGTGGCCGCCTTTGGCCCTTACCATGGCTGCAGTAGCTCCTCCGAAATCTTCATCTCTATAGCACCAGATGTCCTTTGGACATGTAGGGCTCTGCGAAAGGTGCAGGAGGAGGTGAAGCTTCGGTTTAACTCGCCAGGCGATATTGTCACCAAAGTGATCCCTCAAAGACACATACTGCAAAGCAAACCTTCTGACCTCTCGCTCCATGAGGCTGGGGTCGTAGGGCTCGACATCCAGAGCAGCATAGCATGCCAAAAGCAAAGAGATGCAAGCCAAAACTGCCGAATCCAGATCCCCTGAGCTGTCCAAAAACTTTCGGCACACAGCATCCAAAATAGGTATCAACTTTCTGGTTTCTGCACCTTTGGCTTTGAGCTTTGGAGCTTTTCCAGCTTCCTTGCGATACATGGTCTCTGTCAATGTGGCCAGTCGATCGGATGCGACACCCTGGTTCTTGTACTCCTGCGAAATCTCTTTGTAGAGCTCTGCAGTTCGCTTGGTAATATTGGAACCAGGCATCTTGCTTTGCAGGTGGTACAGAACATTCCCAGCAGCATCTGCAGCACAACCCAAATCCATAATATGCAGCCAATCCAACCTGATGACCTTGAGACAAAAATTTGGAAACTGCCACACAGCACTCATGAACCTGTGCTCCTCCCAGCACCTCATGATAAAGGTCTCCTGATCAAAATATTGATGTCTCCAGGAGGCCTGCAAATCCACCTCGTGCACTTTATCAGGTGTCATGGGACAAAGCCAGCAGCAACCATTGTTTTCGTTGTGTGCTGGCAGGGAAAGGGTATCCTTGAACATTTTCCAGTCGCCCCTGATTTGTGTCAAACAAGCAACTGGCAAATCTGACCCAGCTAGACGAAGACGTGCCTTGTCGACCCGTAAATCGAAGGGGCTGCCATCATGCCTTCGAGAAGGATACCTTCCAAGAGCCAGCTGCTCGAAACTCCACACCAAAACCTTCATGGCTGCATCCATGGTACACTTCTTGGCTTCAAACATCTTCTTCAGACAGAACAGCGGCACTCGAAGGCCAGGAATGGATGGGAAACTTAGAGCTATAACTTCCAAGCTTTGGGACCTGTCCCAATTGCAAGGCACCCCGTCATTCCAGAGCCCCAGTGGCAGAATTGTCGCTGGATCTCTCGCTGGCTGGCACGACAAAGAAAACTTCTCAATCAGCTCAGCATCCTCTTGCAGCACATCCTGGCTCAGGATCCAGGCTGAGTCACCAAATTCAAAAAGCTTCCCCAGAATTTCATGGGGAAGCAAAAACGGCAAGGAGACCTGGCGGTTCTCCTGCAGCTTGGGGTCATGCAGCTCTATGTCGGCATAGTAGCAGTCTGGCCAGTGGGACCCCTTCAACATTTTCCTTCTTAGGCTTCTGGCTGCATTCTTGTCTTGTACAGCGGCCAAGTCGTCCACACCACTGGCACCAGAAGATTGAGCATCCTTGAAAAGGGAAGCTGTCCTGGCAGCTGTGATCTGCCCAGACAAAAAAGCATCCGAAAGATTGGCCCGAAACCTTTTCTTCTCAGGCACGTCTTCCTCATTGTAACCACGACTGTTCTTGGAGTACATGGCTTCACATGCAGCTCCAGAAGTGAAACAAACTTCAGAAACTTGAGCACCTATACCCTGCACAGCAAGCTAGCACAGTTGTCGGCTGAAGTCTGCGAGCTGCTGCTGCACTCGCCCTTTTGCATGCAAAGGGCCCTGTCTGCAGCTCGAGAAGATCGACCTTGGCTGCAAGCAGAAAACATTCAGCAAAAGCTTGAAAGACAATATGTAGTGCATGCTATTCGCGGCTGCAAAGCACTGTTTTTTTTTAAGTTCGCCTGCCGTGGATCGCCTCAAAGCTGCTTTCGCAAAACTGCAGCAAAATGCTGCTTGCATGATATCCAGATCCATGCTCGGTGGATCCTAGGCCTGCCAGCCCTTAACCTTCTTCAGCAGCAACTTCACATTGTCAAGATGCTCATTGGCATTGCGATTCCACTGCTCCATGTCGGCTTTCTCGTTCTTGCAGGCTGCCTCGTCCATCGTGGGAAGCTTGCGATCCAGCAGGACCTGGATCTTTCGAAGATCCTCCACAAACTTCTTCAGAGCATCCAGGGTAACCCGGACTTCCGGCGCTTTGCTAGCGAGCTTGGGGCAATTCTCGAGAGCAATGCAT
The DNA here is from genome assembly GCA_905221615.1 of Symbiodinium sp. CCMP2592. Taxonomy (NCBI): domain Eukaryota; class Dinophyceae; order Suessiales; family Symbiodiniaceae; genus Symbiodinium; species Symbiodinium sp. CCMP2592. Next base: position 14,710 of record CAJNDT010006045.1, on the reverse strand, counting down.
TCCGAGCTCAACTCTCCATGCTTGGCATCCAGGCTCTTGACTGCACTGTTGGCCACTTTGCTCAAGTTGCTCAGCTCGGTCCGCTCGGGGTGCTCCAACTTCACCTCACCCTTGGTGCAGGCTTTTCATCTCCTTCGCTGCTAGGCTAGCACTCATTTCGAAGGTGCCTGACTCGGTCGATCGGGTTGCATCTTTGCTTTCCACCAAGGTCCGGTAAAAGTACCGGCAGAGCTCGGGCATCTTGTGCTTCACCAGGTTCCTCTCGTGCCCCCAGAAATCCTCGGATTCCTGGAGCAAACCCTCCAGCAACTCCTTCTGCCTCTTCTCTGGGAAGTCGCTGATCTTGAGGCCATTCAGGTCAAAAATTCGCGACCTCAGCGACATTGCAAAACAAAACATTAAAAACAAAATGACCAAGCAACCTATATAAAATAAAATCTAAGAGTCGCTGTCATCATGCCCTTGATAGAGACATCCTCCTCGGCTTCCTCCTTCACAACCTTCTTGGTGTACTGGCCCACCCACTTCAAGTCCTTAAGGCCATTCTTCTGGTAGGCAGCGATGAATCCCTTTCGGTCCGAGTCGGCGATCTGCCGGTAGGCCTGGCACATGCAATACCCACAAAAAAATGTAATGCATAGCAAATGGAGAATTGCAACCCGGCCTCCAGCACTTGCTGGGCTTCGCTCTGGCACTCCCCACTCTTGTTTCTCACGGGGTCGGCTTTGTACTTCACAAGATTCAGCATCCTCTGAATGCTGGCTTTCATCTCCACCGGTGTGGGATCATCTCCAATCACCAAGGCACCGGACTTGGCCCTCTTAGTTTTCGGCTCCGTCTTCGGAGCAGCCTTGGCCTTATTCTTTGGGGCCATGATGCCAAAAGGGCAACTGTACAAAAGGCTCCAGCTATTTAAACTATTTTTGATCTGGAGCCACAAAATCGAAAGTGTGTCTTGATGCATTTGTTTATCATGCTGTGACAAAACGATGCAGCATATCACTGTTGCACCTGTGGCCCGGACACATGGTATCTGCAGCACATGCAGCAAGACACCTGAGGGTTTTGCTTTAGGGTTTCAAGCTTCAGGGATTAGAGGATTTGGGTTTCTGTAAGGGTTAACATAGATCCAAAGTATAGAGGTTCTACAAGGTAAGGGTGTTTATGTATATATGTCTAGATGTATGTGTATATATATATATGTCCATTAATATATATATATATATATATAAGATTATGATACTAATTCTTTTTAAGGTTTTAGTACATATATATATATGTATATGTATATATATATATATATATCATATATTTTATATATGAGTATATACTATATTAAATGACGATCGATATTATACTTATAGATGACGATAAGTTCATGTACATCACACTATACATGCTTGTTACACCATTACATCATTATATCACAGTAACATTCACATGTTACTGTGATATGATGATGTAATGATGCCCCCACATAAAATTAAACTGGAACCCAAAACCTGCTAGGGCCAGAAGCCTTCTGAACATACTGGGCGATCCCTGAAACCCACACCTTTGAATCCTCAGCATGTACACCACCAATTCACCTAAACCACTATACAACTGGAGCAACCCCCACCTTGCACAACCTTTATCCATGAGCCTTTGGAACACCTAGAACCTGTGCCACCGAACATATAGACCCTGGAAGATTGTCCTGAAACAACCCAGACCGTAGCCGCACAGCAGCAAGATCTTTGTATTGTAGGTTTCCTGGAGGCTGTGGCCTCCAGTTAAAAAGTTTAATAATTTGGTACACAGCTTATAGTGTTTTATATATACAGCACTACGTTTTCAACCGGTTGAAATTTCAACCGGTTGAAAAAGCCACCCCACCACTTAATCAAAAGCACAAGCCATTTTTCAACCGGTTGAAATTTCAACCCTTTTTCAACCCTTGCAACATTATAATAATTCTATAACACTGATTGTAAACATTAAAGCTTCAACCTTGAACCCAAACCCTAAACCTCAACCCTTATGCCTTAAACCCTAAACTTGGTAAAACCGAAACCAAAAACCCTAAACCCTAAAAGCTTCAACCCCTACACCCCTGAACCCGGGCCCTCAAACCCTAAACCTAACCTTTAAACACTGGAACCCTAAACCCTAAAAACAACAAACCCTAAACCCTTAACCCCTCAACCTGTAAACCCTGAAACCTTAAACCCCAAAAACCTCTAACCCTAAACCCTTAACCCCTCAACCTGTAACCCTTAAACCCTAAACCCTAAAAACCTCTAACCCTAAACCCTTACACCCTGAACCCCTAAACCCCTGAACCTTTAAATCCTTAGACCCTAAACCCTGAAAGCCTTAAACCCTAAACCCTTGAACCCCCAAACCCCTCAACCCTTAAACCCTAGACCCTTGAAACCTTAAGCCCTTAACCCTTAAACCCTAAACCCTTATATTGCCTTTAACCCTTAAACCCTAATCCGCCGGTGCCTCGGCACCCATGATGGGGATGCCCAGCCAACCTGCAATACAAAGAAGCTGCAAACACAACAAAAAAAACTGCACTGCATGCTACAGACTGCACACCATGCACTCTGAGGCCAAGACCATTGTTCAGGAGTTCCAAGGAACTCCTGCCAAAAAGCATGGATGATGAAACCCTGAAAACAACAGCACCACATGCCACTGAAAACGGCTCCAACACTAACACTTCTTTTCTGCACGATCGCTCTGATCATCATCGCCCTGGAAGATGCATTCTGCACAGGGGGTGAAACACATCACTCCTCATCCCTCTTTCTCTTATTCTTGCCCTCCTCCGAATCGCCCTTGCCATCCTCCTCATCCTCATCGTCCACATCCATGCCGGGCTCCTCCTCATCCGGCTTAACCTCCTCGATAATTGGCCCTGGGCCCGCCGCCGGCGGCGGCATCGGCGGCTGCCCCGCCATCCCGGCTCCAATGGCCGCAAGCAACCCGGCGATGACATCTGCAGGGGAAAACAAAAAAACTGGAGTTCCAAAAAAACTCCAGCGAAAAATCTATAATAAAAAATTTATTACAACTTATCATAATATATATCCCTGCCTGAGGATCCGGAGGCACCTGAGCTCCCAAAGAAATTGATGTTGATTGCCGGCACCGGTGGCTGAATCACTCTCGGATACGTCCTGGGGATCAAAGCCTTCCCCACACTCTCGGCCTTGATGGGCGTCTTGTCCTGAAAGGCCCTCGGGATGCCCTTGCTGATAGGCGGCTTCAGCGGCTTCGGCTGGATGGGCGGCTTCGGCTCCGATGGCACCTTGGGCGGCTTCGGCTCCGAGGGCTTCTCCTTAGCTGTATATATACATGGAGTCCCAAAATAGAACTCCAGAAAAAATTATTGAAGCTGAGATTCTGCACGGATGGTACCCGGTCCCTTCGTGAAGCCCCGTTGGACTCCTCGCAGCCGACGGTTGATCCCCTTATTCTTCTTCTTCTTGCCCTTCTTGCTGGGATCCTTGGCCTCCTTGGCCTCCTTGGCCTCCTTGGCCTTCTTGGCCTCCTGGGCTTCCTTGGCCTTGTTCTCCTCGGCCGCTTTATTGTAGGCCCACCTCATGTTGGAGAGCATCTTCTCGAAGCCCTCAGAATCCTCCATCCAGCTCTTCTCCCGCTGCTTCCCCTTCGCATGATACTTCCAGTCCTTCTGGTGGACGTAGTACAGGGGGCCTGCAGGGCGGAGCTGCATAAACCTGATAAAAAAATACGGGAGTCCAAAACGACTCCCGAATAAAATCGGAAAATTAACACACTTAAGTTTAAATCTTACTGAAAACAAACCAAGGTGCATGAGGGATTGCTGCATCCTCCTTTTCTCAGATATGCCACCGTTTTGCACTTACGACACATTCTCAAATCCGGCCCCGGCCGAGCCTCGGCCGGCACGGGCACTGCCGGGTCTTCCACCCGGACCTCCGACTCCTCGGATTCCTCCTCCTCCAAATCCACAGCTGCACCGAGCTTGCTCGCCGCCATGGCGGCCCAAATCCAAAAACACAGCTACAAGCACTCCAGAGCCCTCGAGCTCAAAATTCTAAGCATGGAGGCAAGAACTTCCACAAATCTGCTGCCCTTGCACTTGCAAACAAAAACGAACATGAAGAATCTGCAGATCAGTCCTTGTCCTCGCAGTAGAGCGGCACGAGCACCATGGTCTCGACCTGGGCACAGGGGGCAAGGGGCTTCAAACCTACCCCGGGAGGCGGCGAACCTCCCGAAAACAAAAAACACTGCTTGGAACTCTCAAAGCTATGGCAGGCAGGCTCACAACCGAACTGAGGGCCCGGCAGGCAACAGGAATCTAATCCTATAGACCCTTAAACCCTCAAAGCGCCAAAATGGCCAAAATATCTAGATTTGTTAATTTACGTATTTATAGAATATAATATATAGAAAACACCTCGCAAGCCATGTTAACCTAGAGACGTGGACATGCATGCTTTGAGCCAGCTACAGATATATACAAAAACACAGAGTCTTCAAGTTGCATGCTGCACATACCAAATTTCATGTTGCAAAAGCATGGATCCAAAATGCAGGCACTCACAAAATTTCTGCTCGAAAGCGAAATCGTCATCGATCGTCGAGTCTCGATTGCAGCTCACCCAGCTATGGCTGCATGCTGCTCAGTTGCTCTTCTGCCCAGCTCCTGACCTGGGCCAAAGGCTCTCCAGCTCGAGCTTTTCGTAGGGCTTCCTCTCCTGTTGCATGCAATTGCTCCTTCGTGGTGGCGGAGCCGCCTTTCAGCTGGAACATCTGCCTCTTGCACTCTTTGTTCTTTTCGTTTCGCCAAATCATGCGAAAGGCCATGGTGTTGTTTGCTGCACGATACTCCTTCCGAAGAACCGCATTTGCAGGGAGAACCGCCACATCCCCATAGTTCGGATCCTGATCATCATCTGCAGCTGGAGCATCGACTGGAACCAGAGCGGCTTCGGCAGGGGCTTCGAGATCTTGGCCTGCTGCAGCATCATCTGCACCTGCAGCTGGAGATTCTCCATCTTCCTGCGGAAGGCAGGCTGGCTTCTTGATGACTGCAGCTGGCTTCTTTTTGCTAGCTGCTTTTGCTTTTCCTTTAGGAGATGCTTTGGCTGCAGCTGCTTTGTCCAGCAGAAGGTTCGGGATCTCGCTCACGATCTGATGCCCATCGGACCACACTGCCACAGCAAAACCAGAAGGCCCCTTGTGCATCTTGGCAGCCTCTCGGCTGTCACCTGCAATTCGCAGCACCGTTGGTACTGACAAATCTGTGTGGAAAAAGCTGGCGGCCGATGCAGCCTGCTGGTATAGCTTGCTGATTTGGCCTGTAGGCAGAGGCCTTGGCCCATCTCTCGTATGGCTTGCAGGTTCTGCAGCTTCTGCCGGCTCCTTCTTAACTGTTGCACCTGCATCCGAAGAGGACACAGAGACGTGAACCTCAAGTTTCCTTGTCGATGCCTTTTGGCATGTCGAGTCCAGCCTTTGCTTGATCTTCTTCTTCGGAGAGGCTTTGGGCGACCGGGCAGAGCCTGAGCTTGCCCTCTTGGACCCCTGCTTACTCTCCGGTAAACGGAGCAAGTCCTTGATGAAGAAGCACATGTCCTGAATGCTGTCGGCCAGCCTTCCTCCTGTGGACATGTTGCGAGTCTTCGTGAAGAGAGTCTTGTAAACTTCGTGAAGATGATTCGCAAACGTCTTCAGCTCCAAGCTTGGTGCCCCTGGCCACACCAAGCTCATTGATTCACGCATGACAGCTGCAGTCGGCCGAGTAGTGATGCCCAAAATCTCCTTCATGAGCACATGATGCTTCTTGCAAAAAGCATCCAAAGACAAGAGGGCATCTCCAGCTTCCACAGCTTGGAGATTTCCTCTGAAAGTCTTCATGAGATCTTTCCCGGTGGCACCATTGGACCTCCGACTCGACATTGCCATGCTGCTTACAAAAAACAGAATTCAAACACTCGAGCAAAAAAAATCGCAGATCCTGCAATATCATGCCAATATTCCTTCGATCTTGCAACTGCACTGCCTGCAGCATGCATGCATGCCGAATGTCGCCGCGATCCAGATCATGCATGCAGGAGAGACATGCATATATGCCCTCCTGAAAAAAAAATTAATATAAAGATATATACATCGATATATATAGAGATAATAAGTGGTTGTATGGAAAACTGTCAGCCTTAATTAAAGCTGATTATATCAGCTCTAAATAAAGCTTTAACGCTTATCCTATAATTCTTAAAGAGGCGTCACCTTATTTAAAGCTTATTGGAGCTTCAGGGGACGCAGCTCCTCCAAGCGGCTCAACCGCATCTGCCGCAGAGTCACCGCAATCTCCTTGGCAACTGGCTTGATACCCATCTCTCTCTGGACCTCTGGACGATCAGCAAATGGAATTTTTCCGATGGCGCGTCACGGAAATTTGAACCGGCGTGACCATTTGCGCTTTTTGGGTATCACAACCAAGACAAGGAGATCCTATGAAGATGCGGTGCAAGCTTTCTTTGTTCATATATTCGCGCCCTACGGGGCAGGCTGCCTTCCTCTATGGAAGAACTCGATGATGAAGTTTCCGAGTACATCAATCACCTGTACCAAGAGGGTGACAATGTAACCTTGGCGGGGTGGACTGTCAGTGGCCTCAAAAGGTTCTTTCCTCGCTGTCGGCCCCACCTGCTTACCTCGCAGCTTTATCTGCGTAATTGGCATCGGGTTCACATGCCAAAGAGGACGTCACCCATATCTTGGTTGGGGGCCAAAGCCATGGCAGCCGCCGCGGCTCAGCTCAAAAGATTTGATTTGGCTTTGCTTGTTCTCTTGGGCTTTGCTTTTTTCCTTCGAACAATGGAGCTGATTGGCCTCAGCGCTGCCCATGTCCGCCTCTTCCCTGAAGACGGCACCGTGGTGATTGCAATCTTGGGCGCAAAAGCCGCAAAAGGGCTACAGCAATCCCTTTCTCTCCGAGAGCCCTCTTTGGTGCAAGTTTTGCAATTTCTGATGGACCGGGTACGCCCGAGTGATCGAATCTACACTAAATCAGTATCCACTTTCCGGCTGGAGTTTTCTTCACTGGTTTCTTCGGTTGGTCTGGAACCTGGTGACTACCTGCCCTACTGCTTGCGCCGTGGCGGCGCTACTTGGTTTTACCAACAGCATGGCCTAGGCCGCACCGTCATTCAGGGGCGCTGGAAAGACCAACAAACGGCCCGCGTCTACGTGGATGACGCGCGAGCCACCTTAATCCAACTGCTTCTCCCCGCCCGCGTCACCGCCCGACAGGCTTTCCTGGCCTCTTTTTGGCGAGTGGCTCTGCCAGTGGGCTAGCCCAATCTCGGGGCAAGTTGGCGATTGGGGGAGTTGCCGTGTGGTTGGTTTTGGTAGGCCAAACGTGCCGGAGGATCCTCCCACGGGAGAGACGTCTACGGACGAGACTTTGGGCCTCTGTACTTTAGCTGGGCTCTGGCTCAGCCTGTGGTGTGGATTAGGATTTTCACGCCAACTCTGATGCCTCCCAGCGTTTCCGGGAAAAAGATCAGCGTCTTCCTGTCGGTTGAGAATACTCCCAGTGGTCGTAGCGCCGCGCAGCTGAGCGTAGTCCACGCATCTTTCTCAACCTGTTTCGGCGTAGAGTTTGTGGCTCGCCACCACTGGCCCCTCCTCCTCCCTAGGCCAAACGTGCCGGAGGATCCTCCCACGGGAGAGACGTCTACGGACGAGACTTTGGGCCTCTGTGCTTTAGCTGGGCTCTGGCTCAGCCTGTGGTGTGGATTAGGATTTTCACGCCAACTCTGATGCTTCCCAGCCTTTCCGGGAAAAGATCAGCGTCTTCCTGTCGGTTGAGAAAACTATTTCAGTTTCTCCTCCTGGTCTCCGTGGAAGAGTTACCGGAAGCCCCCCCGATGGACATTGTTTGACATCACCTGCTTGTCTAGCGTAGCCCACATGATCAAGGGTTCGGAGGGCACTGCAGCTTGTTGCTCACGAGTTGGAGAACTCGAAGAGTGCGAACCGCCAGGAGAAGCATGACCAGCAGCGCTGCCTTAAGGCGGGATCTTTTGTGAAAAGCGGTAGAGGTTCGAGGAAACCCTGTTGGAGGGAAAGCTTGCTGAGCAGGATGCATCCTGCTTCGTTAGCAGCACAACATCAAGACTCGGAGATCGAAGGACTCCAAACCACTCAACTGGTTGCCAACATTTCTGGCGAAGACTGGGCGGACCAGAACGGAAGAGTGCGAGACGAGAAGCCCGCAGAAAGACTCTCTGACTGTAAACACCGAGATAATACCCGTGGTTTCACGATGCGATGCTGAGCTGAAAGAGCTCTGGACAACGAAGTGGGCGCGCGCGCACTCAGGTTGCCGGGCTGGTAGCTTGCTCTCTGCTTCCACGACAGGAAAAACGACACCGGAGGAACGCGGGGAACCAGAATGGTTGGCACAAAGATTGTGATGCAGGTCTGCGTGCAATCCTTCACGCGAGCCTTGCTTCAGGGCATCAATGTTTGCGTGACTGGCCTCAGCTGAGCTTCTTCAAGCTGCTGTAGGAGAATGTCCGAGAGGAGTCGCCGGATTGCTGCGCATAGGTGCTTCTCGATGATAACCGAACCCGCCTGGCGGAAGTTGGCATCCTCAGCTTGGAGTGTGCCTCTGCGAACGCAGACGCTGCCTAGCGTAAGGCCCGCCTGGATTCGGACATAACTCACCTGGTCCTGCACGTGCCGCATGCGCAGCATCCCGTGGCCCTGAAGTGCCCCTGAGCCACAGCAGGCGGCTGCAGGAACTGAGCACCTCCACTTCAGGTATATAGATGGTATCTGTCCCCCCACGCCAACATGGCCAACGCCAAGCTTCGGAGAGGAATCCGAACTCACATCTTTGTGTGGGGTAGCAGCCTGCCCTTTCTTCTTTCTCTGCTCTAGAAGCTCTGCAGGATGGCTGCTTGCAATCGCGGGCAACGCTGACGATGAGGGGAGGGCAGGGACCTCGGAGTGCCCTGCCGCATGTGCCACCCTGCCGTCCTCGAGACTGGAAGCAGTGATAAGCAGTGCCAACGCAGGCAGTTTCTGACCTTTGTCTTCGACAGCCCCAGGGTGTGCCGGGCGTGTTGGGTTTTCTGGGCAGCCTTGTGTGCACGAAAGCATAGCCGCATCTGTGTAATTGGCGCGAAGGTCAGGGAGTACTTCGAGATGTGCCTCAAGGAGGGAGCGGAAAGCTTCTTCGATGTGCGGCCACGTGTTCATGCATGCGTTTCCAAACACCCTCCGTCGCAGGCAGCAATGAAGCCCTCCCATGAAAAAACGGTGTGTTTCCAGGTCCTCATCATCGCCAAAGGCGGAGAAAGGACTCCAGAGGCCCTGATGCCGAATCTAGCGTTGCGGATGTTTGTAGAATTATGATGTGGTGGTCTGCCCAATCGAAAAAAGTCCCTCAGATCTGGTATGCTTCGGACCAACAATCCTGTCACGTCGCAATGAGCACTGAACCTGCCAGCAGTGACCGACAGACGTCACGATGGCACTAGTCCAGCAGCCAGCACCTCGTGGACATCTTAGCTGCACCCATCTTCCACGCAGACTCTTATTCTAAACCCGTAGCGGACCGTCCCAGCCTGTGAAGAGGGAAGCTTTTCTGGCCAAGCAGAGGGAGCGGGAGAAGCTTCTGTGAGCTTTAGAAGTATGGCTGGCGTGTGCAAATGTTGTTGAGGTGACGGCGGTAGAAGTGACGCCAGCACCAACACGTTTGCGTAACGAGAGAAGCGGAAAAGGAAGGCTCGACAGCTGCGCGCTCATCCATGTTCCAATTCGCTCGAGCAGGACACTTCCAGTGGTGAAATCCTGGGTGCCTCCCTTGACAAAGACTCCAAGGTGGGCAACAACGACCAACATGCAGATTAATGTTTCAAACTGCAATGGGTGTGTGTGTGTGTATATATATATATATGTATACAACATGGGTCGTAGACGGGACACTCAACCATAACGGACAACGCAGCTTCTTCAAGCGGTTCCAGACAGCTTCAGGCTCGCAACTTTTCACCAGGAGAAAAAGTAGATAAAGTAGCTACCAAGGCAGAAACTGATACAGAAAACAGCCACATTCGGTTCTCGAAGTTGGGCTCCCGTGATTGCACGCGGCCTCTGCCGGTGTCGCGCGAGGTGGAAATCTCCTCTTGTTGAGTGAGCTGTGCGCTACTCGTCGTCAGGGCAGGCAAAAAATGGAGTGTTGGGGAGATGCAAGGTTGAGTATGTTTGTCAGGGCGAGAGATGCTTGATTGAAGCAAAACAGCGTTCAGGGATGTTCGGCTGTATCTGCTATATGGAGCTCGCGCTGTGAGCCTGAGTTTTCATCCTGCTCTTTCTTACATCCCTTCGCTCTTGAGCAGTCTTATCCGACTCCAAGTAGTATGTGCGAGAGGGACTGGAGTCTTCCCGGATTCAAGCTCCCGGGTTTGAGTGCCCGCTCGTTTCTCGTAATGTATTGCACACCTTCGCTATGCGGCCGCATGTATTCAGCACAGGGGCAGGAGCTTTCACACCCGAAACCAGAATCTCAGAAGGGCTTCTTTGTCTGATCATTTCTCCGTTGGCCCAAGAGCCGACCCAGGCTTGGGTCCGGGCTGCCTTTCCTCACTTATCAGGCTTGAGGCTTTTGAGCTTATGCCCACCGAGCTGGGCAGTGCTAGGGTACTTCACTCACAGTAGACATGGTCGCAATGCTGAATGAGAAGTCGCGCCGGGGACGAGGGCACGTGTTGCTTTGGGTCTTGGCATGGGCTTCTGCAGCTTTTGCCTTTACGGGTAGCACGACCAAGGCAAGGAATGTGCCACCAACAGCATCACTGCGTGAGTCCGAAGCTGCAGCTTTCAGCGGGGCAGTGGAGGTTTCAGCTGCTCCAAATGTCCCAGATAATCTGACAAAGAGAGAGAAGATCGAATTCATGTTGTGGAGAGCATGGCACTCCGTGGATGTCAGCGTCAGCTTGGCCACAAGAAGCTTCTCGTGGATGCTGCTGGAGGACATGGTGGCATCGCGTGTGTTTTCCTCGCACACAAGAGAGCTGATCGAGTCACCTGCAACATGCTAGTATCCGCAGTTTTTCATGCACAAGCTACGCTACGTGTCCTCTTGGTGGAGTTTCAGGGTCTTGTGACGAATCCCCAGTCTGAGTCTGAGTCCTCTAAGGCGATCGTGGTCGATTTGTACCAGCCGACGAGCTTTGAGAATCTACGCAGGGCATGGGCGGATGATCCGGATGGGAGTGATGCCTCGGTGAAGTACCACATCGCGGACGTTTCGAGTCCGGACTGGCTGTCATCACTTCTGGACAAAGAAGCCGGGGATTTGCGGCCAAGTGAGATCGGCGTGGTTTCCTGCCACGCATGCAGCTTGTTGTCAGACGAGCTGATTCGTGCATGTACCAGAAGCCAAGTGGATTTCGCTCTCATGCCATGCTGCCACGGCGAAGATAGTCGTAAGGGCAAGATGATGTTGAACACCGCGAAGATGCTTGGCATACCTCACGACATGCTGATTGACATATCCCGCCTTGGGATAATTGAAGAGAGCTCTGGTTACAAAGCTTCGATGAGATGCATTGACTCCAGCATTACACCACAAAATCGAGTACTTCTCGGGCTGCGGGAATCAGAAGCAGATGCCGAAAAGCGTGAGTTGGCGCGCTCGGCATCGCTATACCGACTGGCCAGAAAATATCGACACATCGGCATCCCTCTTGGAAAAGGAACTGGTCGCGTGACGGTGGTTGCTAGTCCATGGCGTGCGATTGCAGCGTCAGAAACCAGTACCGTGTAAGTTAGGTGCTCGGTTTGCGCACTCTAGCTGTCATGCTCATGCTTCCGACGAGCCAATGCAAGTGTATCACTCGCAACACTTGGCTTGCAGCTGTTCCTTTTCATGGAAGTAGGAAAATGCCGTTTCCCACCGCACACGCTACCATGCGTGTAGCGCAAAGCTTGAGGTGGGGTGGCAGTACATCTCTCATGTGCTTCCTGCACTTCCGCCTGCATGCCTGCATGTTGAGCTGGACGGGTAGGCGGAAGCTGAGACGGGCATGGTGGTAGATGCCAGCTCCAAAGCGCCCTGGTGCACATGGTGCATGTGTCAGTATCAAGTACTATACCCTTTGGCAAGGTCCGCCATACATGTCGTGTCATGTATAGAAATTTCCCTTGCCGCCGGATTGGTTCCTCAACTTCAAGCCCTTGTACGTTTTTGAAGTTCTTGCGTGAAGGCATCGCAGACATCAGATGATACCGAGGAGGAGCCAGCAAAAAGACAGTGTGCGGGCTTATTTTCAGCAAGTGAACTGCGGCTGATAGCGTAGTGATCCTTGTGACCCCATGATTGGTCCAGGAGAATCCACCTGATGATGAGCATGAGCACAAGCGGCCAACAGCGCAAGGGAGCCTGGTGTTCCTCGAAAGGACAAGACATCCAGAGCTTTTCTTAGAACAGGCCGGAAGGTGTCACCACGCAGCCGCACAGGGCAAGGCTCTCGTTGCCCTTTGCAAGCCGTGCACCCGTGGCTGGCAGACACACTTCCCACTGAGGCAGACTCCGCCTGGCTGGGTCCTCAAGTTTCGAACTGCTCCGAAGCTACACTCATGGATCAGATTACACAGCCGAAGAGGAGCTGGGCAGAGTACTTTCTGGTGCCTCCGTTCCAGGCGCATGCGCAGCAAACCGCCAGCTGGTCGTGAAACAACACTGGAGACATCAAGTATCCTAACATCGTTGACACCGTGGCAGTTTGGCGCCATGTGCGGAAACGTCAAGGAGCCCTTCTGTGCTGGAGCCTGAACAACGTCTTGGTCGACATGGCTTGCCTGTGTATTCCTGAAACAAACACCGACTCCTGCAGTCTGAGCACAGAGGTGTTACCTTCGCGTGCACCCGCAACGCGAAATGGTCAGGGTGCCCAGTTGCGAGTCTGTGTTCCGGCCACCAGCTTCATTTTCTTCCGAAGCCATCTCTTTGCAAGGGCATTCCGCAGCAGCCTGGGTGGTGCCTTGGCTCATGAAGACCAACTGACCGTTTGAAGGCTGAACCGCCGCCGAATCTGAGGCGCCGTTGCCGGCTGTGGCCTTGGAAGGCGGGTAACGAAGCTAGCAACTGCCAACTGCTCAGCTTATTCGGTATGGAACGCTGCGTGTTGCATCGTACAGGACCAGCGGACCTTCCAAAGTCTCAAGCCATTGCCCAGCCTTCAGTCTACTGACGAAACCGTGCTACATCCCACGCGCATGGGGGTTTTGCGCAAGGCAATCTTGCCGCTCAAGAGACCCAGAAGGTCGGAGGGTGGCCCTTTCGATTAATACTTGGGGCCTCTGCTGGACGCTTACGATGGCCGATAGCAGGTCGCAAACTTCAGCCACTTCCTCTCCGATGGAGGTTCGGTGGTGCAAATGCTAGACTGCATGGGCCATTTCTGAGCTGCATGTTCGACTGACGCTCAGTGGCTCACAGGCACTGGGCCCGTGAAACTGCATGTGCCACTGCACATCACAGACAGGGAACGTAGCATAGTCTTGCAGATGGGGCCTTAGCAACCTCTGCCATGTAAGGCGCACCACGGCAAAAGAACCTCCCCGCAATGGCCGCCAGATGGCTTTCCTGGCTCCTGCTGCTTGTTGGTGGAAGTGTGAGCTTCGTGGGCAACTGGAAGACACCGACCATCTCCCGGACGGCTCGGAGGGCGGCTGGACAGCAGCTCTCCCCTCCACCCGTGCCGGCAGATGCAAGGTGGGACTTGTGGCCAGCCTTGCCCATTGCACCTTGCCTCGGGACTTAATCTTGTGCCCCAGCCCATGGAGGCCAAGATCAGATCGTATCGGTCAGGAGATTCTGCTCCTTTGTCTTCTGCCAGCCGGGCCAGCTCACATCAGATTGACCGTGCGTATACCCTACATACAAACCTCAGCCATGAAATCGCCCAGTCTAAAGAAGCTAAGCACTCCGGTCTGGATCTTGCAACAGCGAAGCTAAGGCGCCCTACGAGAGGCGACGTACCTTCCTGGTAGAGTACATTCCGGGAGAGCTGTGGGGCTTGGAACAGAAACTCGGCCTGCTGTATGTTCACGTCCCCATTCGCATGACAGTCCTGCGTTTAGAGTCTGGTGGACTCTTGGTTTATGGGGCGGTTGCCCCAACCAATGAGTGCCTGTCGCTGCTCCGCGAGCTCGAGTCCAAGTACGGGGCCGTCCGTTTTTTGGTTCTCCCGACCGTAGCCGTGGAGCACAAAACCTTTGCAGGGCCATTGGCCCAGCGGCTTCCTGATGCAGAGGTCTGGATCGCTCCAGGCCAGTATTCCGTTCCTTTACCACTGCCGCTAGCCTTCTTGGGCTTCCCCCTCTTCGGGGTGCGGGAACTGCCGCGGGACAGTGCTGGAGCGGATCTTCCATGGGGCAAGGAACTGGAGCACATTGCCCTGGTCTCAGTTTTTCGGACATGTCGAAGAGAGCCTTTCCCCACTGGGGAACACGCCCCGCAAACGTCAAGTCTCACAGGTCTTTGGCCCGGTGGGCAAGGACCCCTCTACCGGTGCCTTCTGCGAGGCGGCCTTTTACGTCCCGCGTTTGCGGGTGCTGCTTCTCACGGATTTGCTGATTTCGATCCCTCGGGACCCACCGTTGGTGCTGAGGGAAGATCCGCGGCCTCTGCTGTTCCACGCGA